>CM056382.1:9049222-9531051 GCA_029718625.1 Synaphobranchus kaupii | reverse complement strand
GATGGAGCTGACTGGTCTCCAGAGCTCCCGGAACCGTAACCGAAGAACGTGGTGGCTTCTTCGGCCGGACAGGAACAACTGGAGGGTAGCCAGGTATAACGTCACCACGGAGCCTACTCGAGCTGGAGGTGGAGGTACCGCAACACACACAACGAACACGGGGAAACGAACACTGCCACGGATGAATGGGAGCTGGGTTAGATGGAGGAGAAGGGAAACAGGTTAGCTGCATGCACAACAGGAATTGACGAGGAGGTAAACTACCAGACTGTAGTTAGGAGCGGAACCAAAGCTGCAAGGGGAGAATATCCCACAACCAAGCAAGTAGTTCGTAGAACACGACCAGGGAAACAACGAGCATTAACACCGCGTGACGATAGTTAACGAACTGGCGCCGACTGGCAGCCAGCCGAAGGAATATATAGTGAGGTTAATGACAGAACTAAATAAGGAACAGGTGTGGAAAATAAACGGGAGTGATTACGAAACACCAGGTGAGGAAATGCATGCAACGAGGGGGGACGGAGTGAAAAGGCGGAAGTAAGACAAGACAACCAGACGAACAAGACAGGGAAGGAAACGCCTAGTCCGCAGCAGCGGGGAAAACACGGACAAAAGGATCCAACATGACACGGAGGGAAAACAGGAAAATACGGAAAACGAACAGGAAGGGAGCGGAACATTACACTTTATACCGCTATTACACTATCTGAAATGTCGCCGCGTAATAGCCCCATGCCCTGTAAGCCTGTCTCATGCATTACAGTTCACTCTGGTTTAATTGTCTGCTTTTTTATCCAATAGAGTACATTATAACCTTCGCAACGGTATATGCCAAGTCTTTTTGGGTGATTTGAGCAATTTACTACAGCCCAGTGTAACGGCAGTTTTCGTTTTAACTGTCTAGTATTACGCAAGCGATATACAATACGCATTATGCAGGGGAATTTCCCTTTTGCGATATGTAAGTATTTTTGCGTCTAAAATACCGTTGGTCTCGCTGGCTACATACGTACGTTCGTGTTTCCACTCGAGCACCGTCTTTCCAATATGTTTGATAGCCCTGTTGTTATTTTCGCATTTTGAGTGCATTTCACATACTGTAGTGCAATCGTTGGCTAAATGTATTTTTGAAGTAGGCTACCGATGTTCATTGAAGATAGAACATTTGGCAGAATTTTACAGATGGTGGAAAACTATTTTATGTTCATGTTATCATACATAATATAGGCTATGGCGTATACTAGTCTCTTAGGGCATGACAAATGCTCATTCCAATTTACTGTGCGCTGATATGTGGTAGATTAAGGTAAGAATTTCCTTGGGAGTCATTATGAATAGGAAAACTTAAAAGATTAAAAGAATACAGAAAAATGCAATCCCAGGACAAAAGTATATATACTGTAGAGTACAGGGACAAGTGTTGTTTTATTGAGGTACAAGAGTGAATGATTAGGCAACATATTTAGGTGTATGTAACACTGTGATATCAATGTTTTTTATCTTAAGCCACCAGAGGGAGCAAATGTGTATGCGTTATAATGTACAAAACAAATTTTATTCATTTTATGACATGTTTTGCATAGGGGTTTTGGACCTATCGATATCTACCCCCCTATACTGCTGAAAATATATAATTCTCACTTGGAAATTATGCAAAAGTGAGTTTTATGAGCCCAAACTGTTGATTTGTAGTTAAATATATCATACTTTTTTTTTATTTGCAGCAGTGCACAATTTAGCCATTTGGATAGATTTGGAGACACTAATGGACAACAGGATGCACTGCTATATTTTGCATCATAGACCTTTAGTAGTTAGACTGCATATCATCCTCAGATTTTGCAAAACTTGTGGACATGGAGTTTATGATCCAGGAAATGTATATATATTACCGATTTCACTTATGTAGCTCTCAGCAAAATAAAAAAAACAATTTTTTAATTTTTCCCCCCAAAGTTTCTTTGCATTTGTGGCACTTTATTTTGACTTAAATTATGAAAATAAACAAATCTAAGTTTGTATTGTAAATGGTACACCTGTCTTCTTTCATTTAAGCCATTTACCAAGTTTATGTGATGCTCACACCTGGAGTTATAAAGCCTTAAACAGAGCACCCCTAAATAGGTGAAATTTGCCATCTGCGCCAAGGGGCTAACTAATGCTAGCTAGCTAGCTAAAAGATGAGGACTTGAACTTCATTAACTAGGCTAGCATTAACGTAAGCTAATCATGTTCGGGGAGAGTGGAGTAGGCAGCCATTGACAAAATTGGTCCTATTTTGTATTATCTGTATAATTTTTAATATATTTTCATATTTTGTAAACAGTTTCAATTCAATTCACTTAATACCCTGTTAAAAAAAGTAACATTGGGAATGTTAACATAAAAGATTTGTATTTGAACTGCAATAAAATGATGATAGATCAATATTTTTCTAATTGTTTTCCTCCATTTTTTCATGAAGGGGTTCTTGTTTAATTTACATAATGATTTAATTAATCACGATTAAAAATTAACCCTTTAGATACCAGTTTTGATCATATACCAGTAACTGCTTTTTTGACAAATACACTATAATTCAATATTCTAAAAACAAATTTGACTTTATTATTAGTATCATCAGCTGATCCATCTGAATAATAAATGAGAAGATTGATTTTGGTGCATTTTTACTTTTTGTATAATGTCAGATTGAACAAAAAGGTACGTTGGGACTGTTAACCTACAAGATTTGTACCATAGACTTCCATTATAACCACATTTTTTGACCCCCCCCCCCCCCCTTTAAATTAAAGTGAAAAAATGATTTTGCACTAATTGTCCTCTGCATTTGACCCTAAGTCAAATGTAAGTGGTGCCATGGCAGCCCGGGGACCGACTCCAATTCTGAGGTGCCTTGGTCAAGAGCAATGACAGGAGAATCTGACACCTAACATCCATAACATGCATGTTGTTTTAGGAGTATAATCATTATCTTTATGCTTTAACAATAATCAAAAGGGTACAGAGTTGGTCTCCCACCCTCTGCGCTGTTATCAGCACAAATTATGTCCCCATATGATAAAATCCACCATCCACCCTGATTTTTTTTTACAACTTGAGTACTGATTACATATGGCATTTATTTATACTGTAGTTTGATGAAATGCTATGATTTAAATATACAGGAAATGGCCTGGCCATTGTTTGACCATTCTAGTTCAGTAAGTGATCATTACAATGATCTACTAAGTTAAAACCATAAAAGTACAATAAAGTAACAGAAATAAATACACTCAGAAACCAAAAATGAACTAAATGCATATGACACATGCAATACAGAGACTATTGATTGTAGTTCATTTCTCCTTACATTTAACATGCAAAATATGGAACACAATATTAGTAAGCATTAACAATAGTTTGTGTGATACAAATAACAGCTGAGTTTCAGGTTATGGAACAAACAAATCTCTCTAGAATGCGTAATGTAATTGTACAATAGATAATTCTTACAGAATTCCTTTACTAGCAACACAGTTTTACAGTACAGCTCACCACATTTCCCCTTTAATCAATGTCATTTCAATAAATACTGTTACGGCAAATCTAGAAAGCACTGGTCACTTGACACAATTATCTCCTCTAAGTCGTACAAAACACTAGTTTTCTCCTTCACTGCCAGAAAGCACATAATGAGTTCCTTAGGATTAGTTTAGGGAAGTGTTTCTACAGCATATGTGAACAGTAAAGTGAAATTGAAGAGACCAACTGTGGACCTGATCAAATTGCAGTTAATGTTCATCTACCAATTTTGAGAACCTTTGATATAATTTACTTGTTATGCAAACTTTTACCTGTTTATATTGATCTAACAGTGTTCACAAGATATGATATATAGTACTTGTGTTATGTTGTAGTTACTGTATTTACATACAGCCTATGGTGGCAATCAGTGATCAGTTTGTGAAAGAACATCAGGCCGTCGACTACTGTGAGGACACACTGAATAGCTCTGTTGCCCTCACAGATATAAATGAATACTTATTGCTCCCCTCAATCTGACAAACTCGAGACAAACTATAAGTTTTATTTCTACAGACCACTGTGTACATGTGAATGTGTTAAGAAATATAAGCCAACATTTTCTCTAATATAATCCTTGAATGTTCACATACGCTAATTTTAAAACTTTTCCTCTTCGTCCTTGAACATATCAGACAAAAACCCCAAGCTGGGCCTCCTTGTCTTGAGAGGTCTGCAGCCACAAACTTTTAGACTTAAAGAAGTGTGTGTGTTCATTTTTCCTATGTGCGTGTTCATGTCCTTCTATTTTGAAGCAGAAAAATACCTATAAATGCATCTGAATGGTCCTTTGTACAAGGATGAGCACATACTTGTGACTATATCTCATTTTGACATCATCTAGATTAGGATGGGCCCAGGCTAGGTAACTGAAGGCCTTTTTGTAAGTTAATGAGCACAATTGCGTGAATATATATCTTTTTTTGACACTTCAGCTTGATAAACTAGGCGGATCTTTCTGGAAGGTTGAGAGAGTCTTCTCTCACTCAGATCCTTCCAATAACAATTAAAAATGTGGTTGGGCCCCTGACTCCGGTGTACGTATGTCTGCCCGTGTGTCCTTGATGGTGAGAGGCCTATGTGTGAGTATATTGGTGTGTATGTGCTGGTTCTGGTTTAAACTTGTTTTGCAACTGGCCCAAACCCCCCTATACAGAATACCATCTTTATGCAAGCATGTCATAAGCCAGTCAAGGCGATGCCCGGCACAGAATATCACGCTTACATAAAATCAGAACAGGGCCTTTACTCTGGCCATACAGTGGTCTGTAGTGATACATATATATACACATCCATACATATATATATATACAGATCCTTTCCAAAAAATTAGAATATCATGGAAAAGTAGTTTTTTTCCATAATTCCATTCAAAAAGTGAAACTTTCATAGATTATAGATTCATTACACACAAAGTGAAATATTTCTAGCCTTTATTTGTTTCATTTTTCATAATTTTGGCTTACAGCTCCAGAAAACCCCCCAAAACAGTATTTCAAGAAATTAGAATAGTGTGTTGAAAATCAGCATTTACTTCAGTTATTTCAGAGAATGAGTGGAGTGGCTTGACTCGAGGAATCCGACAGTTGTAGCCCATGTCCCGGATACGTCTGTACGTGGTGGCTTTTGAAGCACTGACTCCAGCCTCAGTCCACTCCCTCTGCATCTCCGCCAAATTTTGGAATCGTCTTTGCTTGACAATCCGCTGAAGCCTACGGTCATCTCTTTTGCTTGTGCACCTTCTCCTGCCACATTTTTCCCTTCCACTAAACTTTCTATTGATATGCTTGGACACTGAACTCTGTGAACAGCCAGCCTCCTTAGCGATGACCTTTTGTGGCTTACCCATCTTCTGGAGGGTATCAATGATGGTCTTCTGGCCAATTGTCAAGTCTGCAGTCTTCCCCATACTGAACCAAACTGAGATAAACTTTGCAGGTGTTTTGAGTAAATTAGATGATAGTGTGACACTCAGTCTAAAACATTAATTCTCTGAAATAACTGAAGTAAATGCTGATTTTCGACACACTATTCTAATTTCTTGAAATACTGTTTTGGGGGTTTTCTGGAGCTGTAAACCAAAATTATGAAAAATGAAACAAATAAAAGCTAGAAATATTTCACTTTGTGTGTAATGAATCTATAATCTATGAAAGTTTCACTTTTTGAATGGAATTATGAAAAAAAAAAAACTTTTCCATGATATTCTAATTTTTTGGAAAGGATCTGTATATATATATATATATATATATATATATATACATACATACACACACACACACACACATATACATATATACACATACATATACACACATATATATACATGTACATACACATATATATACATACACACATACATGCACATAGACTCAATCATACATACACATATATATAATACATCGTGCATAATCAAATATAGTGGTCATATATTGTTTTTAGGCCTCATCATTCCCTCTTATGCATTTATCTGTAAGGATACCTGGGTGGAAGATGAGGGGCACTCCCTCAATCTCCCTGCCCTTACACCCTGCACAATGCCTACCCGGATTATGTAATTACTGTTTATACTAATACTATTTAGACACATTCTGGATGATTATTTTCATACCTGAATTTTATTCCACAATTTCTCCTTCAATGAGATAATCCACCGCCAGACAGGTGTGGCGTATCCAGAAATTGACTAAAAAGGGTGTGACCATTACACTGACACAACTTTTGCTGGGGACAATAAAAGGCCACTCTAAAATGTGTGTTTTTGTCACATGACACGATGCCATAGATGTTGCAAGTCTTGAGAAAGCATGCAATTGGCATGCTCAATGCTGGGATGTCCACTAGAGCTTTAAACCCCCCCCCCCCCCAAAAAAAGACCCCTTGTTCTTTGGGGGTAACTGACCTATACATATCCCCATGGAAAACCATGAATGAATGTATTGCATTGGACAGATTTCTTTATATGAACTGTAACTCATGTTGCTTTTAAATTTTGGTTCATTTTGACTGTAGTCGGCACGGTTGTGCAGTCGTTAGCACTGTCGCCTCACAGCAAGAAAGTCCCGGGTTCAAATCCCAGACGGGGCCTTTCTGTGGGGAGTTTGCATGTTCTCCCTGTGTCTGTGTGGGTCTCCTCCCACAATCCAAAAACATGCAGGTTAGGCTAATTGGGGGGGGCGTTAACAGGGTGTTGCTGTAAAAGAGCTTGTATGTAAAAGTTGCTGTAAAAGAGCATGTGTGCTCAGTCAACCTACCCTGTATAAATAAAGGTAGATAAATAGTCAAGAGTGACCAATTTCTTGTGTGCAACAGAAATATTACTTCTCATATTTTCACTTGGAAACCACTTCCATCTTATTTAAAAAGATGAACACACACAGGAGCTGTACTAGCTTCAAAGAATAGATGTTTGCGTTTTCTTCTGGACACTGCCATTGGTGGCTGTGAGAAATCTGTGCCTTGGCATATTCTACAAGTCTCTGGAACTCTACTGGAGGGAAGCAACACCATTCTTCCAAAATAATGTTCAATTGGGTTGAGATCTACTGGCTGCAAGGGCCATAGCATATGATTCCCATCATTTTTGTACTGTAAGCTACTGTATTTACCTCATAAAATAAATGCATTTTGGTGTAAAATTAGTTCTGTGTCAAATGAAAGCTCTTGAGCTCTATCTAGTGCCAAAAGGACAGCTGAAATCATGAACAGTATTGAATAAAGCAACAAAACAAAGATCTAACGCAAAGATTTATGGTCTTTTTGGAGCCAGAGGTCAAATTTTTTATACAGCTTTATTATTGACATGCTAGAACTGCGGTCCTGCCATGGTTGCACTGTCGCAGTCATCCAATTCGTAGGCGGCGCTGTCATAGGGTCCTACGAATGTGGTCCTGAGATGGGGGTCCTGAGACTGCACTGCTCCGGTATTGCAGGCACATACTATTGGATCAGGGCTCATCGTGATGACGCGGTGTACACAGAAAAGGCCTCCAGGGGGGCGTGTCTCAAGCAGGGCTAAGTCTAAAAAGCGATGAACGACATACACTGCCCGTCCAAAAAAAAAGTTGCCGTTGCACCCGTCATGCATAGTGCCCACTGTACAAGCCACTGGAGGCAGTGTTATGATCTGGGGTTGCTTCAATTGGTCAGGTCTAGGCTCAGCAACATTATGCAGCAATAAAATGAAATCAGCTGAGTACCTGAATGTACTGAATGATCCCATCAATGGGCATATTCCAGGACGACAATGCCAAGATTAATCGGGCTCAAATTGTGAAAGAGTGGTTCAGGGAGCACGAGGAATCATTTTCAAACATGAATAGGCCACCAGAGTCCTGACCCTAACCCCATTGAAAGTCTTTGTGATGTGCTGGAAAAGACTTTACAGAGTGGTTCGACTCTCCCGTCGTAAATACAAGATCTCGGCCAAAAATTAATGCAACTCTGGACGGAAATAAATGTTGTGACGTTGCATAAGGTTGTTGAAACAATGCCATAATGAATGCATGCTGTAATCAAAGCTAAAGGCGGTCCAACTAAATATTAGAGTGTGCGACTTTTTTTTTGGACGGGCAGTGTATGTTCGGGTCACTGTTGCGAAAAACAAGAGGAAGGTGAAAAAGCAGACCAAGAAGGTTAAGAGAAAAAGTAGATACATTTTTTTAAAATGGCCTTCATACACAACATGTCAGAGGAATGTATGCAGTCGGAACTGGACCTTTTTGCAGTACCGTACACACAAACAAGCATTGATAAGAGCATCTACGTAGAAGTACCACACCTGTCAGCCATTTCAGACACGGGGCCTGTAGAGTTCTTTATAGCCGGTAATGGCGAAGATTACCTTGACTTAAACGTTAATACTCTTTTATACCTTTGATGTCAGATCACCCGTACAGATGGCGGTAATATTACTCCAGCTGACAAGGTTGGGATTATTAATTATCCCATAGCGACCATTTTTTCAGAGGTGGATGTTTCACTGGGGGAACCGGCTGGTGAGCCAGACTAGCAACACGTACCCCTACCAAGCGATTATGGAATGTCTATTCTGAAGCCACAATGTCTAATCAATTGACAGCCGGCTTATTCTATGACACGTCTCGTACCTCCACGTCTTAGTCTGTTCCTGGTTTTTCAGTTTATATGTATTTTCAGTATTCATAGTCCGTTACGTGTTTTTCCTTTCTCCCCATTTCGTGTCTCCGCTCCCCGCACCTGAATTGTGTTTCCTCGTTATGTTTCATCTCACCTGTTCCTTGTTAGTCTGGCATATAGTCTCCCATTTCTTTGTTCTGTGCCAGATCGTCTTGTGCCCTGCATTCGTGCTTGTCTCAGTCTTTCCAGCGTTTGATTCCTGGCTGCTTCTCGTTCCTGTGTTACCCATCCAGTTCCTGTTCTCCTGCCTGTTCCTATCCAGCCTGTTCCTGTCCAGCCCTGCTCTAGTCCTCCAGCCCGCCTGCCCTTCCCCATCTTAGCCCTGCTCCTGCCCTTTGGCCTCCTGTTCCCCTGCTCTGACGGATTCCCCGGTTCTGACCCCTGCCTGTTCCTTGACTTCGCTTTTGCTCACCCTGCATTGCCCTGTTGGACACTGACCCCTGCCTGGAACTGACAACAAATCTGCCTTGCCTGTATTGCACTGATTGCTGGACCTTGTTCAGTCGACTTCGAATAAAGCCTATTCCTATTACTTTTGGTGTCTGCGAGTGGTTCCGATCAGTTCTCCTAACAATTCTATAAGTACACCAGTGGACATATGGATGAAACAGACCCTGCGGGGGCCAACTAGGGCCTGACAGATAGAGCCGTATATACAGCGGCGAGCAACACTTTTGAAATGCTCGGACCCATCCACGCAGACATGTTTTTTCAGGAGAGGCTACTTATAAACAGAGTCAATATTAAAATTAAGATGGTGCGGTGTAAGGATGAGTTCTGCCTAATGAGCGCAGATGCCCAGCCGCAATACCATCTTAAAATGGTCTCTGCCTCACTATTTGTAAAAAAAGTCGGGGTATCTCCACCCGTTAAGCTCGGACATGCACAGGCTCTACTAACCTCGAATGTTAAATATCCGATTGACCGTGTTAGTATTAAAACTTTCAGTTTAGCAGCAAGGTATTAGAGTTTGCAATCAAGAAAATTAGTTTTTGGGTCAGTTACCGAAATCTGTAATTATAGGTTTGGTTGATAACGACGCCTTTAAAGGTGTTTACAACAAGAACCCTTTCAATTTCCAAAACTATAATGCCAAATTATTCACAATGTATGTCAATGGCCTACAGATCCCCCCTATAAGCCCTACCAGCCCAATTATGGGTCTGGTTCTGCGGTTCGTGAATTTTCTAGTTTAAAGTGATACTGCAGTCAAAAACCGACTTTTCCCGTTGAATACCGATGTTTTGGGTTATAATCATACACAACTGTCTATGTCCGAAAATCTCATGTTTAGTCAAAATAGTTTTATATGAGTTTTGGTGTAGGCTTACCAATACGCTGGTTTCCGGGGATTCGTGACGTCACGAGATCCTTAACATAAAAATGGGTGGAGTTGAGGTGGTCCTAGGGGTGGTCTCGGCTGGGCATGTGGTATAAAAGCAGAGACCAACGGGTTTTTTTTTCTCTGTGAGACTGAGACCCTTGTATTGCTAACTATTTAGTTCAAGTTCAAATGCAAATTGCTTTTGTATTACTGCTAACGTTAATATTACGACTTATATCGAGCTACTAAGGCTATGTTCACACTGCAGGCATTAGTGCTCAATTCCGATTTATTGCTCAGATCTGATTTTTTTTGTTTGGCTGTTCACAATTTTTTAATGT
Organism: Synaphobranchus kaupii; assembly: GCA_029718625.1. Classification (NCBI taxonomy): domain Eukaryota; kingdom Metazoa; phylum Chordata; class Actinopteri; order Anguilliformes; family Synaphobranchidae; genus Synaphobranchus; species Synaphobranchus kaupii. The sequence goes on along the minus strand of CM056382.1, from coordinate 9,520,662 downwards.
GGCCCATATCTGATTCCAGTGTGAACCGATTGCTCTCCTCAAATGACCCGTGCAAATTAACAAAAACAAAAGACATAGCGCCTATTACACAGCCTGCAGAAATAAACAACAACAAAAAGGAAGTCACAGCTTCTGCGTTAATTTTAAAGTTGATGTGCAGTGGAGCTAATGATAAGGGTGAGGAGACGGGAAAAAAGCCAAGGTTTTTACTAGCTTTTTGTGCTGCCATGGCTGCTACTTCTGTGCAGAGTGACTCGTGAATGCGAGATCGGAGCCAGGAATGGGGGGACCGTGAAATGTGCGGTTTCAGTGAAACTCAAGCAAGGCATGAAATTAACCTGGCTCACTCGCCTGGGCGAGTGATTATGAGGACGGGCGAGTTAAGAAAATGGAGCGCCCGGCCGTTTGGCTAGTGAGACCAGTCGATATAACATTTATAAAACGGATAGTTCCGGGATGAAGATTGGTCAATACAGCGTTCCAGCCGTGTTAAAATACACAATATAAAAAAGCTATCACATGACACATCTGTTCAACTTCATGTGTAACGTATAGCCTAACATCACTGCGCACCCTTAGATTAAACTATTGACACACTATTGGACCGACAACCATAACGTTCGGTAAGCAGCTACATGAGAAAACCGTGAATAATGAATACCGTGCAACAAACCAAGACAATAATATGGACAGTTCTAACATTATTTTAAATCACAAAACGGGTAACGCAGCTGTCCGCGAATGATATAAAAACGTTGCCTACTTCTGACTTATTATGGTGTATCGTTTGTGCCCAAAAACAATCCACTGCTTTGCACATTTACCACTTATCTAAAATGACAACACATGATAATATAATGTGAATCTGTTGATAACCTACCCTGTACAATAGTGAGTTAACTAGCCTGTGCGCTAACGTTCTAATGCCCTGCTAGCTGCATCAAAAATGACGTAAAAAGTCACATTAATTCCGATCTGACAGGCTGCAGTCGCTTTGAAACAATCGGTTATGTATCGGCATCTAATACCACATTCAAAAGTGCCCAAATGAGAATTGGAAATGTCAGATTCAATGTGATTTTCGCTGTTCACACTTCCATTAAAAAAATCAGATCTGTGTCACATTTGAGGAAAAAATCGTATCTGGGCCACTTTTTACCTGCAGTGTGAACATAGCTTTAGAGAGTTATTCATCTACAACGTCTTACTTTGGTATCTTTAGCTAACTTGCCTGCATTATGCCAAGGAGTCAGAGCTATATCGTTCCTCGGTGTAACGCCACCGGCTCTGTTAGCTTTCATAATCTGCCGAGAGACGGAATGTATCGATAAATTAGGTAATGCAAAGCAGTCTATTGTGTGTGAGTTTAGCCCCGTTTGGTCCAGAGAACTGGTAACTTAGCTAGATAGCTAGTTATCGCTATCATTTATGAATAATGTTAGCTAATAAATGATAACTATTCTCTCCGGACCAAGTGGAGCTGGGCGCTACAACCAACCATGTTCAATATACTAACGTTACTGTGTGACTGGGTTTTGCTGTGTATTTGAATGTATTTAATAGTAACGTTACTTTAGGCAGACAAACAAGCTAACTTAGCTAGGTAACGTTAGCTCTACCATTCGGTTACATCCCCGGTCCTCTCCTCGATCGCGAAGACGTAGTTGTGAGGAGAGAGCAGGAAGGTGGCTGAGTTCAGTGGGGGCCTGAGTCAGTTCACCAAGACACACCCTTTCACTCCTTGACCGTATGAATATTCATAATATGACTACGTGGCACCATCGTCATATGACCACACCCACTCACAAGTTCCAGTTCAAATTGAAGCGGTAAAAAAGGCAGTAGAAAAGCCTCTGCAGTATCTCTTTAATGCTTGCAACTGGAAGGCATCTGAAAAATACACCATTGTTTATAACTCATCAAGAATACACAAGCGGTTACACCCTTTATGCTTTCAACCTGACCCCCGATGATCTATCCCTGATCAAGACGGGTAATATGCGCCTGGAGATGAGATTTAGAAACCCTTTACCCAGAACTGTAAATTTAATTGTTTATGCGTGCTTCGACAATATCATTGAAGTGAACCAGAGGAGGAACTGTTGTATGATTATTATTAATCATGAACACCAAAGAACTAATGGCTATTTTGAGTAACAATCCTTATGTTACGTCCGCCTCCTCCCTTCCAGTCCACCTCCCTCTTTGTTCTCAGTGTTTTCCCCCTTCCTTTCGTTTCCCGTCATGTCTTTATGTTCCGTGTTGTCTACTATGTTGTGCAGGCTGGGCGTGGTTCCCCTCCGCCTTTCCCACTGCTCCGCTCATTTCCCCTCCAGCCAATCACTCGCCCCTCCGTTGACATTCCACACGCTCCCTCAGCAGCTCACGCTTTCCTGCATACATTTGCACGCTTTCAGCACCAATTAACTCATTCTCCCGTGTATTTATTCCCCGCTCTCATTATATCACTTCGCCAGTTCGTACTCCTGTCTAGCTTGTCATGCTCTGTACTCAGCCTGTGTATTTGATTGTGTCTTGTTTAACATTTGTCCAGTCTTGTTTCCCAGCCCGCTAGCCTGCTTGCCCTGCCGCCATTGCCTGCCTCCTCTCCCGCTGCCAGTAATCTCCGGTCTGCCTGCCACCTCCCAAGCATTCAGTCCACCCTTCAGCCCTACCCTGTTCCAGACCTGCACTCCGCACTCCCCTTCCCTGCTTGTGTGTCAAAATAAAAGTGCTCCCTGGAGCTTATCCTGAGTCTGTCTCCGAGTCCTGCGTTTGGGTCCACCCCCAGTTGAAGGGATCGTGATACCTTCCACGGTAAATAACTTTTATGGGGTTGTGGCTGCAATGAGCTAAATAATTTACCAGCATTGTACCCTCAAAATAAGCCTGGAGAACACTGGTTAGCATTGTATGTGTGTGCGAATAAAACTGGTGAATTTTTCAATTCCTACGGCAATCCTCCTGACTATATTTATTTTCCAGATACCATCAATACTTTTCTGCAAAAGAATTGTAAACTGGTTGTTTACAACACGGTACAAGTGCAAGACCCACTCAGCACAAAGTGTGGTCAGCATTGCATATTTTATCTGCACAACAGGGCCAAAGGGGTCCTGTTTAGCCAAATTATATCCATATACTCTAATAATTTGAAAAAGAACGATGCGATGGTTTTAAGATATGTTGATAAAATATACTTGGATAAGTGTGCTAAAAATATGTTAAACTGTGTACAGACTGCTTGCTGTGGTGAAATGTTTAAGGTTTTTCTGGCTTCTAGAGGGCACGCTTTGTACAACACCTTCAACTCGGGCTGTGTCAGCCTGACATTATCGCTAACCTCAACAGGCATTGATAGGATTAAATGTTGCATTTTGGATTCACCTTGTCTGATAAGCTCGATGAAGTGCTGTAGCGCAATCGTGTACAGCTTTGCCTTCTCATGAGGCCCCACATCAGTCCTTAATAAGATGGTTTGATCCAAATCATTTTCAACAGTTTGTCAGATGGGCTCTGGTGTAAAAGTAAGATTCTTTCATTTTCATTTTTCCATCTGGCTTTGAGGCACGAGAGACATCTTCTGCGCATGCTCCATGTTTTTCGCCACCGCTGCGACCCACTATCAAACTGGTGAGAAACGGTATTGCTACACTCAGTAGAGGCAGAAGGAAACTGCCATTTTGCTGAATCACTTTCCTCTTCTTTTTAATGGATGTTTTTTTTGTTGGCAATCAGTTTAATTCCTGCCTTTTCTTTTCTTTTTTCAGTTGTGTATCTGTTAGGGGTATATTGCCACGTAAAACATTGAGGGCCCTATCTTGGCGATTGGTCTAAGCGCATGGCGCTAAGTCCATTTAGGGCGTGTCCAAGTCCACTTTTGCTATTTTAGCGGCGTGTTTTTTGGGCGCTAAGCACGGCGCAAGGTGCATCTGGGCTGAACCTAGTCTCTTCATTAATTATAGGTGTGTCGTGGGCGTGACATGCAATAAACCAATCAAAATGTCATATCCCATTCCCTTTAAAAAAGCCTGCTTTTCCACCTTGGCGGATTGCTTATGATGGCGAAACAGAAATGCTCGTGTGTTTAGTGCGATCAAGGAATAGGCTATATGGATCAATAGTAGCCTATGATCAATATTATTCGGGCTAACCATTATGAGTTCCCGATAATTCCTGACAGTGCTGTTTACAAAATATATGTGCTTTAATTTCATTAAAAGCACCTGCAACAGCTGAGAATAAGCGATCAATTGCTTCCGTCTCACCTTAGAAAATGCCAAATTAGCCTGCTTGTTTAACGGATTTTGTTTGATTATGCAATGAACTCATGTTCAAGTTTCATCCGAAGTTCATTAGGCTACCTGCATTCTAATTTTGATTAATAACATAAATAATGTTATTTTGCCTTAATGATGACACTAAATACAATAAATCTGTCAGGTTGGCAACCCATACGTTCAGCATATTTCCCCTTGTTTTATGGAAATGTGGCCAACCTGTTTTACTGGTAGCATAATATGATCCACTTTCCCAGGAAGACCGTGAAAAGTGCGATTTACAGCAGGGGAAACAGACCTGCTCCCGTAAAGCGCACATGCAGATAATGGAATTAAAATTAATTGTAAATTAATTGTGTAACGTGCTGCAAATTTCGTTTCTAATTAGACGCTTAGTTCTCTTTAAATTCTTTTGTTCAGTTATGGAAACCTTGTCACTGTAATTTAAAAAATATGAAGGACGAAGAATAGCTAAGGTTACAATTCAGTTAACATGATGACATTTATCTCCGTTTTTTAACCATAGGTTATCGAAAAAAACCTTATGCACAGCGAATCCGCTGTAGCCTAGGCTATTTGAAAAACAATAAAAGCAATATTCACTGGACAAGGTTTTTAACTTTTTCAGTCACAAACCATTCTATTTACTTACAGGCTGTATTCCTAGATAAACAGAGCTGTATTGTAATGACGTCTGAAGCGCATTTTCAGAACGCAAATGTCCGTCTATTGCAGTGCGCGAGTTTTCCATTGAATGACAATTCACGCATTAGGTGTAAATGACAATTCACGCATTAGGCTTGATATAGGTGTTATCAGCTCCTTTTTAATGTATAGCCATTGTCCCGTACCATCGCACATCGCCTGGATGTTGATGGAGTGTGCTGAGAGCAATGTAATGTGGCATCGTTTCCCTTCGCTGAGGGAAAGGTATGTGGACCTATGGAACCTTTTATTATTATGCATTTTTGATATAGCCTACACAATAATAATATTTCACATTGTGATCTAGAAATTTTAGTCATGCTTGTGCGCGCCCCTGTGTGTAACAGACAGGAGGCTACGCGCGTTGTGCACACGCCTATGTAGACGCACTTATATGCGCCGGTGATTCTAGCGCAAGCGCTTTCTGCTGGCTCAAGATAGCAATATGCCAAAAAAGAATCCTGGCCACTCCTCATCTTAAGACCAACACGCCCAGTTCACTTGTAATGGGCGCAAGAATACATGCTAGTTAAAGGACGTAAGCGCTAGGCGTTATTATGAACCTAGCGCCGGGTGTAAGATAGCAAAGACACTTGCGTTTGGGTTAGCGCCGCTTTGCGCCGGGTGTAAGATAGGGCCCTGAGAGCTAGTTCACAAATTGTGTTTATGAGTTCACCAGAAGCAGATTGTAATATGGCACATCTTTGCCATGCATTACCTTCAAATAGGGCTTTTAGAAGCTTCCAGTTCCGTTCAATACGTGCAGACATATTACTTTTTCTTTAGCACATAAACTACCTGCCACTCTGGAGCGTACAAACAAGTTCTGATGCGGTATTCCACAGGTGTCTGTGCTTTTAAGTCCACTAATGGGTAGCCATAAGGATTTCTGGTTGCATCATTGAAACCTTCAAGGAAAAACTTTGAATGTTGGGGTACATTTTCCATGCTAAAACATTAACTTGCATTTTATCTCTTGGATTTTTGAACAGAACAATATAGTTGATTGTTGTGCGGCTGTTTCGACCCTGGAAGAAAAGATTCTGAACAAGATATATGATGCTTAGGTTTCTATGGTGTGTATACTTGGTAAAATCTCTCTCAATTTCAGAGCTCTGACTGGCAGACTGCATAAAGTCATCAACAATGACCATATTGGTTTTGTGCAAAGGGAGCAAAATTTCATCGGACAATGATTCAGGAAGACCTTCAACAAACTGTACATTCTTTATTTTACAAAGCACTTCATCATACATTGGCTGCCAGCACGAATAAAACCATACAATGTTCTGCGGTACTGTTGACAATACATGTTGTGCATTTTCAGAAAAAAACACTTTTACCACTGTTTGATGGACCTGAAATTATGCATAAAAAAGGATGTTGAAGGCGGTTGTCAAAACCCTCACCAAAACACTTGTCTAGAATCCATATGGCAAGGTTTTTAAATCAGGGAGCAGGACCCTTTTGTTGTAAACCACTCTGAATCTGACTTTGATAAACTGTGCAGTTGCTGAGAGAGAATCCTCTTATTCCTAACAATTTGTTGTGTGTTTCATGAGCTGGGGCCTCTGGATTCTGTACATAGTGTTGTACCAGTTCTGTCAGGGATGAAAGATTGACAACTTGTGTGTTAGTATGATGCAACGTTATACCTTTCACTTTCATGCTTGTTTTACCTAGCCATGTTTTATAACCGTACGTCTTGGGACCTCCAGAAACAAATTCAACAATGTGATCACCAGGGTCTAGCTCGCTTGTCAATTCTCCCAAAAAATCACAGAGAGAAGGCATCCAGTCACCCGGTCGGCTCACAAAGATTACAGAATCTGTGTCATGGTACAGAACCCCTTGTTCCATGACATAAAGCTTGAGTCAGGCATAAGCACTGGTGAAGGCCGCGATGAACACATTGCTGTATTTGGGTGGTTTTGGGAAACCCTTTGCATGTCTCCACTGTACCAGAGCTACTGCTTCTGTAAGAAATGAAATGTGTGAGATGTCATACTCATTTGAAAACATGAATTGCAGAAACTGTTCAGGGTCATGGGTCAAGGTTGTGTTTAGCTGGTTGCTTCTCTGACCAAATTTACCCTAAAGACTATTTAAAAACCGTTTTGAAATTTGTCTCTTGGCTTGGTTTACTGAAATATTGTTTGGGTCTAAGCGAACGCCCTCCTTCTCCCAGTAACTCTGCACATAGGCATCCTTGTCAGAATCATCAGACACCCAAGAGGGGTAGCCTGATGCTTCTTGTTTACCTATTAAATGCGTCTTAATGTAGTCACTGAAAAGAGAATTGGACCTATCTTGGAAATGCCAGATTTCAAAAATTTTGTTGATGTTGTAATATTTTTCAACAGCTTTAGCCAATTCAATGGTACACCATACACCTGTGAGAGAACGCAACTCATCAGAATGTTCACACCGACCTTGATGCTCAGAATCCGCGCAGGACCGGCAAAGTGGATTAATTTACCAATGACTGTACGGTAACACCGGGATTTGAAGCTTTCTTAGTGCATATACCCTGGCTTTGACCAGACCGAAATAGTTTCCGATCGGTTCTAAGTGATGATGATGGGGTGATTTGTTGGGTAAACTTTAGTTTTGTTCACGAACGGGTATAGACTGGTGAAATCAAAATAGTGTATTTGCTCACCTTCTTGAGCTTTGTAGTGAAGGTGCAAAGCATTACTTCGACCACCAAACAGAGCATCACAAGGTTTCAGATGTTCCGGATAGTCATGACGTCGCAGGAACTCCTAAACCTCGGGATTCTCACGTTTAAGTCTTACCCATTCGTGCTCCCACATCGCAACAACATTCAGGTTGTAGTCGCTGCGCAGTGTGTCAATTTTCTCTTGATATTTGTGATATGTGGACCCAAAATCTGTTTTTGTGAGAGGGTTAATGGTGTTTGGGTTATAGCAATTTGGGCATGAATGAAAAAAACAGCCAGAAAATTCAAACCTCCCCCCGGTTCAAGGCATGCTGAATGAAACACTTTTCCTGATGGCTCACATATTCTAACCATTGAATGGTGGGTGTGGAAAATGATTGCTGCTGTTGTGCATAATTATCAGGTGATGTGACTGCGATGGTGTTTTTGGAGAAAAAGCTTGTGCAGTATTCTTTCACACGAAGCTATTGTAGCACACTGGAATGGGTCTAACCCTGCTCCCAAACACCTCTGTCCAAAACCGCAAACAAGCTTCCCGCAAAATAACAACGTCATTCTGCCAGTACTCTGACATTTATTTTCGAAAGTCAAAGACACCCCAGACACGTTATTATACCAGAACATAAATTCCTCCCTCTTCTTTTCCATCATTGTATCAACCCCATAGTACAAGGGAGGCGGGTACAGGTCAATGTAATTCTGGTTCTCTATTTTATTCCATTATATTTCATTTTCTGCATTTTTAAACCCTAGAGCGGCAGGCATGGCACTCAGCTTCATAGTTAGAAAACAGAGTGAATCAATATATCTCTGCAGTCCAACGCTCGCCATTAAAATCAATGCAACATATGAAATTCGCAATGTGTTCACCATGGTCCTGCCGAAACTCAAAATCATTAAACACATAGCGTACACTGGGGTGTTCAGTTATCACAGGTTGTATGTAGCACACATGTTTGGCTTCAGGGGTCAATACCAGCTTACAGACTGTGCAGAGCTGCTACGTGTGTGGTTTAGACGTGTGGCTACTGACAACATATGTTTGTGCACATTTGTGACAGAACTTGGGTATCACACGGACTGCGCATTTTACCGCTAGACTCCTTCTGTTAAAAAAAGTTATGCTCATTATAGCAAAACCTCGACCGACAGATTTGCTTATAATCCTTATACCTTATTGTTGTTGTTGTAATGTAAGCAGGGGTGGCTATGTTTCGATGTGTACGGTGTGTAACAAAAGGTACAAACATATTGACTGCCTAAGAACCCTTTCAATGACTTGATGCCATAATAGTGGTTACCATTGAGGTACAACGTTTTTGAGTGTGGTGTGTTGCTCGTTTGAAATTTGGTAGACGCCGTTATTTGAGCTGTGGGTACAACTATCTTGACGTTTAACAACCTCTCAAACATTTGAACGTCCGAAAAACTAACCTTATCCTGAACACCCAAGCCTACGGAATGTTTTAAATGCTCAGCCTCTCTTTCAGCTTCACACGTTGTGAATGTTGGGTATAAAAGATATGTCAAACAAATGGCAAAACAGAGTTTGTTGCCGTGATTGTGGCTAGCAATTAAATGTCTTAGCTTTTTGCGAATGATTTCGCTCTTGAGACGTGGATAATTTTTGCCGGTCTCCTGAATAATGTGAGCCACATGCATCAGAGATTCATCAGACAGGATATCAAAATTGCTTTGAACCAACTTTTCAATCATGCTCAAAAAAACCTCCAAATCGATTTCATCACTGTTTAGCTGTACAGTTACACCCCTTAATTCTAACTATATGGCATTGCTGGGGTTCGACAGCTCACAAACTTTAGCCAGCAGATGCAAAGTTAAACCGGAGCCGAATTTCTGTACTGTTGAATGATAGCCTGCGTATCACCTGGATGTCTACGTTATTAATCACCCCACCATTTTGGTTGACTTCTGGAAGTCCATGCAGGTTATTTTCTACAGTGTTTTGGGACATCTCTAGTTCTGTAAGTCCATGCGTGTTATTTTTTGCGGTGTTTGGGTTCATATCTGTTTTAACATGACAAGCGAGTTCGCGGTTTACAGCTTCCAGCGCTCTTAATAACCCCGCAAAAACATCATGCTCTGCAGCTTCATTAATTGGTTCATGCGTGTTAATAGAGGCTTGATTAACATCGTCAACAAGCGCTAACAGAAGCGGGTTGACATTTTCATACGGTACATCTAAGCTTTAACTCCTTTGCGTCGAAGGTACCGCCGAGGGGCCTTTTTGCTCAACTGAGACATTCGTTGCTACTGCAGTCAAACTATTAGTGGAAATCACAAACTCTGTGTTTTAACTTTATTGGTAGACGGTTCGTGACGATTTCTGCTGAATAGCGAGTTTCTAAGTGTCACTATTTCCCCGTAGCAAGTCCATTTAACAAGTAACCCCCCACCTAGTCTATACCTACCCATGCGTGACATAATGGACAATAGCGTCTATGTTTGAGTTCATAAATATATTTATTCATCATAAAAAATTTGAATAACGTCATAGCAACAAGATAAACCCAACAATAGCCTGATCGTATGCCAGAAAAGCCGTGAAAAGCCCTGCTCAATCAAATTCAAAATAAACTGTGAAAGTACTGTCTCATTCTACCATGTATTCTACTAGCAATATATGCTACTAAATATGAAATAAATATACAATCCTACCATCGGTTTTACACATCGAGATGTTCCTTTCAAAATTCAGTGGTCATTTATTGTCTGGTACAATCGGTTTGAGAAATATACAGCACTTTATACCGCTATTACACTATATGAAATGTCGACGCGTAATACCCCCATGCCCTGTAAGCCTGTCTCATTCATTACATTTCATTCTGGTTTAATTGTCGGCTTTTTTATCCAATAGAGTACATTATAACCTTAGCAACGGTATATGCCATGTCTTTTTCAGTGCTTTTTACAATTTACTACAGCCCAGCGTAATGGCAGTTTTCGTTTTAACGGTCAAGTATTATGCAAGCTCTAATAGAATACGCTTTAGGTAGGGGAGTTTCCCTTTTCCGATATGTAAGTATTTTTGCGTCTAAAATACCGTTGGTCTCGCTGGCTACATATGTACGTTCGTGTTTCCACTCGAGCACTGTCTTTCCAATATGTTTGATAGCCCTATTGTTATTTTCGCATTTTGAGTGCATTTCACATACTGTAGTGCAATCGTTAAATGTATTTTTGATGTAGGCTACCGATGTTCATTGAAGATAGAACATTTGGCAGCATTTTGCAGAAGGTGGAATACTATTTTATGTTCATGTTATCGTACATAATATAGGCTATGGCGTATATAATTGTCTCTTAGGGCATGACAAATGCTCATTCCAATTTACTGTGCATTGATATGTGGTAGATTAAGGTCAAAATTTCGTCATTATGAATAGTACAATTTAAAAAAATTTAAAAATACAGAAAAATGCAATCCCAGGACAAAAGTATACATACTGTAGAGTACAGGGACAAGTGATGTTTTATTGAGGTACAAGAGTGAATGATTAGGTGTATGTAACACTGTGATATCAATGTTTTTTTATCTTAAGCCACCAGAAGGAGCAAATGTATATGCTTTGTAATGGACAAAACTAATTTATTCATTTTATGACATGTTTTGCATAGGGGTTTTGGACCCATAGACATCTACCCCCCTATACTGATGAAAATATAGTAATTCCCACTTGAAAATTATGCAATAGTGAGTTTTATGAGCCAAAACTGTTTGTAGTTAAATATATCATTTTTTTTTTTAGCAGTGCACAATTTAGCCATTTGGATAGATTTGGAGACACTAATGGACAACAGGGTACACTGCTATATTTTGCATCATAGAACTTAGTTCTACATAGTAGTTCTACATATCATCCTCAGATTTTGCAAAACTTGTGGACATGGAGTTTATGATCCAGGAAATGTATATATATTCCCGATTTCACTTATGTAGCTCTCAGCAAAATTTAAAAAACTATTTTTAAAAACAATTTTCCAAAGTTTCTTTGCATTTGTGGCACTTTATTTTGACTTAAATTATGAAAATAAACTAATCTAAGTTTGTATTGTAAATGGTACACCTGTCTTGTTTCATTTAAGCCATTTACCAAGTTTATGTCATGCTCACACCTGGAGTTATAAAGCCTTAAACAGAGCACCCCCTAAATAGGTGAAATTTGCCATCTGCGCCAAGGGGTTAATAGTTTGTTAAAAGTGTTACAAATTTGACCAAATATACTTAAACGCAGGATGTTCTCGAGCGATGCGATCGTAGGATGAACACCGTTCTCCTCTGTGCAGACCACAGGCTGGTCTGAGGCGATCGCAGGGGTAGGCTGAGTCCTGTTCTCCTCTGATTGGTTGGCTGCTGTCTTTGGTGGTGATTGCAGTGGCGCTGACCGTGGTCCTGGTGTCATGCGCTTGCTAGGGCGGCTGTCTGGAGATGTATCTAATATATTTCGGTCGACCACCAAACCCAATAATTCAGGGTTGGTTATTTCGGCATCTGTAAGAGAAAGACGTAAATAAGCAAACCATTTATTTTAAAACACACATACACACACACATACACACTTTTGTTTAGGACAAAACTGAAATCTCACCGCTTTTTCTCTTCGAATCTTCTGTTCAGGGCCTTTTTAAAAATAAATAAAATAAAATCAGAAAGATATGACATTCCTAACCTATGTTTCTAGAGATGATGTCATGGATAATCAAAAAAACCTGAAACCCTTTGTGACTAATCGTGAGCTGAGAATTAGAAGGTTCTATCTGCGTTGGGCATAATAGTTTTGAGATATTGAGCATCAAAGTTTTCACTCCCCACATCTCAAAAATGTATCATAGTGTATTATTCTGTTATTACTTATTCTGTCCCTCACCTTAGGTGTACTTCAAATGCGAAGTATAAATATTCTGTGATATTTGTAAGTGGGGCATTTTGAAGAGCCAAAATTGCAGATAGAACCTTCTAATTCTGAAGAGGTAATTTCGATTGAGAATTAGAAGGTTCTATCTGTCACTGGAGGTGCAGAGAATAATATTTTTTACTAAAAACTGCAGTTATTTTAGTATTTGAAGTTTATTTCACTTAGGTAATATCAAAAGACATTATCCATTACATTCTATAATGAATGTATGTACTGTATTATTTATCTGAACAAAAACGTCTCCGACTTTTAAAAAAAAGCCAAGTTACTCACGCATAGCCTACAGAGCGCTGTCTAAAAGTCCTTAATTCCAACTTGCAAAAACTAGGCCTGCCTTTAAAAGTATTGATATCAAAATGTGGCCAAGTTACAACTAACAATATTGCCTATCGTAGCTCACACTAAATAAACTAGCTCTATTCCAAAGCAATGCTATCCAAACTTTCTGAAATTATTTAATGCAACTTGGTCCTGTGTTTCTTCATCTTTGCATGTGAAGAGATTGTGCCTCATGGAACAACATATGATTTCAATGAATGTTTTTAACAGTTGGTGAATAATTACACTCCAGAAAGGATATGGTTGTACTTTGTTGGCAAGTTTACTTTAGAAAATGTACAGGTTTTAAAATGTTAACTGCTGCTACAGCATTCTTTACAATTCACAAAGAGACATTTATATGAATAAATATCATGTACAATAGAGAAAGGGGTGATGAATAAATAAATGCAGATAAAAATGAGTAATATTTTTACCTAGAAAATAGCGTACATAAAGCATTTTTACAAACGTATCCAGACATGTTTGCGGGTCAGATGGTGGCAAATAAGTAATAGTACCAATTTTCTTAACATAATAGTATTTATGGTATTTGCAAACAGAATTTTGTGAACACAAGGATATCTATGCTCTGTAGGACCACACAGGTTTTGATAGAAATACAAATAAATAAATCAATAAATACATAATAATAATAATTATAATAATACATTTTATTCATTCTGTGCTTTTCATAGACCCAAAGCAGTGGATGCAGACAATTGTTCAAACATGCCCTATAGTGTAGTAATTTTTCTGTTTAATTTCTAACACATCTGAATCAGAGTATTTCCACTACAAATTATTTTCATTTTGCAGTTTGATGTGGCACATACAGTTTCATTGACCACATTCTCTTGAGATGGTAAGATGAAGAAACACAGGGCCAAGTTGCATTAAATAATTTAGGAAAGTTTGGATAGCATTGCTTTGGAATAGAGCTAGTTTATTTAGTGTGAGCTACGATAGGCAATATTGTTAGTTGTAACTTGGCCACATTTTGATAACAAGACTTTTAGTTGGAATTAAGAACTTAGGGACAGCGCTATGTAGGCTATGCGTGAGTAACTTGGCTTTTTTTACGTCGTAGACGTTTTTGATCTGATATCACTTATTTTTTATAGCTAACTAATGATGAATAATGCATGAAGATAAACACGGAGAGAAACATGCATTCCAAAGAAACAGATATTCGCTTAACCATAACGCCCTCTATTGACAAGAATGAGAACAGTTATCCTATTACAGACAGCACACAATTACATTAAAAGAGTTTGTAGATGAGCAGTATTTAATATGTAATGAAATACAATGAACAGCACCACCTGAGCTATGGATCATGAAGACGCATGTAAATGAATTAACCAAGTCTACATGGAGACATACATGCACAATGGGCTAGACGCAAACACATTCTAGCTGAAAGACATACAGCCTAAATAGCTAGTACAGCCTAAATAGTTTGCATCAGTAAAATATGGAAATACAGTTTTAAAATAGGGCTATTAGTATTCTATGAAATACATTTAACGTTAGGCTATTCAACACTGGATTGCCAGATGCGTAACTCCAACCTTCCATGTGTGGGCTACGAGCTAGCGAGCGAGCTAGTGAGTTCATAAGCACAGCAGTTAGGCTATTCAACACTGGATTGCCGGATGCATAACTCCAACCATCCATGTGTGGGCTACGAGCTAGTGAGTTTCTGCACAGCAGAGTTTTTTTTCCGGTAGTGTAGAACGTTACCTGCGGGAAATGTTTTGGTACCGAACAGCTAGGTTTAGTTTAGTTTTCTGTAGTGCAATGAATGTAGGCTATAATGCATTTTGATTCGCTTCGTAGTAGCCTAGCTTGTTTCTGCTTCCTGACGAGAAGCAGGAAGTAACGTTGGTGAACAAGCTTAATTGGACAACGCATATTTCCCAGGAATCTTAGCCAGAAAGAAAACAGTAGATACTACTAAGAAAGTACATACCAGAGATTATTCTTCTTCTTCTTATTATTATTATTATTATTATTATAATTAAAAGTGTTTGCAGTAAGCTACATTATCAGCAGAGTAGAGTAGACTAGAGCCACATTCGGAGGCTATCTATGTATTTATAAGTGACTAACCATGAATGAGATATGTTTGGGGAATTGGCGGTTTATCAATCCGATCGCTTAAAGGCTTGCAGCTTAAAAGAGGCTATCCTCAATTCTTAATGTAGGCTATTATCGTAAATTCTTAATTTTCCTAGTAGTTAATTTTATGGTGACCTTGTGTTATGTGTGAAAAGGATAAAGTGAACAGAGCTGAAGTGAAGAAATTAATGAATAAAGAAATGTTGGCCGAGGCAAGGGGTTTCCACAGTCAGTCAGTCATGACCGCAAGAGCAGAGCGTAACAATACAAGTGATATAATACAAGTGAAACATTGAACAGTTAATATTGTTTTTATTGCCTTTGCAATAAAAATATGTTAATGTGTCAATGTGAAAATAATAACAGTTTAAGTAATGAAAAGTACTTAACAGTTGCACATTGTTTTTGTGGAAAACACACGTGTCCTGCTGGGCTCGAACCCACAATCCACTGTGTGAGAGACTGCAGTTTTAACCACAAAGCCACAGTAGCTTCTTGGAAAGCATGAAGCCATTAGTTACATTAACATTAAAAAACATTAGTATGAAGCGTTTTTATTGGACGATAAGCTTGATGAGCAGGTATACAGACCATACCCTCAAATAATAGTTCTCCCCATTGGATAACATCGCGACGGAGGCAGGCAGTTTGGCAGGAAAACGGGAAGAAGAAGAAGAAGAAGCAGAAGAGGAAGGATAAAAACGGCAAAATAACCCAAGTTTGGGGCTTTATTGTGTGGATGTGTGAAGTTGTATCTGAATGCTGTGTGGTTACATGAGGTCAGAACATACAGAAGTTAATGTTTTTAAGGGCTGAGAGTCTATGGTCATTGTGGTTACTTCTGTAGGAAACCCTGAAAAGTGCCAAACTCTCGGTGCTGTATAGGTATGGGGCATGCCCCACCAAGCCGTAACTTGGCGGATGGCATACCTGCCATCCCAATATATGCATGTACAGTTGTAATGAAGTAATTTTTCCAACAATTGTTTACAGACAGATTATTTCACTTTTAATTCACTATATCACAATTTCAGTGGGTCAGAAGTTTACATACACTAAGTTGACTGTGCCTTTAAATTTTAAATATTTGGTCGCATATCCTTTGGCTTTGCATGCCATGACTAAATGGCTGTAAGTCATCAAGGGCCTGAGGTATCAAACAAGCATCAAACCATCACTCTGCTGCCAGATATGCAATACATCTGGATGAATCACTTCAAGGGTTGTTTTTCCTGACAAATTTTCCTATTGAACTCTATGGAAAAATAAGTCAGGAGAAGAAACCCTTCAAGATAACCATCCATATCTACTGTATTTCTGGCAGCAGAGTGATGATTTAAGGCTTGTTTGATACATCAGACCCTTGATGACTTACAGCCATTTAGCCAACCATGTGTTTACATACTGTTCCAGTGTTCCAATGGTGTTCCATCCATCCAGTAGAGTTCCAGAGACTAGAATCTATGCTAGACTAGAGGTAGAATCTATGCCGAGGCGCATTGAAGCTGTTCTGGTGGCTTGGGGTGGCCCAACACTTTACTAAGACATTTATGTTGGTTTTTGATAATGTATTTTGATATCAGTCAAGTGAAATAAACATCAAGATTTTTAACTACTAAAATAACTGCAGTTTCCAGTAAACAATATTATTCGATGCACCTTCTGTGACAGATAGAACCTTCTAATTCTAAATCGAAATTACCTCTTCAGAATTAAAAGGTTCTATCTGCAATTTTGGCTCTTCAAAATACCCCACTTACAAATTTCACAACATTTTTATACTTTGCATTTGAAGTACACCTAAGATGAGGGACAAAATAAGCAACTACATTAACAATTCCTAAAGAAATTGTAGGTGTGGTTGCTTCACAAATATCAGTGGCTGGAAATGGCATAGAAAGATGGTAATATGGTAGTGTGAGGTGGAAAATAAAAGGTGGAAATGGTATGAACTGTTAATGCAGTATAAAGGGATCTAGTGAAGGTGAAAGTGTAAAATATGGTGATGTAGCCTATTTTGTGGTAAGTAGTCTAAAGAACCTGGAAGTCATACAAAGAAGTAATGTATTGTGATAAAAGCACAAAAAGGTAATGTCAAATCATCTGGGATAGTATTGTTGGGTCATAACAGTGTTGTAGAGGAAGGCATTGTGAATGCCCAATTTACTGCGTCCTGTGTACTAGCATACTGCTTACTGTAGTCTATACTGCAGTGACATGCAGTATGCAAAATATCCTCTATATAAACCTGGACATAAGTAGCCTAGGCTATATCAGCTGCCTTTACAGTCTTTGGCTATATGATCTGGGGATATTCAGAACACTCAATTTGGCCGCGCAGGTAAGGCTAGCCTAATATAACAGCTTTTCAAAACAAAAAGTATACTCAACTGGCATACTCAAATAGTAGTGTGTGCTGATTCTGACTATTTGGACACAGTCGTATGTGTTTGTAGAAGAATATGGGTTCATACAATTTTTCCCTAGGTTTTAACCAAATGCTTATCTACTGATTTCTCCACTTTATTAAACAAACTCTGATTCTGATTACAGATCTCACCATTTTGTGAAGTCCAAACCACATATCCTGTGCTGAATTCAGCGTTCTATTCAGCCTACCTAGCATGCAGCTATCTAAAGCAATAATTAAACATAGGCTATCATTTGGCTAATAGTAACTTAGTTTAACGTTGTTGACTCACATAAACTTGAGATTATAACCCAATCATGTGTAGTGGATAGTTTATTTGCTGTCTATGTCTATGTCGATTGCATTTTGCTAACGTAGTCTACTGGCACCTTGGCATTTTCATAATACAACGGAACAGGTGTGTGCATAATTCGGGTAAAATACGTAGCCCAATGTATTTATATACCTTAAAAAGTAACCTTACGTGTGTTTTTACATAACAGCAACGTAGGCTATTACAGCCGCAATAGCGCTGTGGAAACATCAACCTTGCTGGGCAGTGGCAAAATGGAATAAGAATCTCTTCAACATTCAACAGAAACCAGTTGTATAATTGTTACGAAGTAGGATATTTGGTTCCTTAATCTGTTTATCAGAGATTTGTAGAAAAAAATGTTAACGTTATACCGAAAGTAGCTAGGCTACATTGGGTAGGCGTAGCCTACACAAAGGAAAATGCACCGAATGTTTATTTGTAACAGTTTCAACTTTTTAATAATAGCCTATAGGCTAGCCTATATCGGAACAAAGTTTTTGTGGTGTGTAGAAACGGTACATTTTATGCATGTTGTGTGACTGGCAAGATGGTTGTAAACGGGTTTGGGCTATTTTATCGTGCAGTGCAACTTGAGAGGTTGAGCACAAGCGGCGACTCTGCAGCAAACCTGCATTGGAATTTTGAGGGTTTAACTCTATAAGCTTCACCCCTAGTGGTTTGAGACGTATCCGTCTCAATTACAGTATCATGTTCATCTGAAATTATAAACTACAGCTTTAAGAAAACCCCGAAAATTTTGACGCAGTATTTTTTTAAAGGGTAGCTTCTTGCGAAAACTGCAGCTTCTCCAGTTACACTGCCGTGCAATAAATTAGGAGGGTGCTATTAGTAGCCCACAGCACTCACGCACCCTCCTCTGGCTACAGCCACAGACTGTAAAATGCATCAAATGCACCGTTTATACACGCTAAGAAAATCATGTTGACGTATAGAAACAATAATATTTTTTTAAAACGTTGTACAAATGAGTATTCGCCGTTTTCCCTTGCTTACTGTACTATATACAGTACCTGATCCACTTTCGGTTTAGAAGACACCTCATTTTTTGCTCCAAAATCTCTCGTATAAATATGTTTAAGAAACCAAGTACTTACCAGTATATTCAGCTACAGCTGTTTTCTCATGAACCCTGAAGAGTTTATCTTTTTATATTTCGCCAAAGTCCCATACAGTCGACATTTCCGCAGTGACCTCCCCTCGCACTGAGCGCTGAAATTCGTTGCTGTACTTGTGTGAATACGCACGCGCTTTCGTACGTTCATTTTTAAACGTATTTAAATACATTAGGCGACGTATGTTATGGTTATTATATATATACTGTATGTGACTATTCTGAAATAAATGTATTCTGTAGCAAATTTCTGAATGATACAGCTTCTTCTTCAGTTCAAACTTAAAACCATGGATTTTGCAGGGAATATTTTTTTAGATACTGACATTTAAATAAAACTAGTAGAAACCAGGAGAACATTGCCTCAAAAGGGCCAAAGTAAATAGGGTTAAAGTTGTTTACAATTTCAGAGAAATATGAATAGGCTACTATAATTGGGACACTGACGACTAGGCTAGCACCGTAGATAGGGCTAATAGCCTGCGTGAGCGCATTGCGCTTGATGCAGCATTTGTTGTATGGCAATGATTATTATTTTTGAAAGCTAAAGTGAGTATGATCATTTCAGTTGCAGACGGAAGTAGGCTACGTCGTTAGCTATGGAATTTCTCGTCGCCATTTTTCCAAGGTTGTTGACAGAACGTTAAGTGATTCAAAAATCAGCTCAGTGCTCACACTGAGCATTCTCACCTTGAGCTAGCCTACTGCATGTGTCCATTGACCCCCATTCATTTTTTGGTGATAAAATGTCAATTATCTCAAAAAGTGTATATGCTATAAAGGTAAAAAGTAATAGCAACCTGGAGGGGGTATAAAGGTATAATATGAGGTATGAATGGTGTCAATGGTGTTAACGGTCTAGGAGGGGATAGGTTTTGAAAAATCGGCGGAAGAATAATAACGGTCAGTCTGAGCGATAACAATAGGTGTGGTTTTTCAACCACACCTAATAACAGAATAATACACTATGAAACATTTTTGATATGTGGGGAGTGAAAACTTTGATGCACAATATCTCAAAACTATGCCTAACACAGGTAGAACCTTCTAATTCTCAGCTCACAAAGTCAGCACCATGCATAGCGGCGTCTTCACTGCACAAGCTGCAGCACTTCAGACCTCAGGGCAATCAAAGTGGGGACAGGGAGAAGTGTTTCTCCGGGCGGTGACTAAAGTATGTGTTCTGTTTACATAGTCCAACTGAACCAGGGACCTCCCGCCAGCCTGACCAGGGGGATCCTCAGCCGGCTAGTTGGACTTTTCGCACGCCTCCTCCGCCCAAGCTTGACTTTTATGTTTTGTAAACCTTTTTTTTGTTTTTTTAAACCTTTGAGGTTTTGACCTCTCTTGTTACCACCCAGAAAATATTGATGTTTAAGTTGTGGTAATAATTTCAAAATAAAAGCAACTGGGCAAAATCTCCAGCTTGTGAGTCTCTGTGTTGCTCGGTGCTGATACTCCTTTTTCAGCACAACAACACATTTGAATAAAATTGGTCAAAATTTATATTTCGTCAATAACTTTTTCAGTGATGCACCTACAGGTCCGAACCAAACACTGTTGTGATCGCTAGAGGCTCCCTTACAACGTACAACTTTTTGTTTTTTGATTAATATTAATATTTCATTTAAAGAGGCACATAGTGTCTACAGCATTGCCCTTAACCCATTAAAGTAACATAACATTTGGAAATGAATAGAAGTATCATTCAGATCTAGAAACCTTCTGTACAGCTGACATGAAGCCGTATAGTGGTCCATGACAGAGAAATCAATTTTAAGTGATGGAATGTTATTTTAAGGTATAGGGTCATTTAGACTGTTTCACAATACTGCTGACAGGCAAATCTGTGTTGTATCGGAGTCCATACACAAACTTTCCCCACTACTAAATGGGTCAGAACGTGATAATCTTTGCCTACTCTTATATTGAAAATAGGGTGTCTGTGTAAAGAGCGGATGAAATGTAATAGCCACAATGTTGTTTTCAATGAGAAGTCACCCTATCCGGGCTTACCTGAACAACACTATGGTCTTACCAATCTTACATCTACCATCTTTTTATATCCTCATTTACTTCAAGTCTACATTACAACACATTGTACACATTTTAAGTGCATTATACTGCCAGTCCAGAGAATGTCCACAACACATAATGTGGAACCAGTCTCAACTCCATGTGCCCAATATCACTCCTACTTGGGCATATTTTTCTATTTCTTTTATCGATGTCCATCATAAATATTACAATCACATTTCAGAGTCTCTCATGTCGTAGGTTGTAAACCTTATTCTGGTGTTGCGACCTACAGTGCTCACCATAAGTGTTAGGACAGGGAGGTGTTTGTTCTTATTTTGCCTCTATGATACAAACTTTTCAAGAGACAATCAAACAATTCATACGAGGTTCAAGTATAGATTGTCAGCTTCAATTTGAGGGTATTGAAATTCATATCTGTTTAATAATTTTGAAGTAACAAACCTTTTTGCGAATAATCCTATTTTTAAAGGGCATTAAAAGTATTAGGACAGATCACTATTGTATTAAATCACAACTTTATTTTAAGAATGTGAAATGTCAGAATAATAGTAGAGTTCAGCTTTTATTTCTTTCATCGCATTCCCAGTAGGTCAGAAGTTTACATACACTCTGTTAGTATTTGGTAGCATTGCCTTTAAATTGTTTGACTTGGGTCAAACGTTTCATATAGCCTTCCACAAGCTTCTCACAAGAAGTTGCTGGAATTTTGGCCCATTCCTCTTGACAGAACTAGTGTAACTGAATCAGGTTTGTAGGCCTCCTTGCTCGCACACGTTTTTTCAGTTCTGCCCACACATTTTCGATTGGATTGAGGTCAGGACTTTGTGATGGCCACTCCAATACCTTGACTTTGTTGTCCTTAAGCCATTTTGCCACAACTTTGGAAGTATGCTTTGGGTCATTGTCCATTTGGAAGAGCCATTTGCGACCAAGCTTTAACTTCCTGGCTGATGTCTTGAGATGTTGCTTCAATATATCCACATAATTTCCCTTCCTCATGATGCCAACTATTTTATGAAGTGCACCAGTCCCTCCTGCAGCAAAGCACCCCCACAACATGACGCTGCCACCCCCATGCTTCACGGTTGGGATGGTGTTCTTCGGCTTGCAAGCCTCACCCTTTTTCCTCCAAACATAACGATGGTCATTATGGCCAAACAGTAAAATTTTTGTTTCATCAGACCAGAGGACATTTCTCCAAAAAGTAAGATCTTTGCCCCCATGTGCAGTTGCAAACTGTAGTCTGGCTTTTTTATGGCGATTTTGGAGTAGTGGCTCCTTCCTTGCTGAGCACCCTTTCAGGTTATGTCGATATAGGACTCGTTTTACTGTGGATATAGATACTTTTGTACCTGTTCCCTGCAGCACCTTCACAAGGTCATTTGCTGTTGTTCTGTGATTGATTTGCACTTTTTGCACCAAAGCACATTCATCTCTAGGAGACAGAACGCATCTCCTTCCTGAGCGGTATGACGGCTGAGTGGTCCCATGGTGTTTATACTTGCGTACTATTGTTTAGACGAACGTGGTACCTTCAGGCGTTTGGAAATTGCTCCCAAGGATGAACCAGACTTGTGGAGGTCCACAATTTTCTTTCTGAGGTCTTGGCTAAATTCTTTTGATTTTCCCATGATGACAAGCAAAGAGGCACTGAGTTTGAAGGTAGGCCTTAAAATACATCCACAGCTACAGCTCCAACTGACTCAAATAATGTCAATTAGCCTATCAGAAGTTTCTAAAGCCATGACATCATTTTCTGGAATTTTCCAAGCTGTTTAAAGGCACAGTCAACTTAGTATGTAAACTTCTGACCCACTGGAATTGTGATATAGTGAATAAACAGTGAGATAATCTGTCTGTAAACAATTGTAAAAAATGGAAAAATGACTTGTGTCATGCACAAAGTAGATGTCCTAACTGACTTGCCAACACTATAGTTTGCTAACATGAAATCTGTGGAGTGGTTAAAAATTAGTTTTAATGACTTCAACCATGTGTATGTAAACTTCCGACTTCAACTGTATATATATTTTTTTCTCACAAGAATAAGAAATATACACTAATTTTCCACCTAATTAGGTACACCTGCTTTTCACCATTAGAATCCACTATACTCATTTTCATATATATATATGTTCAATACATGTTGCCACATCAACAAGTTTAACATCTCCTGAAACCTTTGGATGTCTACATTATCATACCAAACAGTTTGATCTATGTGAGAAAGGGAAGTTGAATGAGGTCGGAAGGCGGCACAGAAGGGACCGCTTTGGAGACCGGCGGCGGCGTGGGCTGGACCGCTCTGGAGGCCGGCGGCGGCGCGGGCAGGAACGCTCAGGAGGACGGCGGCGCAGGAAGGACCGCTCTGGAGGCCGGCGGCGACGGCTACATCGCCCTGGAGGCCGGCGGCGATGGCTGCATCGCCCTGGAGGCTGGTGGCAAATGAGCGGCCGCAGGCTAGGCGGCCCAGGGACAGGAGGCGACCACGGGCTAGGCGGCCAAGGGACAGG
This sequence comes from Synaphobranchus kaupii, assembly GCA_029718625.1. Taxonomy (NCBI): domain Eukaryota; kingdom Metazoa; phylum Chordata; class Actinopteri; order Anguilliformes; family Synaphobranchidae; genus Synaphobranchus; species Synaphobranchus kaupii. Next base: position 9,497,201 of record CM056382.1, on the reverse strand, counting down.
AGGCGGCTGTTGGCTCTGCAGCTCAGAACAGGCGGGTAGCTGGCTCTGCAGCTCAGGACAGGCGGGTAACTGGCTCTGCAGCTCAGGACAGGCGAGTAGCTGGCTCTGCAGCTCAGGACAGGCGAGTAGCTGGCTCTGCAGCTCAGGACAGGCGGGTAGCTGGCTCTGCAGTGGGACAAGAGGGCTGGAATGTGGCGGGACAGGAGGGCTGGAACGTGGCGGGACAGGAGGGCTGGAACGTGGCGGGACAGGAGGGCTGGAACGTGGCGGGACAGGAGGGCTGGAACGTGGCGGGACGTCGGCGAGGGTGACAGACTGGTGAACAGGTGGGGTGCTGGCGAACACGGATGGGTGGAAAATGGATCCTCCGTCGACGCGTAGCTGAGTCTGCCGACGGAGCCGGGAACCAGGACCCCCTCGCTTTCTCCTGGGCCCATAGTTTCCTGGACACAGGACCAGGCGGGTCCCTTCGAAGGGTGACGGTTGGGGTTGGGTGAATGAAGGGGTTGTAGACTCAGGGCTGGCCGGCTGAAGAGTTAGGACTCCGAGCCTAACGGAGTGGGAGGTGGGCCAATCAGGAGCAGATTGGGGTGATGAATGGAGGTTGGCAGTCTGGGGTGATGCGTGGTGGTCAGCATGCCGGCGGGCAAACTCGGGGTTCCTTCCCCAGATATTAAATAGATGGCCCTCGTAGTCCAGGTGGTCAAAGGGGGCCTCGAAAAATCCAGGCTTTGCCATGGTGAGATGGGTACAGTCTACTGGGTCCATCTTGGTCAGACTGTACTGTTACGGTGTTCAGGACAGGGACCCAATCGCATACCAGGATAAGGCAAAAGAATGGTTTATTCAGTCTGAGGTCAGATGCCGAGAAAGTGGCAAATCAAAAAGCAGGAGAATAGTCGAACAGTCCAAAAATCAGAAACCAGGAAATCAGATAGGCAGATACAAAAATCGGCAGGCAGAATCAAAGTAACAAAACAATAAAAGGTCAAAACCATAAAAACAATAAAGTCAAACAAAACAGAATCGACGGGCAAAACTCGGAGTAGGAAAGCGGAAGGGGGTCTCAGGACTTACGATAACACAGGCAAGGAAAAACGCACTGGCACAGGGAAAAAAATAAAGTAAGACAGTCTGACAGAGAACATGTGCAAACTAGAGACTAAAATACACTGGGGGAAGATTACACAAAAGTAATCAGGTGTGCAGAGGCCGGGGAAATGGGAGAGTACACAGGTGAGAACAATGAGGGTTAACAAGGACCAATAATACAATAACGGGGGGGGGGAACGCAAGACACGGACTGGAATACACATAGACACAATGATAACAAACGGCCTGGAGTTAGCAGGTAGACACGTGCACAGCTCGGAGGGGAAAAACGCGGAAGTGGACACACGTGCAGAGAATGTGAAATCACAGAGAGATACAGGGATAGGATAACGAGGAGGGAAATGACAGCTGCAGGTAGAAGCTCAAGATGAATTAGTAATTAGTAATGTTAGTAGCAAACTCTAAAACCCTAATGTTAGTAGGTTAGCATTATATACACATTAGTTTGTTAGCAGGTTAGTATTAAATCTAATCTAGCAGTTAGTATGATTAGTACATTAGTATTATATACAAATATTAAGAAAGCCAGAAGGAAGAAAACGAGATAATACAGAGGAAAACCCGAATGTACCCAAAATCACCCGAATAGTGCAATGACAAAGACAGGGAGTGGAGTCTTGGAAAACATGGAATGCGGAATGACAAGGAAACTATAGTGATGGTAACATACTAAACACAATACACAAAGTCAGGAAAATAATAAACACAATAAAACAAAGATCAGGGAAATAAACAAAAGAAATCAGAAAACATAAATACACAGAATAAACGGAACAGGTACAGGATCCTGACAGAAAGTCTTCCATTCCATAATGAGAGCAGAAGGAGTCAAGATGTTCTTGAAAATCATGCACATTACAAAGCCATTGGAAAATAACTCCACAGTATTGTCCATTTATATATACCACTCTAAATTGAAATTAATTCTTAACAACTGCAGGAATTGATTACAGATACGCAGTTTCATGAATTATGACTTCTAAATAACAACACTGACCAGATGGCTCTAGGATGGCTTCTTTATATGTATCTCCTTTATATGTGCAGAGACCTCGATGGAATTCGGGACCCTCGGAAACCACTGCAGTAGCCTTTTAGCCATCTATATAGGGCATGAATGAAATATTTCTTATAAATAATGTAATAAATGTATTGTTTATGTAGACAATGCCAGACTGAGGGAATGAACCACTAGCAATATGTCCATTAAATAGATTTCATATTGTTTTAACCTTATATAACCTCATTAACTAAGTCAGCCACTCAAATACATCACATACAACTTTCAATTGAACACATTGACTGACTACAGTCACTTCCTCTAACCCAAAACTACTTAGACATCGTGAAGAAAAACAAAAAACATAACTGTCTTGAAATGTTCACACAAATATCAGCATGGAAACATTTTTTACCCTCTGATGAAACTTGGTATTCGTTGGATGTATGTTAATGCTGTTGGCTAACATCGTTTTGTTCTTTTCATTCAGTATCCTCCTCTGATCCTGAGTAATTAATAACTAATAATAATAACAATAATAATGACAATAGATTTCAATTTTATAGCACTTTTCTAGAGTCTGTGTGCTTAACCCCTTGGCGCAGATGGCAAATTTCACCTATTTAGGAATACATTCTCACTCCCAACTCGTCAACATATTGACGCTTGGTCAGGACCCCTTGTCAACACACTGGGTACCCCTATAGCGTCATTTTTCAACGTACAGGGTAGTCCGATAGACTTTCATGGAACGTTGGGCGGGACCCTGGGAGGGACGCTCTGCTGTGATTGGTTGTTAATCTAGCATCAACCTTAAACATAACCCTAAACATAACCTCACAGGAGTTCACGTAACTCGGGCTCATGCCCAAACTGTTAAGATAGTGTCCCTTTTTGCTACCATATTGTTACCAACAATTTTGAAATAAAAGAAATAATTTTAAAAAAAGAAAAAAATTTAAAAAATGTTTTTTTATTTTTTTTATTTCCCAGGGTCCCGCCCAACCCCTAAACATAACCTCATGGGAGTTCACGTAACTCGGGCTCATGCCCGAACTGTTGTTAACATAGTGTCCCAAGGTCCCGCCCAGGTCCCTCCGGGCTATCCAATCAAGCATCAACCTTCCACTAAAGTCCATCGGACTACCCTGCGCGTAGAAAAGTGACGACAAGGGGTCCTGACCAAGCGTCAATATGTTGACGAGTTGGGAGTGAGAATGTGTAGGTTTTAGCGCAAGTGCTTTCTGCTGGCTCAAGATAGCAATACGCCAAAAATAATCCTGGCCACTCCTCATCTTAAGACCAACACACCCAGTTCACTTGTAATGGGCGCAAGAATACATGGTAGTTAAACGACGTGAACGCAAGGTGTTATAATGAACCATGCGCCGGGTGTAAGATAGCAAAGACACTTGCGTTTGGGTTAGCGCCGCTTAGCATCACATAAACTTGGTAAATGGCTTAAATGAAACAAGACAAGTGTACCATTTACAATACAAACTTAGATTTGTTTATTTTCATAATTTAAGTCAAAATAAAGTGCCACAAATGCAAAGAAACTTTGGAAAAAAATATATATATATATATTTTCTTTAGTTTGCTGAGAGCTACATAAGTGAAATCGGAAATATATATACATTTCCTGGATCATAAACTCCATGTCCACAAGTTTAGCAAAATCTGAGGATGATATGCAGAACTACTAAAGGTCTATGATGCGAAATATTGCAGTGTACCCTGTTGTTCATTAGTGTCACCAAATCTATCCAAATGGCTAAATTGTGCACTGCTCTAAATAAAAATAATTATATATGATATATTTAACTACAAATCATAAAACTCACTTTTGCATAATTTTCAAGTGGGAATTACTATATTTTCATCAGTATAGGGGGGTAGATATCTATGCTGCTTTTTTTTTTTTATTCCAATTTTTTTTACGATTCCTAAAACTGCACACGGATTGTGTAGTATATATTTTATTTTATATATTTTATTCTTTTATTCTCTTATTCTTTTACTATTATTTTATAATTGAAAAGCTGTGGCTTTCCGCCTTTTATTTTATTATTGCGTCTAACACAAATTTTATGCGTCAACACGAAACTACTCTCTCTTGGATCTCCACCTGGATCCGTAAGCTGTTGACAGAGGCCCTGCCCTCTCACCTGGATTCGTAACCTGCTCTTCTCCAGTGACTTGTTCTCTCCTCTCGGGTGTGCCTTCTGCCCCACTCCGCTTTTAAAAGGTTTGTTAAAGATATGGAGGCAGCTTCCTTGACCTGCTTATGTTTTTGATGATGTCTATTAACTGTGATTTAGGTGCATTTGACTATAAATTAATGATCTTTCTTTTATTATGCTTTAACTTGTTAAATGTTGTCTGTCTAACTTTATTGTGACTGCTGCTTTGGTCAGGACACTCTTGGAAATTAGATTTTTAATCTCAAGAGGTATCTCCTGAATAAATAAAGGTTAAATAAAAATAAAAATGGGTCCAAAACGCCTATGCAAAACATGTCATAAAATTTATAAAATTAGTTTTGTCCATTATAATGCATATACATTTGCTCCTTTTGATGGCTTAAGATAAAAACATTGATATCACAGTGTTACATACACCTAATGCCTAATCATTCACTCTTGTACCTCAATAAAACATCACTTTTCCCTGTACTCTATAGTATGTATACTTTTGGCCTGGGATTGCATTTTTCTGTATTTTTATTTTAAATTTTTTAATTTTCCTATTCATAATGACTCCAAGGATTTTGACCTTCATCTACCACATATCAGTGCACAGTAAATTGGAATGAGCATTTGTCATGCCCTAAGAGACAAGTATACATGCCATAGCCTATATTATGTACGATAACATGAACATAAAATAGTATTCCACCATCTGCAAAATGCTGCCAAATGTTCTATCTTCAATGAACATCGGTAGCCTACATCAAAAATACATTTAACGATTGCACTACAGTATGTGAAATGCACTCAAAATGAGAAAATAACAACCGGGCTATCAAACATATTTGAAAGACAGTACTCGAGTGGAAACACGAACGTACATATGTAACTATTGAACGTGCTGTTTCTAACCAACTGTCTTCTTCCTTACCCAGAACAACCTACTAGACCCCCACCAGTCCGGCTTCAGACCTGGCCACTCAACGGAGACCGCACTCCTCTCCGTCAGCGAGATGCTTCACGCAGCTCGGACAGCCTCCCTCTCCTCTGTGCTAATACTCCTAGACCTCTCTGCCGCCTTCGACACCGTAGATCACTCCATCCTCCTGTCGTCCCTGTCTGCAGCGGGGATCGGCGGCTCGGCCCTGGCCTGGATTGAGTCCTACCTCTCGGAGCGCTCCTCCCAGGTTGCCTGGGCTGGTAAAGTATCGGCACCCTGTCCCCTTACCACAGGAGTCCCCCAGGGCTCAGTCCTTGGTCCCCTCCTTTTCTCCACCTACACCAAATCCCTTGGCCCTGTTATCACTGCTCATGGTCTTTCTTACCACTGCTACGCTGACGATACTCAACTCTTTCTCTCCTTCTCACCCTCTGACACTCAGGTGTCAGCCCGCATCTCCGCTTGCCTGAGAGACATCCAGAGCTGGATGGACAACCACCATCTGAAGCTCAATCCAGGCAAGACTGAGCTCATCTACATTCCTGCTCTAACCTCTCCCCCTCTCAATCTCTCCATTTCCCTAGGGGACACTCCACTGACCCCAACGGCCTGTGCCAGGAACCTCGGAGTGGTGATGGACAACAGGCTGTCCCTCTCCGAGAACATCGCAGTGGTAACCCGGGCGTGCAGGTTCTTCCTGTACAACATCAGGAGAATCCGTCCCTTCCTCACCACCCACTCAACCCAGCTCCTGGTCCAAGCGATGGTGCTGTCCCACCTGAACTACTGCAACTCTCTCCTGGCTGGCCTGCCAGCATCGGCCATTAGACCCCTTCAGCTTATCCAGAACGCAGCAGCGCGCCTGGTCTTCAACCTCCCCCGACACTCCCATGTCACCCCCCTGCTCATTGACCTCCACTGGCTACCTGTGATGGCTCGCATCAAATTCAAAACATTGGTGCTCGCCTTCCAGGCAGTCCGAAGATCAGCCCCTCCATACCTCCAAAAGCTCATCAGACCCTACACACCTAACAGATCCCTGCGTTCCGCCTCCTCAGGACGACTGGTACCCCCCCCCCCCCCCCCCACTTCATACTAGCACCCGGTCTCGACGTCTGTCAGTCCTGGCCCCACGGTGGTGGAATGAGCTCCCCGTGGAGGTCAGAACAACAGAAAGTCTGACCACCTTCAAGCGCAGATTGAAGACTCACCTCTTCAAGCTGTACCTCTCTCCACCCCTCCCTACCTCCTTGTGACCTCCCTTGATTGTGTTTCTCTGATTGATATCGAATGAACTGTAATGAGACAGGCTTACAGGGCATGGGGGTATTACGCGTCGACGTTTCAAATAGTGAAATAGCGGTATAAAGTGTTGCATATTTCTCAAACCAATTGTACCGGACAATAAATGACCACTGAATTTTGAGAGGAACATCTCAATGTGTAAAACCAATGGTAGCATTGTATATTTATTTCATATTTAGTAGCATATATTGCTAGTAGAATACATGTTAGAATGAGACAGTATTTTAAGTTTTAGTTTATTTTGCATTTGAGTGAGCAGGGCTTTTCACAGCTTTTCTGGCATACGATCAGGCTATTGTTTGGTTTATCTCATTGCTATGACAATATTGTAATTTTATATGATGAATAAATATATTTATGAACTCAAAAATAGATGCTATTGTCCACTATGTCACGCATGGGTAGGTATAGACAAGGTGGGGGTTGCTTGTTAAATGGACAAGCTACGGGGAAATAGTGACACTTAGAAACTCCGTGTTCGGCAGAAATCGTCACGAACCGTCTACTTATAAAGTTAAAACACAGAGTTTGTGATTTCCACTAATAGTTTGGCTGCATAGCAACGAATGTCTCAGTTGAGCAAAAAGGTCCCGTTGAGCAAAGGTCCAGTTGAGCAAAAATGTTTACGGTCACACAGATATAAGCTAACGTTAGTGGTATGTTTAGCTAGTAACTATATACATATATATATTTAAATCTTTAGCTAGCTAGCTAAATGAAAACGATGTTGAACTTGGCTTAGGCATTCGTAAATCGGCTGTCGGAGTCCCGGAGTACATCTGGTTGTTCGTAATGGGCAGTGGGCGGAGTCAACTCTAAGAATAGTGAATCACACAGGCCAAAACAAATACAGACGTTCCGACCCGGAATGGAAATTTCAAAGGAGAACATACTGGCTGTAGCATTGTTGTCGGAGAAGCCAGTATTTCGACTGAGCATGTTTTTTTTTATCTCTGATGACGACATATGGTCATTTTATGATTTAGTACAGTAAATGTGTTACATATAGCTCCTTTAATATAAATAATCAATTGAAAGTCTAAATGTCTATGCAGATAATGGTTGTGAGGGGCCTGCCCGTTTGTAATCTACCTATTTACCTCCAGATTCAATCGAATACCAGAGCTGGTACCACTGGTATTGTCACATGGACGGTAATATTTTTCCCAAATCTGAATGATTGTACCACAATCATTCAACTTCCATTATTAAAATCAGGAGCAAAATGTCTCTTTGTAGAGGATCTCAGTGGTTAACCTGAGTGAGCCTACGTTCATCAATTCATTATTCCAATTGACCGTTTTCCTGTAATAAAACTACTTCATCTTAAGACCAAATCAAATCAATATTTATTTATATAGCACATTTCACAACTAGTTGTCACAATGCGCTTCACAGAAAAACCCAGCCTAAACCCCCACAAGAGCAAGCCAAAGGCAACAGTGGCAAGGAAAAACTCCCTGGTGTAACTAGGAAGAAACCTTGGGAGGAACCAGACTCAAAGGGGGAACCCATCCTCCTCTGGTCGGCTCAGGGTCTAGGGCGTAAAGACCAGCATGGTCAAAACAGCCAATGTCCATGATAATAGAATTTGCAGCAGTTAGATGACAGTCCAGATGTGGCGGCAATGATGGCGGCAACTTAGACTTTGTTTTGACTTGTTGGTTGATCCACCAGGTTACTGTCTGACTTACCTATAAACAAATTTGGCGCTTTAATTGATGATTGTAATTTTTTATAATAAATATTAAATTAAATCCATTAAATATAATTAAATGTATGGTTGAGTGAGGGGTTTCAGCACGCGATACTGCTTGTGTTCAGTATTCAGAGTGCTGGGCATTTTAACAAGGGCATTGAGTGCTGGAACTGCAGGATTCAGAATATAAACGCATTTTTACTTAATCCTCGCTTCCACGACACTGGTACCTTGAATGATGATCCCTGCCACATAATGGCTTAGCAAATACAGTCGTTGAGGATACTTCTTCATGATGACCACCAAATAGTAACATTTTATTTATTATTTACCAATACATTTCAGTATAAATTTTTAAGCTGAATCTTGTGCGACATTCTGAGAAATTAACTCATTACATTACATTACAGGCATTTAGCAGACGCTCTTATCCAGAGCGACTTACACAACTTCTTAGCATCTTATTACATATTATCCATTTATACAGCTGGATATATACTGAGGCGATTCAGGTTAAGTACCTTGCTCTCAAGGGTACAACGGCAGTGTCCTACCTGGGAATCAAACCTACAACCTTTCGGTTACAAGGCCAGTTCCTTAACCATTATACTACACTGCCGCCCATACAATAAGGCATGCAATACGCTCTGTTTCCATGGTGATGGCATTTTTATATGCTTTTACCTGCTTACATCTAGGCCTCCCGAGGTCCATAAGTAATAGAGCTACACAAAATTTTGTTGCAACACTGTACAGGAAGTGTGACTTGTGGCTACATGTACGGTACATGTACACATACAGTTCTACAGGATTCATATGATGAGGAACAGGCATAATGGTTTGTACACTCAAGTGAAATAGGCAAATCTCTGACTATATGACCTACAGTATATGCAATAGGCCAAATGAATCCAAAATATAGCTTATAGCTCACCTCGCCAATCAACCATTAATTTGGTCTCAGTGTCTGAAACTGTGAGGCGCAGAGCAGAGCTTGATTTCTTGTCATCGCTAAGAAGAACAGCGACTACTTCATTGGATGGCCTCTTCTTCCAAAGCTTGTCAACCTAAAAAGAAAATGTGTAACCTGACATGAAAAACACTTAGTTACAGTGGGGTGCAAAAATGTATGCACCCCTGGTAAATGCCTTTTACAGTTAATATCTAAGTGAACAGAAGCTAACCTGACCTCTAAATGGTACAAAGTTAAACATGACAAATGTCTTCACATTTTAAAGTAAGATTACTTTTTATTTTTATTTTCTCCGGTTTCAAAATAATAAAAAAAGGAAAAAGGCCCTGTGCAAAAGTTTGGGAACCCTTTTGGATTTTTCTTTGTTACTTTTTAAAAAGATGATTACTAAGGCCCAGGCCCAGGTGATTTACTGGTTAGGGCTTCAATGAGTCAAGTGAATATAATTCCAGGGCTGAAGTATTTACTCTGAAGTAACTCCATGCCTTATAAAGCATCCGACTGTGGTGGCTATTCTGTCTGGTGTTAACAACCATGGGCTCCTCTAACCAGTTGTCCAAGGATGTCAGAATGAAGATAGTTCACTTCCACCAACAACAAGAAGGCTACAAAAAACTCTCTCAACGTTTCCAACTACCTATTTCCACTGTCAGAAACATTTTCAGAAAATGTATGATAAATGGAACAGTTGACATCAAGTCAAGATCTGGAATACCAAGAACAATTTCAGATAGAATGGCCGGAGACCTGGTGAGAAATGCTCAGAATGTCATGGTTTTGACGCCTTTTCCCCATGCGGTCGTTTTCCTCGATAGCCACGCGAGGGGCGCTGCCCTTTTAGTGGATGCTTGCTCCGCCCCACCTTGATTGCGGAGCTTCTGTCAGCATCCACACCTGTGTTTGGTTACTTGGGAGTTATATAAGCCCACGTTTTCCTCCGTTCTGGGCTTCGATATTGATGATTGTTGATTGTGATTGTTTTGTATGGTTTGTTTTGTCTTTGTGTTATTTGCATTGTTATCTCATCTCCAAATTACTATTATGCCATATTTCCAACAACCACAGAATTCACATTCAAGTCTTTCTTAACAATAACAGATTCTTAATTATTCCCAGTTAATACTAACTCGATATGAAATGCATAAAAGTTACTTTCAATGAACATTGCGAGATATAAACAATCTCATCGTGTCCGGCTCCACTTTCCAAAATGGCTTCCAATCACACGTGGTTTTGCTTAGCTAACGGCATTTATCACCATTCCTTAAGCTCAGCTAACGTTTGTGATATCCATATAGCCGTCTTGATAAAATGAATAACAAATAACAATGGATGTCGTTATTACTCTAGAAACGATGGTGAGCACCATGTACCGTTAGATTAATCGTACTTATGTTTCTGAACTGCATAAAAGTGACATCTCAATAAAAGTTTGCTAGCTAGCTTAAATGCTAACATTCGCTACACATCCATAGAAGTGCTGAAACACATTTATAAAGTTCACAGAACTATTTACCGCATACCCTTTTCGGTTAACAAACACTCGATAAACATTAAATTGTGTTTCCCTTAGTAAGCCTATTCATTTTTACCTGGAAAGAATAAAAGTTGTACAGTAGTTGGCATTGGTTTTAGCTCGCTGCAGTGCCTCCTAGCTTCTTCTTCTTCTTTTTCCTTTCCGGCAGACTAGACACCTTCCGGTGTATTGCTGCCCTCCACAGGTCTTTATTAGTACCACCACCATTTGTCTCACTCCCCACCTCACACCCTTAGGTGCAGGCCTGTTAAATAAATATATTTGAGGACACATCTCCCCACCTCTCTGCAACATGCCTCCGGACCCAACAATGTTCTTATTGAGTAGGTGGTTACCCCAACATCCTGTAATTCCCTGAACATTTCCCTCCGTTCCTCCCTATATTTCCCACAGTCCATTATCACATGCTGGACGTCCTCCACCACCCCACACTCACCACACATCCCATCCACATGCTTTCCTACCCTCGCTAAGCCCCCTGCCAACCCACAATGTCCCATCCTCAACCTAGTCATAATGACCTCATCCCTCCTCATAGCCCAGTGACATCCTGTGCTCCCTCTCACAGATGGTTGGATGTTATAATAAAATCTACCCCTCCTTTCCTGGTCCCATTCCCTTTGCCATATCTGAGTAATCCCCTCTCTTATTATATTCCTACATTCGGACACCCCCAGGGAAACCACAACATCAATGTTTTCCCTCCTCAGTGCAGCCTTAGCAGCTGCATCAGCGACCTCATTCCCACCCACCCCCACATGAGCCGGTACCCACAAGAACCCCAACTCACACCCCCCCTGAACCACCCTATACAAAACCACTAGCAGCTCTGCCACCAGGTCTGGTCTCGCCCCCCTCTCCCCGCCCTGCAGGGCCGCTAATGCAGTGGCAGAGTCCGAACACAGGACTGCCTTGTCTACTCCCACCTCCCCCACCCATTCTAATGCCCACAAGAGTGCTACTATCTCAGTCGTGAAAACCGAAACCCTGTCTGTTAGCCTCCTACCCTGGGTGATCTGCAATTTGGGAATATGCATCGCAAACCCTGCCCTCCCACTGGCCGGATCTTTTGACCCATCTGTATATATGTGCAGGTGAGCTCCCCATTTCCGCTGCAGGCACCTATCCACCACCCCTGCAGGCCCTCCCATGTCCCCAGCCTGTAATGCTACCATAACCTCCATGTCTACCTCCGGCTCGGGTAATAGCCATGGAGGCACACATGGCCAGCACACCGGGGGCCCCACCCCCACACCCTCCAACCCTACTTCTCTCCCCCAGCCACCCAGTTGAGTTATATAGCTAACCTTACCCACTCCTCCTCTCCTACCTCCCCACTCCCACGCCTCCATCAACAGCCTCCCTGCAGGATGCCATGGGTGACATCCACGTACCTTAGAAATATAATTTAGGCCTAGTTTGGCCCGCCGCAGCCTCAGCGGGGACTCCCCCATGTCTACCAGCATTGCCGGGACCGGGGTGGTGCGAAATGCCCCACTGCAAACCCTCAGTGCCTTAGCCTGCACTACATCTAGCTTGCGCAGCGTAGTTTCCGCTGCTGCCCCAAACGCCATACACCCATAGTCCAGGACTGAACGCACCATAGCCTGGTAGATCATCTTCTGCGTTGCCTTTGATGCCCCCCAAGCGCTTCCTGCCAAGCTTCTCATCACGTTAATTACTTTTCCACATTTTCCCACCATTTTTTCCACATGTACCCGCCACGTATGCCGCTCATCGAACCAGACCCCCAAAAATTTAAATATCCTAACTCGCTCCAGTGGCACACCATACAACAATACTCCCCCATCCAGTCCTTTCCTCTTACTGCCAAACACCACATATTTAGTTTTTTCCACCAACAGCCGGAAGCCCCACTTACCAGCCCACATCTCCACCTTGCCCATCGCTTCCTGGACCTTCTTTAGGACAAATGGCATATTCCTACCCCTTTTCCACAATGCCCCATCATCAGCAAAGAGGGACAACCCGAGGCCCTCCCCAACCTCCTGAAACATATCATTCACCATAACATTGAACAACACTGGGCTGATAACACTGCCCTGCGGCGTCCCATTTTCTATGGCGACCTTTGAGGAGAGCGCCCCACCCACCCTCACCTGAATAGTACGACCCCTTAAAAATTCCTGGATCCAGTTTAACATCCTTCCTCTTACCCCAGCATCATATAGCTTCAGCAGCAGACCCTCCCTCCACAACATATCATATGCCCTTTCAATATCCAGGAACACTGCCACCACTCCTTCCTTGTTAGCTAATGCCCTCCGCACGTCATATTCCAATGTCATCACCGAGTCCATAGTACCCCGCCCCACCCTAAACCCACTCTGATAGTTAACAAAAAACCCTCTCCTCTCCAAGTAGTACACTAACCTATCTGTGACCATCCGTTCCATCACTTTGCAAAGCACAGACGTGAGTGCAATTGGTCTATACGACTCCGGGCAGGCTGGATCTTTACCTGGCTTTAAAATTGGCACCACTATTGCGTGTTTCCATGAGGTTGGCAACACCCCCTCCCCCCAAACAGTGTTCATAAGTGCTAGCACTTCCTCCAACCCCATATCCCCCATGTGCTTTAGCATTTCATAACACATGTTGTCGTGCCCTGGCGCTGTGCTGCCTCCCCCTCGTATTGCTCTACGCAACTCCTCCAATTTAAAAAACAAATTTCCAGCTCCATCATTGTCACTACTCTTCATCAGCTTCTCAGTCATCTCCTCCACCATCCTTGCCCGAGCCCTGAGGCCTTCCTCCCCCACATTAGCCTCACTGTGCACCACACGGAACGCCTCTACGCACATATCCGCCTTTTCCCTATCGCTTATAGCCACCCTACCACCTGATTGAAGCACAGGCATACCCCCCCGCCTATAGACCCCCGTCATCTTCCTGACCACTCCCCATACTTCACCAACAGGTGTGTCCCATACCCAGCGTCCCACAATACTTCCTCCAACACTCCCTCTTAGCTGCCTTTATGACCCGTCTCGCCACCGCCCTCAACCTTTTGTATTCAACTATATTATTCATTACGGGGTACCGCCTCAGTCTCTTATACATTTTATTCCTAGCCCTGATCGCCTCATCACACTCCCTGTTCCACCATGGCACTATGCGACGCACTTTAGCCGGCCCCTTCCTAGGAATACTGTGGTTCGCTGCCTGGGTAATCACTCTACATAATGTCTCATTCCAACCATCCACAGACCCATCCTCAACCCTACCCATTCCTTCAGTACACCTTTCCTCAAACTCCTCCCACCTAGCCCTGCTCCAATCAAACGACCTAGGCCTTTCATCCTTCTCCAGAGGCAACCGAACACCAAACCTACACAGAATCGGACAGTGGTCACTCCCCATTGAATACCTATCCAAAGTGTCCCAACCCCCCCTCCTCGCCAGCTCCCCTGAGACCAGCGTCAGGTCGATACATGAACCTGTCCCACTATTCAACTGAAATCTAGTCTGCCTCCCATCATTTAAACACACCAATCCATATAAATCCAATAATTCCTCAACCACCTCGCCATTTCGATCCCTGTGCGTGCTACCCCACAACGTGTTATGAGCATTAAAATCCCCCGCCCAAATCACCGCACCCCGCACTGCTTCCATAATGTCGTTAAAATCCCTAATGTTTAATTGGAGGCACGGGTTATAAAAATTTATCACACTAATCCTCCCCTGCGAACCCCATACCTCCACTGCCACACACTCCAGCCTCGTCTGTAACCCTATCCGCCGATACTGTATGCCTTCCATTATAAACAACATACACCCACCCCCAGCCTTCTCTAGCCGATCTTCCCTGAGTGCAACATACCCTGGAATTATAAAATCCAAAACCGGCTTTAACCATGTTTCTTGAACGCAAATTATTTGTGGTTTGTGCTTATAAGTGCCTAAAAACCTTTTAAATTCCTGCCCATTTGCTATTAAACTTCTCGCGTTCCATTGCAGTACGTAAAAAGTCATGAACACTCCTCCAAAGCCTCTTCCCGTGATTTACGCTCCACCGATGCCACATATGAATGCAACTCCTCTGGCTGAATCCCTGTTTTCCCAAAAAACTTATCTGCCTCTTTTACCACATTCAACGTAATATCAGATTTACTAATATTTTCTTTCACCTTTTTGACCATGTGTATTATTTGGATTAAGAACCCCAGAAACTCCTTCCTCTGAACCACTAATGACCCCGCCGGCACTGGGGCCGGCGCCGGTATCCCCGGCACCCTCACCGCTGTGCTCCCCCTGGATCCCCCTTCTCCCGCTGCTACACGCCCTGTCACCGGCACTACAGGTACCCTCTTCACCGCTTCCGCAAATGTAATTTTCTCAGTCTCTTTTATTTTCTGCACTTGCAACGCCCGTATATGAAACTCACAACCCCTGTACGCCGCGACATGACTTCCACCACAGTTACAGCACTTTGGTACAGACCCTCGGCACTACGAAAACTCATGATCCCCCCCGCACTTTCCACAACGCCTTTCACCTCTACACACCGCTGCCAAATGCCCATATCGCTGACATTTATAGCACCTTAGTGGTGGTCGCTCATACTCCTTAACTGAGAAGCTTAAAAACTCTAATCTCACCCTTGCTGGCAACTCCCCCTCATCAAAGGCTATTAGCACTGCCGTGCTATCGCTCTTCTGTCCATTCCTGAAGCTCCGAAATCTAGAGACTGTTAATATCTTAGCTCCTTTAAGATTATTAATCAATTCTGCCTCAGTTATATCCACCGATACTCCATATATCACCCCTTTTCTTCCCCTGGCACTGAGGTTCACATCTGGATCATACGCAATCACCTCCTTTCCCCCCAACGACCGCAGAGCCATAGCTTTGTCCCGCTGATCTGCATTTTTGCACATTATAACTAAATTCCCATTTGCTAAAATTTCCGCACTCTGGACGTCACCCATCTCATCCCGCAAAGCCGCTGCTATTTTCAGCGGGTTGGGGCTTCCATTCCCTATTTTAAACTTGAACCCTATTTTTAACCCTTCCACCCGAGTGGCCATCACTTTTTGCAGCTTTGGTCTAGCCGTCTGTTCCTGAGACATAGTTTGCTCTCTTCCTGCTCCATTCTCACTCCTATCCTTCCTCTTTCCCTGTTGCTTCCACCCACCCCCACTCTCCCCCGGGTCCATGATGTTGGGGTAACCACCCGACCCTACCAAACACGTTTATTATTTTCTGTTGTCTGTCCCGGTTTTAGATCCAATACAGCAGTTTCAAGAGAGAAAAAACAAAAAACAAAATAAAATAAAATAATAACTTCCCGGTTTCGCTTTTGCGACCTTCCTTGAAAACGTTTTGAATTTACCGTGCCTCCTAGCTACTCGATCATAATGAATAAGTAGCCGAGGAAGACCCCATACCAAGAGCCCTCTGGCCAACGCACTGTCGACACCTTGTGGCGGGGATGGAGCATCGCACCTTAATTATGTTCATTAATGCATGAAATTGTGGGGTGTCTGTTTCTTACTATAAAAATAGGAAACACAAAAGATAGGAAGCAAAAATAAGAAACACAAAAGATAGGAAGCGCATAAAACGACCTTACAAAACCAAAACATACTAACCAAAAAACATATCTATCACACTCTCCTCCACTTTGAAAATGTCGTCCCGACATTGGATTATATCATACAGCTTTACCCTACCTTCACGGAGTGTAAGTCATGAATGGGCACCATGTTAACCATTTAACATAAAAGGTTGTAACCTTGTTTCCAGAGCACTTTGACTACCGTGCACTGTAGTCATGAATACTCCTGACAATCCTGCCTAAAAATCTCATCTTGGCGCGAAACAGTTCACATTTCTTTGCTGTGAGTTTTATTCCATGTTGTTGATACCGATGCAGGACTGTCCATACGTATGTGGCTGACATGGTCCTCAAAGGATTTGCTATGGACTAAATTGTCATCCAGGCATGGTTGGCAAGTTTCATCACGTAAGCCCCACAGACATTCCTCCATGCTCCTTTGGAATTCCGCCGGCGCTGAGGTCAAGCCAAAAGGGATCCGCACCCACTGGTACAGACCCCATGGAGTTTAAAGGCTGTGAGAGGCTGACTCTCTTCATCCAGGAAGCCTTGGTGGTATGCCTTGCCCTGGTCTAACACTAAAAACCAAGTGCTTCCACTGAGGCTATCCAACATGTCTTGTATCCTGGGGATGGGATGTCTGTCTGGCACTGATTTACGATTCAATTCCCGACAATCCACACAAAGTCTCAGACTGGCATCCTTTTTGACTATGGGTGACTATGGGTGAGGAGTATGAAGATTTTGATTTTATAATCCAGCCCTTGTTAATAATGTCCTGTAAATATTCCTTCACCTCCTGCTGCATTGGTTTGGGCACACTGATGTATGTCTTTTGGACTGGGGTCTGGTCGGTCAGAGTTATGTGCATTCGGAGTGATGGGATACAGCCTACATCATTCTCATCCCGGATGAAGGCCTTGCATTCCTCCCTAAGCATTTTCCCTGCAACAGTCTGCTGTCCACTGGTTAAGTGACCTAGTTCTAAAGGGGGGTCCCAAGCCTCTTTACAGTCGGTGGTGGGACACGGAGTGTCTGTGAGATCAGTGTCCTTGTCCCTCTGTGGGGTTTCGTCTGTGCTTTTCTCATCTGTCAGTTGTGATGTTCCTTGCACTACTGGTTGTACTGCTGCTGGGTACACTGCTGTCACACTCTCAATGTGTCTCAGCCTGACACATGAGCCTAGTGCAATGCTGTGTTTTGTCGTGTTCACCACAGAGACTGGTATAGTGATACAGTTACCTTTTCTCGGGGTAAACAGTAGCTCTTGTATGTGTATATCTTCAGGAAGGTTTGTCTTTGTATCCGGGCAGAACAACATAATAGCGTTTCCCTCTGTCTGTGCGTGTGTGCGACATCGCACTGTTGTGGCTTCTCCAGAGGGTAGAATCATTTTACTCTTTATAGTCCCTCTACTGTCTAACTGGAAAGTGTGGATCAACTGAATTTAATTATTTGCCGCATTGGAGTCAATTCCAAAAGCCCCACTCACAATTTGTGTCACCCAGTCACTAGTTGTAATACCCTGTTTTTTTATTTGTTCATTGATTACTTCCTCTATCACATTAAAGCCGATTATATGTTCTGCTACATTAGGATCACTGGAAACAAGCACTGGCACTAACAGGCTGGAGCTAGAACCCTCTGAACTGTTCAGTGTGAACTCTACAGGTATCCACCCCATAAATGGTATTTCAGTCCGATTGGCCGCGAATGCATTCACTGGTTCTGGCCTGAGGAGTTCATAAATTGCCCTAGCAGTACTATGAGGTAGGTGCTCGCATCTCCATTTGTCATTTATCATTGTTATCTGGGCGCCTGTGTCCCACAATGCTGTAACTGGTATGTGGTCAAAACTACATTTCACCAGGCTTCGTCTCCCTATCAGTCCGATCAGTCTTTTATTCTGTTTAGCCGAGAAATAGCTCACTTAAGACACTTCTGGTAACCTGGGTCTTTGTTCCCCTTCCTCAGCTAAATGCTTCTCAACTAGCCTAACTGCCTTACACAGAGGTTTGTGTTCTTCCCAATGACTTGCCTGACAGGATTTTGAACAATACAATGTGGCTGAACACCCCTTACACTTTTGCAGCCCTTTGTATATGTTCTCCTCCTGTAGACAGTGGTAACAGCGTGGGGACTCCAATGCTGGTTGCTGGGTCACTGCTGGTCCTTTTTCAGCGACCCTCTGTCGTTTTCCTGTAGCTGGCGTGGAGCTCTGCACCCTCTGGGCTAATACCCTCTGAGCTAATACACAAGCCACCAGAATCCTGGAGCATACCATATGAGGTCAGCAGGGAGGCCTATTATTTCAGACTGCAACAGCGAATCCTATAGGATAGCGGAATACTTAGATTTTTTTCTGAACCCACTGTCCACAAAATACAAAAGCTACATCAAAGACACATATGATTTCATAAACAAAATTAAAAACACCAAAATACCTGAAGAAGCCATCCTGTTCACCATAGACATAGATAGTCTGTACACCAACATAAACACAGCAGCAGGATTAACAGCGGTAAAAACATGGATGGAAAAGTACCCGAACAACAATCGACCGGATACAATCCTCCTGCAATTACTGGAGATAAGCCTCACCAAAAATGACTTTGAATTCAATAAAGATTTCTTCTTACAAACCAGCGGCACAGCTATGGGCAAAAAATGTGCACCAGCTTATGCCAACATTTACATGGCACATTGGGAGGAGACTGTTTTTGAAAAATGTCCCAAACTTCCCACTAATTATTTTAGGTATTTAGATGACATCTGGGGAACATGGACACATAGCTCAGAAGATTTCAAACACTTCATTCAGCACCATACACGCACCATACATCTATCACAATTAAACACACCACACACTATGAACATATAGATTTTTTGGACACTACCACATACAAGGGGCCCTCATTTCCCCAAACATACACATTAGACACTAAGGTCTTCTTTAAAGACACATACACACATGCACTCTTACACAAGGACAGTCTCCACCCGAAACATACATTCAGAGGCCTGATTAAATCCAAATTGCTAAAGTTCAACAGAATCTGCACACAGATTACAGTCTTTGAGGAGGCTACCAAAACCCTCTTCAATGCATTAAAACCAAGGGGGTATTCCAGATCGTTCCTCAGACAGATTCGAAAAAGCTTCTTGGCTACAAAACAACAGGACACTAGAAAAATAATTCCATTTATCACCACCTACTCGACATTCAGCCAAATAGCGAACAGAAAAATCAAACGGAACGTGGCCAGGATTCTGCAAAACACAGATTTGATTCAAGAATACAAAATCGTTTCGGCCTACAAAAAAACAAAAACCTTAAGAATCATCTGGTAAGTAGTAAACTACTGGAAATCAACATTTTACCCACACAAGGCCCGATATTTTACAAACAGGCCACTACAGTGAAAAACAACACTACAAACACAACATACCTTATTAAACAAACACTCACAGTTAACACATATAACTGCGTATATGTCATAAAGTGCAAACACTGCGATATAAAATATGTAGGAGAGACAGGAAATACAATCAAGACCAGATTGGCACAACACATACAGTGCATCCGGAAAGTATTCACAGCGCTTCACTTTTTCCACATTTTGTTCTGTTACAGCCTTATTCCAAAGTTGATTAAATTTATTTTTTCCCTCAAAATTCTACACACAACACCCCATAATGACAATGTGAAAAAAGTTTTTTTGAGATTTTTGCAAATTTATTAAAAATAAAAAAATAAAATTTCTCATTTACATAAGTATTCATAGCCTTTGCTTTAACGTATTTTTAAAGTATCATATTTCATATTTGGTCGCATATCCTTTACATGCTGTTACTTCCTGAAGTCTGTGACCATCAACACCAAAAAACTGTCGATATCTTATTTTCAGGTACTGTTACAAGCGATACTATAACCTCTCTGCATTTGAATGGATCTCTATGGAAATTTGGGGGGTGAGACTAGATTCAGCTGTAAATTACACTGGTACAGTATGGAACACATGGCTGGCTAAATGGCTGTAAGTTATCAAGGGTCTGAGCTATCAAACGAGCCCCAAACCATCACTCTGTTGCCAGATATGGAGTAGATGTGGATGGATCACTGCAAGGGTTATTTCTCCTATTTTCCTATAGAACTCTATGGGGAAAAAAGTCAGGAGAAACAACCCTTAAAGTCATCTGCTCATCTGCTTCTCCTTGGAAGTGTCTCGTCATCCTCCTCTATGCATGTCAGGTACTTGCAGACCTCTACTTCACATAATTCACATCTTCTTCAAAAGTTTCCAGCAACACTCACCAAAGGACGGAGAAAACGGACAATCCAATCCAGAGATGCTGCCAAAAGGCAGAACTTTCTGGACACATCAAAGCCACGGAACCAGCTTGTGTAGCTACTCCAGTACAGTAAGACTGACACAAACATCCAGGCAATAGTTTAGGAAAACTTTTGTTTAATGTTTATTGTCAATGTAATTACACGTTTGATTCTATTCATTGTGTGTATTTAGAGTAACGTTAATTGAAGACCCTGGTGCTAAAAGTACTGAAGTCACATTTTTAGACAAATCAAGTTGAGTATAGAAACATGTTGTATTTGTTTAGCTAAGTCCACACTATAAATATTGTTAACAGAAAAGGTGCCTAAGCATTTCATAAAAACAGCAAAACTTTTAATGGCTGATTTTATGGATCAATTATATTTTCGGATTTGATTTTCTCAAAATAGACATTTTGTGACTTCAGTACTTTTAGCACCAGGGTCTTCAATTTATAACTTAACACAGCAGGCTATCGACAGCCAAATAGCCTTGCAGAAGCTAAAGTTACAGAGCCTACTCTAACTGACTCAAACACTAATTTACAATCCACCTGCCTTTTAAATCGAGATCTGTGCATGCAATCTCCCTTTGTACTAATACTTAACCTATTAGATATAGGATCCCGTGCCTGTAAACGGATAGTGGCCTGGAATTTAGCTTGATGTAGCTAAATTTCTATAGCCTCAATACACGCCATGTTTCAGGCCACGTTAGCTTCATGCTAAAGCTAGATTTGTGTTTCTCCCTTGAGATACGTCTTGTGATCTCTGAACACCATGTGTTCTGGTGCACATACAGAAATGGAACTATGAATTCTAACATACCTCTTTCTTTGTCTACACTTCGTTTTCCTTTCCATACCATTCGCTGCTTTTAGGATGTTAGTTTTAGACATGTTTGTTATTTAATAAATTGTATCTTGTTAAACCTGGTCGTCAATCTGTTGTTTGGATAAACATTTGAGCCTATTCTCCAATAGAACTTCGGCCTTCAGATTAAATTATTGATTATTATTTTAATAGTTAACATTGAATGATTTATGATTTAATAATTTTATGAGACTGATTAATTATACTTTTGCACCTAGTGTGAAGCAATATATAAATGTATATATTCTGCACATTCATTGGTGCCTCCATGTGATGACTGTTATCTGTTAGCTATCTGTCTTCACTGCCAAATTCTTAATGTACCTAATGACACTACACCTGTGATATCAATTTTGAGGTGCTTTCTACGGAAGCCGACTGGTACAAAATGCAACTACAAATCGGAAAACGCACCGACGGGTGCAAAACACAATGACCAATCGTAAAATGCACCAACAAGTTATAAAACACACCGACAAATAAGAAAACCGCAAATCAGCGGACTGGTGCAAAACACAATGACAAATCGGAAAACACAACAAGTTCCAAAACACATCAACAATTCAGAGAACAACTGCAAATCAGAAAACACATTGACAATTCATAGAACAACTGCAAATCAGAAGACACAATGACAAAACCCAAAACACATTTACAAATCACTTTAAGGAAAGGGTAGGTACTAGGCCTACATGAAGGGAGATTGTAGCCTCCTTCTCAGTATGTCAAATGAGAGACTGACAGCACGAGTGACCAACCAACAACAGTTTCCGTTATCTAACATGACATTTAAGACAAGCCGATGAAATTTTAATTCCATAAATAGTGTACATGGAATTGTGAAATGAGCACACATAACCGTATTTTTCACTGTTTTTGGCTTGTTAAAATGGCATAAAAAGCTGAGTTTTTATGAACTCAAAAACGGCGAAAAACACAACATTTTGTTTCCAAAAAAAGCAGCTAACCCGTGTGGTTAAGTTCTTCCATCACTTTCCCATAAACCTATTAACACAATGCGGGTTAAAAAATGTAGGCTAGTTACCTCAAATAAACAGTCAAATCAATAGCTAGTAAAATCAATATGCTTGTAATTGGTGATGGTGTGGACACTTATGCCAATAAAATTGACCATTGGTATATAATGAAGAATTCAACGATAAAGCAAATGGCAACGATCTAAACCTGCATTGTGTTAATGAGTTTAAGGGGGAAATGAGGACCGAGTTTGGGAACCACTCTAGCACAATTATAGGCTACCATAGGCAAGCTCATTACTGAAACCTCATTTACAATAGCTCCATTTCATTAGCGCAGCTTAGTTTAATTCTATGCATTAAGACAGATTCTGTTCATAATACGTTTTCCATTCATAATAGATTATGGACTGCGTAAGTCAGGTGTAACAGGTTGGTTGTAGAGGACAGGTGCTACTAGGTGATAAAGATCGAATGGAATACGATGAGAAGGGGTGAGGAATGGACATTAGGCAAGTTTCCTAGTTCACAAGTTCCCCTGAATTTCAGCGACTATAGAAATAACACTGTCAATGGAGCCTTTACTGACAATTTAAACCAAAGTGATTTGCTGGCCTTTCAGCTGCGTTGTCTTGGCCAGTATTCTACTCATGGGATTGTCAGTTCAATTAAATCAGTGCTTACTATATTCAGCATAGGGATAGTATTTCTGTTTTGCATTGATGCATTTGTGTTTTTAGGCATTTTAAATATTTGAAAAATATCTTAACTTAAGCAAATGAGAATTTTATGATTAGGTTGATTAAAAGTATTTCACATTTTAAATAAGAACAAAAATGCATCTGTATATGTGTTATGAACTGGTTTATTCAAAAATAAGAACTTATATAGCATAGGCTACACACTACCACTGAAAGGTGTCTGAATGCCACCTAGTGGACATGTGTTGAAACACAATAGCATTAATTTTATTCAGGCAGAGGGACTGGTTAATTGACAGTAGTGGAACAAAACACATTTAAAATGCAATAAAAACAATATATTGTGAATGGAAAACTTATGAGTAGAATCGACCCTGGTGCATAGAGCAAAGCACTGCGCCACTGAAATGGAGCAATTGTAAAGGAGGTTGTAGTAAGGACGTAATTTGACTATGGTAGCTATAGCCCAATTCTGCTGGAGGAAAAGTTAAGTATTTTTAAATCATAATCCATGCATGGCCTTCTAGGCTTATCCGATAAGAGAACACTCAATCGCTTAATCGAGACATTCAACCACATTTGTTGCAGATAGTAGTCAGGAAATGGATCTAACATCGGTGCTGGTGCTGATGCTACTCCTCATAGTCTACTATGTGACAGGGAGAAAGCACTCAGCAATCTTAATATCAGTAAATTAGCTTTTATGATTATGCCTATCCCACATGTCATTAGATTTATAAAACATATAATTTATAAATAAAATGTATAATTTAATAATTTCCGTAACGCCCGCGTTACCGCTAGGGGGCGTTTGGCAGCAAGAGGTTAAATAACCAGCAGACACTAGCACAGGTGAAACGAATGAGTGCAGGTAAGCGGAAAAACACGGCAGGGGCGCCTTCCCGCGGCACCGAAAGGAAATATCCGCAGAACAGAACCGGCGAGCTGCAAAACCATGACAGGATCGTCATACCCTTAAAGGAGCTATATGTAACAAATTTACTGTACTAAATCATAAAATGACCATGATATGTCATCAGAGATGAAAATAAATGCTAAGTCGAAATATTGGCTTCTCCGACAACAATGCTACAGCCAGTATGTTCTCCTTTGAAATTTCCATTCCTGGTCGGAACGTCTGTATTTGTTTTGGCCTGTGTGATTCACTATTCTCCGAATTGACTCCGCCCACTTCCCATTACGAACAACCAGATGTACTCCGGCACTCTGACAGCCGATTTATGAATGCCTAAGCTAAGTTCAACATCGTTTTCATTTAGCTAGCTAGCGAAAGATTTAAATATATATATGTATATAGTTGCTAGCTAAAAATACCACTAACGTTAGCTTATATCTGTGTGACTGTAAACATAGCCAGCCATGCATCTAGCTAACATTGACAGAGTTATAAAAAATCCACATGAGCTGGTTTATAATTTGCAAACAATAAATAAATTGCAAACGTATACATTAGCTGATCAGCTTACAGTGTAGGTCGTAGGCTTGTCAATGTCAAAATAGAATAAGCTCGTCTCAAAATATAATGTTGCGCTTGGCTCGTCTTGCGCTCGTGTTCGTTCAGTGTCCACAACCTGGCAACCCGCGTGAGCTTCGAGTCTGGGTAGGAGGGGGCGGGCGGCCACAACTCTTTCCAATATTGTGAATTTGGACTGCAGTACCCATTTTAAACGCTCGGTGTCAATGCTACATATAACTCCTTTAAGTGGATGCCAAGGCTGCCGGCAGGATGGTTGCACCGACTATTGAAACCGGAACCACGTTGACGTGATAGAACTTTGAGAATGTGCAGGGGGACGCCCATGTCGCCGCCTCACAAATCTCTTTAACTCTATAAACTTTTCCCCTAGTGGTTGAGACATATCCATCTCAATTACAGTATTCATGTTTGTCTGAAATTATAAACTACAGCTTTAAGAAAACCCCGTAAATTTTGATGCAGTATTTTTTAAAGGGTAGCCGCTTGCAAAAACCTCAGCTTCTCCAGTTACACTGCAGTGCCATAAAATAGGAGGGTGCTATTAATAGCCCAAAGCACTTATGACCCTCCTCTCGCCACAGCCACAGACTGTAAAATGCATAAAATGCACTGTTTATACACAATAAGAAAATCAAGTTCACGTATATAAACAATAATATTTTTTTAAAACGTTGTACAAATGAGCATTTGCCGTTTTCCCTTGCTTACTGTATTATATACAGTACCTGATGCACTTTCGGTTTAGAAGACACCTAATTTTCTTCTCCAAAATCTCTCGTATAAATATGTTTAGGAAACCAAGTACTTACCAGTATATTCAGCTACAGCTGTTTTCTGATTAACCCTGAAGAGTTTATCTTGTTACATTTCGCCAAAGTCCCGTACAGTCGACATTTGCTGTTGTTGTGTAAATACACACACGCTTTTGTAGGTTTTTTTTAAAACGTATTTAAATACATTAGGCGATGTATGTTATGGTTATTATGTACTGTATATGCTGTATGTGACTTCTGAAATAAATGCAATCTGTTGCAAATTTCTGAATGATACATATTTTTCTTCTATTCAAACTTTAAAGCCCCAGGGAACAAATATTTGTGATTGCCTTCTAATTAGGTTAATTTGGGTCTTGTGGACATACAATACTTGTTTTTTAAATAATTACTTTCTGAATTCCAGAGATATTGGGTACTTTTACCCTCGTTTTTTTATTGAAGTTGGGCGGTAATATAACTGGGAATGGTGAGGTCACTAATCCCAAACCAATCACAAGGCTGATATCGCTTGTACCTCCCACCAGCATTTGTCAAAACGAATGCGTTCCCGCATTAATGCCTTATTCGAACACGGCCAGTGAGTTAGCTAGCCCTGTGGATTTATTACTTTCAGTAACGGTACGTGTATCTTGGCTAACGTTGGTTGTGTAGCACCAACGTTAGCTAATAATGTCAAGTATGCCTGCTCATCGCTGCGCTTGGTGGTGCTGGGTACAGCGCAGTTGATTCACAGAACTGAAGCAGAGCAGAATGGAACTTTAGTTGCCAGGGTAACCAACCAAACAATTCAACATGCGAGCTACCCACAGTTCTTATATCGTTCTGTGGAGCTACCCAACTTCAACCAGCAAGCTAACTAGCAGCAATATCCACGTCTTTATTGGAGTAAACGAAAGGTTTAACAAATTTAACAAGTGTGGTTTATTATGGAAATATAGAAACTTAGTATCTGCTTGAAACCCACCATTCTGTCACCACCTGTGAAGACAGAGAACGCGAGCTATCTAGTTGTGGGATTTCTTCACTCTCAAATTCAGCGTCGGTTGGTTCGTACATACATGGTTGTACAACCCCGATTCTCCCCGCTTGCGCTGTTTTGTATTTTTGTTGTGTGTGATGCCTAGTGTCTTCTTGGACAGAGGAATATCAATCAAGCGTGCATATTAGAATAGTACGACCACGCCCCCACTGTCCTAATACAGGTCTGATCAGCTAATTCAGCTGTTTTTGAGCAGTGTTTTATCATAAAAAAATTTTTCATTAAAACTTTGGTGGATGCATAATAACACACTCAAGTTTGAAATCATAAATACATTTTAACAATTTTAGGCTTTGTTCCCTGGGGCTATAAACCATGGATGTGGAGGGAATATTTTTTGAGATATTGACATTTAAATAAAACTAGTAAAATCCAGGTGGAGGGTGGAGGAGGACGGCGCCGCAGGCAGGACCGCTCAGGAGGACGGCGCCGCAGGCAGGACCGCTCAGGAGGGCGGCGCCGCAGGCAGGACCGCTCAGGAGGCCGGCGGCAACGGCTGCATCGCCCTGGAGGCCGGCGGCGATGGCTGCATCGCCCTGGAGGTCGGCGGCGATGGCTGCATCGCCCTGGAGGCCGCCGCCGCCCTGGAGGCCGCTCAGGAGGGCAGCGCCGCAGGCAGGACCACCTCAGACACTCTACGCTGATGGAGAGAGCGCAGAGCTCACCAACGCGCTTAGCTGACGCTATTGCTGGCAGGAATGCCATCTTAAAGGAAAGCCATTTACCCTCTTAAGACCAAGGGCAAAATATACCAATTCTCGCCTGTTTTTACTAGTGACTAACAAAGCTGTTTATCTCAAAAACTGTAAAGGCTACAAATATGGTTCATAGCTTTTATTAAAACAGAGAACTGCACTATTCTGACTAAGCAGTCATAATTCATATACATACACTTTTTGCCACTTAATTACAACAATTTATGTACAGAAATTGTGAAAAAACTAAAAAACGGGTACCTACATTCAAATTTCAGATTTTATATCTGATGAGCTACAAGAGCTATGGAGGAAATAACTCCTCTTTGTGATTCCTCAATATGCTGCCTATCTCTGCTAAACATATGGTGTCATTATCTCAATCCATTCAAATTCTACAGAGCTTTTTTTCAGGTGAACCATTTCGGTTACCAAAGTTGGCATAAATTTTGCCAAATTGTGCAAAATGGCAAGGTTCCAGAAAAGTCTCAATATGATTTATTTTTTTAAGTTTTACAATAAAATTTGATAATTGGCAATAAAATTTAATTTTTAGGTGTGTTTTTGGTGTGTTTCATATTACACAGCTAACTAGCCTACCCGTGGTCCCCAAAAAGCTCTCCAAACCCATGTAGCAAACCCAGAGTGCTGCATCTTTCCTCCGTATCAAGAGCTGTTTTAACCGTTTAACCGTAAGGTAGTGTCGTTTTTAAGTGTACTGGCCGCAGTTTGCGTGATTTTAATTAGACCTTGTTGAACGCTGATCACATTATTTGCATTGGTAGTTTGTGTTTGTTCCGCGATTGGCTGTTAGATTGTTAGATTGAACGCTGATCATATTATTTGCTTTGCTAGTTTGTGTTTGTTCCACGATTGGCTGTTTGTTAGATTGTTAGATTGACTAGGCTGTTAGTTTTGCGTTATTGTGCTTTTTAACTGGTTGTACTTATTGATCCGTGTTTGCGAAGTGTCTCACACAGCTGTTAACCACTTGCAATCAGCTGTGTGCATTTCAAAAGACATCTGGAAGAGCGACACTAGTGTCGCTCCGTCCCAGTTTATGTGTGTTCTCCCTATCCCTCTCCCTATCCCTGTCTGCTCTCTTCCTTTTAGAACCCGCTTCCGACGATGTGGCCCTCCACGGCGACGCAACCCGTCCAACCTCCGCTACCCCTTGCTGACTCCCTGCGAGAACTTCACCGTCGCAGGGGGGCTCTGGAACTGTCACTTAACTCTCTCTGCCCTCTTGTCTCTAGGCCCACACGGCCATCTCCTCCTTGCCCGTGGATGTCCGATGCCCTGCGCACCTCCAGGGCCGGTCTTCGCGCAGCAGAGAGGATGTGGAGGAAATCCAGAGACGCATCAGACCTCTCCTCCTACCAGTCTCTCCTAGCAGCGTTCTCTACAGCAGTCACCGCTGCTAAGGTAACTTACTATCACACTAAAATTCACAAATACAGTTCTAACCCCCGTCAATTGTTCTCCATCTTCTCCTCCCTCCTCAGCAAATCCCCTCCTGCTCCTCAATCCTCGTTCACTGCAGACGACTTCGCAGATTTCTTTGATGAGAAGATCGCAGACATCCGCAGTTCCTTCAGCCCCTCAGCCCCTCTCTCTATGCCCCCACTCCCCCTCCCCTCACGGACACTGTTTTCCACTCTCCTCCTCTGTCTACCCCTTCTGTGTCCCCCCCCTGCTTCTCCACCTTTTCTCCCCTGTCTGATACCGATGTATCCCACCTCCTACTCTCCCATCGCCCCACTACCTGTGCCCTCGACCCTATCCCTTCATCTCTCCTCCAGGCAATCACCCCAGATATCCTCCCGTTCGTGACCTCTCTGGTGAACTCCTCCCTGACCTCTGGCTGCTTCCCCTCATCCTTCAAGAGAGCACACATCACCCCGATCCTGAAAAAACCCACTCTGGACCCCTCCAACATCCAAAACTACAGACCGGTATGTCTTCTTCCTTTTCTTTCCAAAACTATTGAACGTGCTGTTTCTAATCAACTGTCTTCTTTCCTTACCCAGAACAACCTACTAGACCCTCACCAGTCCGGCTTCAGACCTGGCCACTCAACGGAGACCGCACTCCTCTCCGTCAGCGAGATGCTTCACGCAACTCGGACAGCCTCCCTCTCCTCTGTGCTAATACTCCTAGACCTCTCTGCCGCCTTTGACACCGTAGATCACTCCATCCTCCTGTCGTCCCTGTCTGCAGCGGGGATCGGTGGCTCGGCCCTGGCCTGGATTGAGTCCTACCTCTCGGAGCGCTCCTCCCAGGTTGCCTGGCCTGGTAAAAACTCCCCTTACCACAGGAGTCCCCCAGGGCTCAGTCCTTGGTCCCCTCCTTTTCTCCACCTACACCAAATCCCTTGGCCCTGTTATCACTGCTCATGGTCTTTCTTACCACTGCTATGCTGATGATACTCAACTCTTTCTCTCCTTCTCACCCTCTGACACTCAGGTGTCAGCCCGCATCTCCGCTTGCCTGAGAGACATCCAGAGCTGGATGGACAACTACCGTCTCAAGCTCAATCCAGGCAAGACTGAGCTCATCTACATTCCTGCTCTAACCTCTCCCCCTCTCAATCTCTCCATTTCCCTAGGGGACACTCCACTGACCCCAACGCCCTGTGCCAGGAACCTCGGAGTGGTGAGGTGTCCCTCTCCGAGAACATCACAGCGGTAACTCGGGCGTGCAGGTTCTTCCTGTACAACATCAGGAGAATCCGTCCCTTCCTCACCACCCACTCAACCCAGCTCCTGGTCCAAGCGATGGTGCTGTCCCGCCTGGATTACTGCAACTCTCTCCTGGCTGGCCTGCCAGCATCGGCCATTAGACCCCTTCAGCTTATCCAGAACGCTGCACCTCTATCCACCCCTCCCTACCTCCTCGTGACCTCCCTTGATTGTGTTTTTCTGAATCCTTGTTTAAGTGGTTCAAGCTGCTAGTTTAATACTTAAGGTTACTTATTGGCTTAATGTTGTACATGCCAATGATTGATATTGTGTGGTCCCCCCCCCCAAAAAAATAAAAAAATCATACTGACTGCGCCTGGTGTTTGAAATCGTATTTACCTTTTAGGCTTGTTTTAACGCACTTGTTTCAAGTTGGAAAATGCACTAATGTACGTCGCTCTGGATAAGAGCGTCTGCCAAATGACTAAAATGTAATGTAATGTAGCAGCACAGTGAATCTTGTATTCCACCAGAGCCCCATTACCCAGAAATGAGTCCAGGTATATGCAAACGGGATATAAAATCAAATGTCCACCAGTTTCCTAGATAAAATAACCCCCTGCATAATAATCAACAACAAACATATAACTCATCCTCATGTTATCTCTCCCTCATGTTACGTCATGCATAAATTGCGTATTTGTTTACCTGCACAGCCTGCTGTACTGCATACAGAACAATTTACTCATGTGGAACAATAACTACTAAACAAACACTTCAGACGCCATTTAATTCAAAAGAAACTCGGAACAGCTCGTCTCAGACACAAATAGATAGCCAGCTGCTATGTGTAATTTTGCTGGCTAGCTTGCCATTGTTACAATATAGTAATGTTAGCTATATTCATTTAATTCAGAGGGATTTGTTTTATACAGAACAGTGAATTCGCACACTGGTATACCGGCAAAAAAATCTGTTACCTTACACCACTCAGCGTCACTGAGACAAGATCGCAAAAACATCTTCGGGCTAGGACCTGCTACACGGAGAAACGTCTGAATAACCGAGACAAAACTAACCACACGTGAGTTAATACAATAACCTGAGTAAATGTGGCAAATTTAATTACCTGGAGTCAAATAGGTCAAGATATATTCTATTTATAGCATGTTCAGTTGGGGCTTTAGAATGTGATAATGTAGTAGGGTAAATAGTGGGTGTATGGTAGTTATATACAGAAGGGAAGGCTACTTACATTGGGGGAATTTGTGGAGGGTAGTTATAATGAGTGGAGTATTTATAGTGAGGTGAGGAAGATTAGTTACCGTTGGGGTAGTTATAAGTGGGGTAATTGGAGTAGGGTAATTACTATGTTTGTCAGTGGGGTAGATAGTGAGTCTGGGGTAGTCATTGTGGGGTAGTTGCTGAGTGTGGGGTAGTTTTAGTGAGCAGTTGTTGGGACTTACTCTGTGTTTTCTGGAATCTTGGTCCCAAAAACATTTCTTATATGTGTAATAACCTGGGACCCATTCCAGTCCCGTTGGAAATGGACCCCAGACACAATGTGGCCATTTTGGTTGAGCTGAAGCCTCAGCTGTCCCCTTGGTACAAAACTATGTTCTGGGGAAGGCAGCTGTCCCACCACCACATCCTCTGGCACGTTTTC
This sequence comes from Synaphobranchus kaupii, assembly GCA_029718625.1. Lineage (NCBI taxonomy): Eukaryota > Metazoa > Chordata > Actinopteri > Anguilliformes > Synaphobranchidae > Synaphobranchus > Synaphobranchus kaupii. Next base: position 9,465,622 of record CM056382.1, on the reverse strand, counting down.
TGGTGACAGACAGACATAGAGCTTGGTATAGGCCACTGCAAGGTACACAGACAATGTGGTATTTTATACCAAATATAGGGTAGGTGTCCCTATTAAGCCCACGTACCATGTAAGCCCACTTGCAACTTTTGAGTCAAATAAAAAAAATCTAAATCATTATTTTGTGCAGTCTAATGTTTCTTCAAATGAAGCTGCTTGATATATACAGTTGAAGTTGAAAGTTTACATATACCTTAGCCAAATCCATTTAAACTCAGTTTTTCACAATTCCTGACATTTAATCCCAGTAAACATTCCCTGTCTTAGGTCAGTTAGGATCACAACTTTATTTTAAGAATATGAAATGTCAGAATAATAGTAGAGAGAATTATTTATGACTTCTACCGATTTTTACAAAACGCTGCCTAGCCAGGGTGCTACAGGGGGTACTGTTAAGGAGGCTATTTTCTCCCTGCAAATTCAACAAGACCAGTTGATAGAACAACTGCACAACCAGGGAGAATGCCTACAGAAAGTTACTGAAAGTTTGCATAGACTTTTTGTGACAGTGAATCCCCCCTCAGTTACACAAGCACAAACTCCTCCCATTCCCATGCCCCGTACCCTTAAAGAGCCTAAACTCCAACTACCACCTCGTTATGGTGGGGAACCGGGAAAATGCAGACCATTTCTGACACAATGTTTTTGTTTTTTTTCAAGCACAACCCTCCCGCTCCCGCTACACCAGAATCCTGTGTAGCATTTATTTTGTCACTTCTGTCTGATCAGGCTCTCGCTTGGGCTGACCCCCTAATTCAGGCCAACGCTCCTGTTATTCGTGATTCAATCCAGCTCATGAATGAGATGAAGCTGGTTGTCTCACTACGACTCGGAAAACTCGCTTTCCCTCACTGAGAGTAGAGAGGAAAGTCTTTCCTAGGACCACTTTGCGGAAGGGGGTTCCATGGAGGAGGAGGATCTTTCCACCTCTGATTTTGAGTGGGACAGGTTGTCTGACACTTCCTCCGGTGCGCCGGAGGTGGTAGTGGCGCTCGAGTTTGCTCTACCCGCGGGCGTTCCAGCGGAGTACTCAGACCTCGCCAAGGTTTTTAGTAAACAACGCGCCACCGGATTGCCACCCCATAGACCATATGATTGCGCCATTGTGCTGTACCCGGGTACTGTTCCTCCCAGTGTGGAAGTAAGCTGTTTTGTGAAACTTCTGTAGGCCCAAGAATAAATAATATTATATAAATAATTAAATAATACAGTCAAGATCTAGTGGAAAAGTACTGAGATGGGGGGTGTGAGAGAGTGCAGGATAGCTCTGTGTCAGCAAGGACAGGGCATCTAGCACACCAGTCAAAACAGGAATGTTTTCCTCCTGTGTTCCATAACTAAGCAGGAGTTGTACTTATAACAATGGATAAGATAGATCGTGCTGACCGAACAGGTGGGAGGAGAGTTCACAAACAATTTTATTTGATAGATCAAGAGTGCCCCCAAGCGCATAGGGTAAGAACAGGTCATATAACATATTAATGTTTTGCCTAATTATATTATGAAAAGGTGTTACCACATATCATTGGTGTATTAGCAACGTAAAGGAGGAGTTATGATATTGTAAAAACTAATGTTTGTTATTGTTCAGTGAATTCCGAATCCTCTGCGTAGGTTTGTGGTTTTCCCATGTTGAATCAACGTTTGACCATTTAATAAAAGATTAAACTTCTGCTATTTCCTTCATCTTTATCTTGAGAATTCTTCCACTCGAAAAACCCATCTCAAATTGAACTTAATAAGGAGGGAGTACTGTACTCCTTATCGGAGTACGCTGTACTCCTTATCGGTCCCTGAGAGTGCTGCCATGAAGCAGAATATTGAGGAATCTTTGGCTAAAGGTTTTATCACACCATCTACGTCTCCAGCTGGCGCTGTTTTTTTCTTTGTTAAAAAGAAAGATGGGGGGCTGAGACCTTGTATAGACTACCGAGGGCTCAATGGCATCACCATAAAAAACCGGCATCCTCGCCCACTCATGAACTCCACATTTGAGCGCTTACAGGGGGCGTCGGTCTTTTCCAAACTCGACCTTCGCAACACCTACAACCTTGTGCGCATCCGTGAGGGCGATGAGTGGAAGACAGCGTTTAACATGCACCATGGTCACTACGAGTACCGGGTCATGCCTTTCGGCCTCACTAGCGCCCCCTCTGTCTTCCAGGCGCTAGTGAACAATGTTTTGAGAGAGATGCTGGAGAAATCTGTTTTCGTCTACTTAGAGGATATTTTTATTTTTTCTCCGGAACTCTCATCCCACATCATCCATGTTAGGCAGGTTCTGGAGGCACTTCTTAAGGCCCAGCTATTTGATAAGGCTGAGAAGTGTGCTTTCCACACTAGCTCTGTTCATTGTGGCAAACGGTAAGGTAATTATGGACCCAGAGAAAATTTCAGCGGTGAAGAACTAGCCTACGCCCAATTCGGTGAAGCAAGTACAACGCTTCTTGGGCTTCACCAATTTTTCTCGTAGGTTTATCTTTCCTTTCCAATCTTTCTTTATCCGTTAATCTTTTTACCTGTTGCCAGTTGTGTTCAGCTCTTTTTCCACATGAGCTTTGGTTAACAGGTCTTTTCTATTCTTTTCCTTCACTCGTTTTTTTGAGTTTAGTTTAGTTTCATCACCTCTTGTTACGGTTAATTATTTGGTGCGTGAGGTTCTTTTGTTAGTTATTCTCGCTGTTTATCGAGATTGTACAGACTAAAAAGCGTTACCACAACATATACTCCCATATTACCAGATCGACATCTAGTGGTCTAACAACTAATGTTGAGCGATGTTTTTAAGCTAGCAATCATCATGATACTAGCTACATTTAGAATATTTATTTCCTAATTTCCCCATATGGAAATGTAATATACTGCAGTATATTTTAAACATATTGTGATTTTGATATATTTACAATATACTGCAGCATATTCTTTTTCCATAGGGGTCTTTACACGATAAACACTGCATAACAATAAAATAAAAAAAACAAAAAAAAATCTTACCTTTGTTTTGAGTTGGCAGTTCCTGTTGAGGCCTCGTATTGAAATACATGCCTGACTTCGTCGTTTACACTTTCAGTAAGGTTAGTTGCTGTTGTTATTGGTGATGAGGATGATGATGACGGTGTTGATGATAGTGCGGTGTCTACTGATGTTAAGATGTCGTTGTTGTTCAGGATGCGGTCAATAATTGCTCGAGCCCTTCCCGACATTTTCAATTAGGCTAGCTAATGTTGGAGTGCCTAGTTTAGAAAAGCGGGAAGCAGTCATTGAACATGCGCAGAGACTGATCTGAAGCTAGATATTAAGGAGTGAGGCCTATAATGGCATTCATAAAATTAAATAGGCTAGTAATAATAATAATAATAATAGCCTAATAATAAAAACTTCAAAGCCTGTTCAGATATTTTTTTATGAATTGGGGAAATATTTTAGTAGGAATACAACAGTACAATAAACAAATATGAAGCCTAATTTATTAAAAATAATAAATCCCTGTTCTTTCAGATAACAGATTTGCTGTGAAGCTTCCACGTTGGCCTTCTGCAAAAGGCCATAATAATATACATCTCGCGCGATATGTGGAGATGTCCACTGGGTGGCACAGCATGACTGGATCACCGAACTATATAGAAAACTAGAAACAACAAGCTGAGAGATTCCCATTCATTCTGTTGAAGCCAGCATTCTCCGACCTTTCTGCCGTTCTTTTCTGTATCATGGAGGCCAGTTTGCACCATTTACAAAGGATTGTGGGTAGCCCTTGCAGGCAATCACGGTTGCTTCACTCACGGCGTCCGTCGTGGTCCAAAAATCGTGGCGCCCACTGCCAACAGTATGAGAATGTCAACGTAGTAGATGGAGATGGATAGATAACCAGACAACCTGCTGGATTATGCAAGAGACTTTTGTATTAGTGAAAAATGAAGCACCTGAAATCTACTCCCTAAAACTGTAGCTACTATAGGTTGTTCTTCAAATCTGTTGATTATACATATAACTTCCTTGGATTATCACGTCCCTGACCGACGATCGATTACTTGCAGTTACCTAACGTTAGGATCCTCTAGCTAGCTTGTAGCTAACGTTACGTTGAAGCTTAATTTAGCTCGCTATCCCCTTAATTTCGCTTCGTAGTACACCCATCAGGGACGTTGCTCGTCTAGATTCAACACTTAAAACACCCAGTCGTTAGGGACTTGTTAAGGTAGCCTAACGTTAACATTAAACCCAAAAAAATTATACTTTTTACGGACAAACACCCTACCTTCGCTAAATTAATACATTCATGGAGCAATTAAAAGCAATCAATCATCCTGGTTTTATTAGCTTACCTGTAATAATTTGGTGGTACATTAGCTACTAGTAGGCTAGTCAGTCATCAGCAATCACATGAGTCGTGGACGTCTGGACGACGGCACTAGCCAGGCTCTGCCTTTTCCCCTTAGCTTTTCCCTCTGGTAGGCTACTATCACAGAGGTAGGCTACTAGCAAAGATTTTACCCTCTTTAATACTATTGAACGAGTGGAAGTCAAGTGGAGTGCATCCCAAAAACATCCGGATTATGCTGCGGCTTTGCAGGTTTCCACTGCTAAAAATTTAATTTCTGCTCAAGAAAAAAATATTCAGAAAATGGAGCTGAAGATCCCCGTGTCTGATATAACATAACGTTTAGCCCGCATTTTAAATGTCTCGTTGTGAACTATTCAAAGATAAATGGAAGCGAGTGATATAAGGTCAGCAAATATACCGTTAACTCATTATGAAATTATGTTATGAAAATGCTAGCCTTTGGAACAGCTTGCTAGCTGACCATACAGCAGGTGGAAGAGGTTCTCTAAGCTGTATGGTCAGCTAGCAAGCTAATGTTACATAACATAATTTCATGTAGTTAACGCTATATTTGCTTACCCACTCACTTCCATTCGACTTTGAATCATTCGTAACGAGACATAAAAAATGCGGGCTAACGCATTTTTGGTTTGGTTTGAAGTTTAGAGAACCAAAACGCGGTAGATATGGATTCAGAAAGCGTATCTAAAAATAGACATGCCACTAAAGCCAGGGGACAAGGAAAACACAAAAGCTGGAGCAAAACTTCCCTAGCACAAAGCTAACACAAAACAACCTCAAACGGAGGCGGATCTCGAAAAAACAGCGAGAAACAATGAAAGAAAGAACCTCACGCACAATTAATATGGGTATACAAGAGGCAGAGAAAACAGAAGAGGAACGAACAGAATAGCAAGCCTGTATCTACAGCTCTGTATGATAAAGAGCTGAAAAGAAGATAAGCAGGCTTCAGGCAAAAAAGAATAGAGAAAGATAGGACAGAAAAACGAAAAAATCTAATCCTATCAACTAGTCGAACTTGCTTCTGTATAAGGACAAACAGAAATGCAATGACCAAACTTCTTATACCTATACTGGATTTGTAGTCAAGTGGCAACGACAATATAGAAGCGCCGGAAAGCAGAAGAGCTATATATAGCCGACAGGAAACCGAACACAGGTGTCGGAGATAATGACCAGGCGAGATCCAAACACCGGGAAGGAGGCAGAAAAAATCCGATAGAGCATCAGACGACGCCAAATCGGAAAACAACTGCAGAAACGACAGAGGCAGCCACTACCCATGACAAACGTTATATCAGACACAGGGATCTTCAGCTCCAGATAGCGAACGATTTAATCTGTGGGAATACAAATCTTGGGGGAAGCATGACGACCGGTGATGGCTTCATTGAATGGATTCAATGTTGTTTATAACACCAGACTCAAACACTGTAAGCCATTACACGCCATTATCTCTCCCATTCTCTCCAGCAACCACTCAACTCTGTACAAAACAAAATCGTCAGTGGCTGTTCCAGACTGTATTTGGTGTAATAAAACGATAATTTCGTCTCAAATTATATCACGGAACTCATCGCCAAGTTGTCAATAATTGAACTAACGTTAGCTAATACCATAGATCGTAAAAAAATAGGACGGTTGGATATGCAAATTCACTGGAAAAGTCTGTCACAAAGACGCGAAGATCGAGCGTTGATTTCACTAATGGGTGGGTGGGGTGGAGCCTTTGATTGGCAGATGCAAGTCAGGCTTCAAAGTGAATACCCACATCTCAAAGTGAAAAGGCAAGTGTCGAATTGAATGAAAGCATGGCATCAAACGGAAAACTGGAAAGCATCGAATGACAAACTCCAGAGATTTGATGTGGTGGTTTGTTAATTCATGTGTTGAGTTTTCACTACGATGTGGTCTTTTGTTAATTCACTTGTTGAGGTTTCACTATACGGTATGGTTATTTATTCATTCACGGGTTGCGTTTTCATGGTGGTGATCAATTGATATGGTCTTTCATTAATTCATGTGTTAAGTTTTCACTATATGATGTGGTCGTTTGATATTTGAATTGTGGCACAATTAGCGTCCATACTCCATACCTCAATGCCCGCCACCAATCAAGATGCTGGTAAGTTTAAAAAATATTTTTTCCTTCAAAATAAGCTGTGCTCTATATGAAGAAAATGCTTTTTTCAGAATTATTATTTTACTCATTAGTTATTTAATAAGTTTAGTATAAACTTATAAATAGTATAAACTATAGTATAAACTTATAAATAATTTATCATCACAATTTGGCAAATAATGCTCCCTTCATGGACTGGAATACCTGAGCATGGAAAATCCTCAATAATTTTTTATAGTTGTGTGGCTCTACAGTTGAGTGAATAACATGCCTGATTTCCAGTACATCATCTGAATTTTCTTTTAAAGATAAATTTCATTTCTTTCTCAGTCCTGTTTTCTATATAATACTGTTAATACTGTTACGACCCCGGAAGTGGACTGGACCCAAATGCACGACTCAAACACAGGAATGCCAAAACTCAGGGTAGTCCTGAGCATGGGGAGAAAGGCAAAAGGTGGTTAGTGTTCCAAGCCAGAACTGGATGAGCAAGACAGACAACAGAGCGCGTAGCTCTAATAAATTATGCTTCGACCAAACTCCTGAAGCATAGGGAGAACATGAATGACAGACTGTCCAGGTATGATGCTGCGGGGGAGCAGTGGGAGTAGGAGAAGCCAGGGAAGGTTATGGAGACGGACAACCGGTTTGGTGGAGCAGGGGATGAGTGGGAGCGGGAGCGGTCTATGGAGAGACAAACACGAGACAGGGGGAAAGGGAAAACACGGAGAAACAATAGGACGGGAGTGGGAACGTTACAGTACCCCCCCCCCCCTAATGAACGCCTCCTGGCGTTCACGGAGGCTTGGGTTTCTGGGGATGCTGTTTGTGGAAGTCCTGTATGAGGGAGTGATCCAGGATCAGGCTTTTATGAAGCCAGGACCGTTCTTCGGGGCCGTAACCCTCCCAGTCCACGAGATATTGGAAGCCCCGGCCCCTACGGCGGATGTCAAGGATGCGTCTTACCGTGTAGGCCGGGGCGTCGTCAATCATCCGGGGCGGTGGTGGAATGTCCGCGGGAGCACTGAGGGGGCTGGAGGCGACAGGCTTGACCTGACTGACGTGGAAAGAGGGGTGAATTTTAAGTGAGGCGGGGAGTGAAAGTCTAATGGTTACCAGGTTTATGACGCTGAGGATGGGGAAGGGGCCGATGAATCGGGGCTGCAGCTTTTTGGAAGTAGACTGCAGAGGGATGGTGGAGGTGGATAGCCAGACCTGCTGACCGAGCTTTTACTGCGGGGCTGCGGTCCTGTGAAGGTCCGCCAGGCGCTGGGTATGGGAGTTGGTGCGGAGGAGAGCGGTGCGTGTCAGCTTCCACACGCACTTGCATCTGAGGAGGTGGGACTTCACTGAGGGAACAGCGACCTCCTCCTCCTGGACCGGCAGCAGGGGGGATTGGTACCCCAAGGAGCACTCAAAGGGGGACATCCCAGTGGCGGTGCTCCTCAGGGAGTTATGGGCGTATTCAACCCAGGGGAGGAATCGGCTCCAGGAGGAGGGGTTGCGTGCTGACACGCACCGCAGGGCAGCTCCCAGGTCCTGATTCGCCCTCTCCGTCTGCCCGTTTGACTGAGGGTGGTAACCCAAAGACAGGCTCGCAGAGGCGCCCAGGGCCGCGCAGAAGGCCCTCCACACCTGGGAGGAGAATTGGGGCCCACGGTCAGAGATGATATCGGAGGGGATCCCGTGCAGCCTGACCACGTGCAGCACCAGGAGCTCCGCTGTCTCGAACGCGGACGGGAGTTCGGGTAGAGGGATGAAGTGGACCGCCTTGGAGAACCGGTCTACGATGGTGAGGATGGCAGTGTTGCCATCCAATGGAGGCAGATCGGTTACAAAATCGATGCATATGTGGCTCCAAGGACAGCCCGGGACGGGGAGGGGGTGGAGGAGACCAGCGGGAGGCTGGTGGGATGCCTTGCTCCTGGCGCACATTGGACAGGCAAGGACGTAGGCACGGGTATCCCCCTTAAGGGTGGGCCACCAAAAGCTCCTCCTGACCAGGGTGGTGGGCCTGGTTAGTCAACCCGAACGGGACCACCAAATACTCGAAGTGGCCAAGAGGGGTGTTGAACGCCGTCTTCCCCTCGTCCCCCTCGCGGATCCGGACCAGGTGGTACGCGTTGCGGGGTCGAGCTTGGTGAAGATGGTGGAGTCATGTAAGGGTTTGAAAGCAGAATTGATTAAAGGTAGAGGATATTTATTGCGTACTGTGACTTCATTCAAGCCTCGGTAATCGATACAGGGTCGGAGCGACCCGTCCTTCTTTGCCACGAAGAAGAACCCCGCCCCCACCGGGGATGAAGAAGGTCGAATGATACCTGAAGCCAATGAGTCGTGGATGTAGGTTTCCATTGCAGCCTTTTCAGGCCCTGACAGACTGTAGAGGCGGCCGGAGGGTAGTTTGGCTCCTGCCAGCAACTCGATACAGCAGTCATAGGGTCTGTGAGGGGGCAAGGATACAGCACATGATTTGCTAAAAACCTGAGACAGATCATGATAGTGGTTAGGAACACAGGTTAAGTCAGGTTCGGAATGGTTACGAGTGGCCCTCTTTACCCCCGGAGGGGGCAGGGCCGACCGCAGACAGTTAGCTAGACAGTGGGCACTCCAGTCCTGGCCGGAAGGTAGCATCAATGAAGCTGGCATCGGCTCCGGAGTCGACCAGGGCGAATGAAGAAGTGACGTGGCTCTTCCAGAGGAGAGTTGCTTTGAGTTCGACTCGGTTCTGGGCTGAATGGACAGTGGAGATAGGGCTCGCCAGTACGCCCAGTCTTACTGGCGAGCCACGCCTTTTGGGCGAGTCGGACAAGCAGCCAGATGATGGTCGGGATTGCCACAGTACATGCATGAGTTGGTGCAGATTCTCCGGCGACGTTCTTCAGCATCGATGGAGACTTTGTCCAACTGCATGGGTTCTTTGTCTGTGGGAACAGGTGTCGAGGCGGGAGCTTTGCCGGAAGAAGAGACGAAACTGGCGTGGAGTGTGGAGAATGGAATGCGTGGCTGATCCTTCTTCCTCTCCCGGGCCCTGGCCCGGAGGCGATTGTCGACCGAGATGGCGAGGCTGATGAGACTGTTAAGTGAACTGGATTCATCACGGGTAGTCAACTGGTCCTTTAACTCCTCATTTAGGGCTTGCAAGAAGGCCCCTTGGAGGGCGGTGTCGTTCCATCCTGCTTCGGCCGCCAGGGTGCGGAATTGGACCGCCATCTCGGCCACACTGCAGCTGCCCTGACGCATCTGGAGGAGGCGTTGGGTAGCGTCATGCCCATAGACAGGATGGTCAAAGACGCGGCGCATCTCAGTGGTGAAGGAAGCGAAGTGGAAGCAGGCGGACGACTGGCTCTCCCACAGCGTCGTGGCCCACTCCCGGGCACTCCCTCCCAAACTGCTCATGACGAACGCGATCTTGCTGGTGTCCGTGGCGAAGGAGGTGGGCTGAATGCGGAACACGATGTCACATTGGAGTAGGAATTTGCGACACTTCCCCAGATCCCCTCGGTAGATCTCAGGGTGTTGAACACGGGGTTCCCTGCCAGAGGAGGGCGCTGACGCTTCAGGCAGCGGATCAGTGGTGGATGGAGCCGGACCCGCTTGGATCCTCGGAAGAGGTTGGTGGGGCGACATCTGACTCATTTGATCCGAAAGGTTCTTCAGAGTCTCCAAGACGTCATCCATGCAGTGGCTCAGTTGATCGCTGACAGCGGTCTGGCAGGCGAAGGCGTGACGGATCTGATCCAAGTCGGCTGGGTCCATTCTTGGCCAGTTCGTTCTGTTACGACCCCGGAAGTGGACTGGACCCAAATGCACGACTCGAACACAGGAATGCCAAAACTCAATATTTTATTATGATCAGGGTAGTCCTGAGCATGGGGAGAAAGGCAAAAGGTGGTTAGTGTTCCAAGCCGGAACTGGATGAGCAAGACAGACAACAGAGCGCGTAGCTGTAATAAATTATGCTTTGACCAAACTCCTGAAGCATAGGGAGAACATGAATGACAGACAGTCCAGGTATGATGCTGCGGGAGTAGGAGAAGCCAGGGAAGGTTATGGAGACGGACAACCGGTTTGGTGGAGCAGGGGATGAGTGGGAGCGGGAGCGGTAGAGCAGGACAGTGGAGCGGGGTCCGGGCAGGACGCAGGTGTGGCAGCAGGGCGACAGCAGAGGCAGGAGCGACAGTACATCAGCAGCACCGCAACACTGGCAGTAAGCGGGCACCGCCGCAGAGTGGAGGAACAGGAGCCCAGGCTGCATGCACACACGTCAGGTGGGAGGCAGGGAAACCGCAACATAGGCAGGGTTTACAGACGACTGCAGGCTGGCAGAAATGTCACAGACCAAGGAGGGTTTTGTAGATAAGCATGAACCAGTGAATATTATGACAGGTGTGTAAGGATGGCCAGTTGACGGAGGAATATAGAGTGCAGTGGTGTGTTTTGAAAGAGGCATTTGTAGCAAACCGGATAGCAGAGTGATAGAGAACATCAAGTTTTTGGAGTGCGCCCCTACATGCCAACCTATATATGACGTCGCCATGTTCAAATGACCATCCTTCCCATGTTTGACTAAGAGTTAGCTTAGCAGAGGGAGTGAAGGTGGAGTGAATTCTGTACAAGAAGCCAATTTTGGATTTGACCTTAGACTGTAACCTGCTGATATGGTGTGTGAAGGACAGAGTGCTGTCTAGCCAGATACTCAAGTATTTGTACTCAGTGACCTGGTCTAAGATAGCCCCGTCGAGGGTGGTGATATCTCGGGCTGGAAGGGGCACAGAACCCTTCCTACCGAACCACATGACCTTGGTCTTGGTGGTGTTTAGCAGGAGATTTAGGGTGGAGAAGGCCTGTTGGACCTTAAGGAAGCCATTCTGAAATGAATTAAGTACTGTGTCTGGGGAGGGACAACGGCATAAAGGACTGTGTCGTCAACATAAAGGTGGGTAGATGAGTCTACAACAGAACAAACAATATCATTTATATATATAGAAAAAAGTGTGGGGCCTAGGATCGAGCCCTGGGGTACACCCTTAGTGACAGGAAGGGGGTGAGAGAGAAGTTGTTCTGATTTAACACGTTGCACCCTATCAGTAAGGTAGTTAGAGAACCACGCTAGTGAGCGACCAGAGACCCCAATGCTGCCCAGCCTGCCAGCAAGAATAGAGTGATCGACAGTGTCAAAGGCCTTAGCTAAATCAATAAAAATTGCTGCACAATATTGTTTAGAATCTAAAGCGGAAGTGATGTCATTGAGGACTTTGAGGGTTGCAGTGACACAGCCATAACCAGATTGGAAACCAGATTGAACACCAGACAGAATATTATAAACATCCAGGTAATTAGTAAGTTGATTATTTACACGTTTCTCCAACACTTTTGATAAACAAGGCAGTATAGAGATGGGCCTATAACAGTTAGGATCAGCCTGATCACCTCCCTTGAAAAGGGGACACACTACAGCTGCTTTCCATGCATGTGGGATTTCAGCTGTGTGGGGGGACAGGTTAAAAAGATCTGCAATGGGAGCTGCGATGATGGGGGGCGCAATCTTAAAGAAGAAAGGGTCCAGCTCATCAGACCCAGCTGGTCTTTTGGGCTCCAGCTTTAGCAGCTCATCCAAGACCTCACCCTCTGAGACAGCCTGTAGGGTGAGGCTATGTAAGGGGGCAGGGGGCCTGGGGGTGAGAAGCTTCAGGTAAGTTCGGGGCTGGGCTTAAGGGAGAAGAACTATTGGCCAGGCAGGGGGGGTTAGCAGACTCGTAAATAAAACCAGACTTTATGAAATGCTGATTAAAAATGTCGGCCATACGCATCTTATCAGAGACTATAATGTCGTCCACGTTAAGTGACAAAGGCAGCTGAGTAGAAGGTTTATTTTCAAGATCTCTCGCCGTTTTCCGGAATCTTTTTGGGTCAGAACCACAGAGGGAGAATTGTTCTTTGAAATACCCAACTTTGGCCTTATTTCTAATTTGTAGGGCTGAGCCGAATGCCATTTTTTACACTTCGAAGCTTCGTTGGCAATTTTCCCCGAAGCTCGGAAGCTTCGTTTTAATAATAATCTGTTAAAAATAAAACATTTTTTTGAGTCTTTGAAAACAATGTTACGACACGTCCAGTAGAGGGCGCGCTCACATCTATTTCAGTAATATGCGCATAAAGAAAGGCCATTTTTTTTTATTGAAACAACAAAGTATTAAAAATTGAAATGGAACAGAAGTTCAGGAAATGAAATATAGGCCTAAATAAATTTAAAAGATAAATATAAGCCGCAGTCTTCATAGTTATGTGAAGCCTAATCAGACTTCACATAGCCTACATACTGCGTATGGTATGGGGAAAAAAAGTTTAAAGCCGAGTGTAGGCTATTCCCGAGTGTAGGCTATATAAAGCCGAGTGTAGGCTATATTTGTAACGTCCCGTTCCCTTCAAGTCCGTTTTCCATGTTTTGCCATGTCCCTCCGTGTCATGTTTGATTCCCTTGTCCATGTTTTCCCTGTTGCTGCAGACTTGGCGTGTTCCCTCTGTTTGTTTCACTCCTTTTACCCACTCTGGTTTCAACCAATCTCCTTTCCCCGTGGTTGCATGCATTCTGCACCCTTCATTTGTTCAATTACCCATGTCTTCATTCTCATGCTTTTCCTGATTGTTTCCAATCACACTCCCCTATTTAACCCACCTGTTGTCTCCCCTCCAGTGCTGGTTCATTACTTGTGTTGCCTTCCTTACCTTGTTGCTTCTCTGTAACGTGCTCCTGAATTCTGTTCCTTGAATCTCTGTCCTTGTTGCTAACTTCAGTTAGGTTCTGTCTAGGGGCTTAAATGCTCACTGCCTGCTGTTGTTGCTCCAGTCTTGTTCGTTTGTGGTTTTTTCCTGTTTGTTCATTTCCTGTCTCGTTAACCACCTCCATTGTTCCTGCCAGTCTGTAGCTGTTTCCCCCTCCCTGTTTGTGTTGCGGTACCTTCCATCCAGTTCCAGTTGGACCTCCCGGTCCAGTACCAGTCCAGTTCCGGTTTGGAACTCGTCTCCCGTATCAAGTCCAGTTCCGGTTTGGAACAACTCCTCGTTCCAGTTCCTGTGGACCTCCCGGTCCAGAACCAGTCCAGTTCCGGTTTGGAACTCGTCTCCCGTATCAAGTCCAGTTCCGGTTTGGAACAACTCCACGTTCCCGTGATCCAGTTCCTGTCGGACCTTCCGGTCCAGAACCAGTCCAGTCCCGGTCCGGCACTCCTGTCTCCCGTATCTAGCCCAGTTCCGGTTTGGAACAAACGCCACGTTCCCGTGATCCAGTTCCTGTTGGACCGTCCGGTCCAGATCCAAGTCCAGCTCCGGCTTGGAGCAGTTCCAAGCTCCGGAGAACTCCCTAACCACCCTTGTTATACTGTTGTGTATTAACTGCGTACGGCTTGGGACTACCCCTAGCCCCTTAACCCCTTGGCGCAGATGGCAAATTTCACCTATTTAGGGGTGCTCTGTGTAAGGCTTTATAACTCCAGGTGTGAGCATCACATAAACTTGATAAATGGCTTAAATGAAAGAAGACAGGTGTACCATTTACAATACAAACTTAGATTTGTTTATTTTCATAATTTAAGTCAAAATAAAGTGCCACAAATGCAAAGAAACTTAGGGGAAGAATTTTTAAATTGTTTTTTTTAAATTTTGCTGAGAGCTACATAAGTGAAATCAGTAATATATATATACATTTCCTGGATCATAAACTCCATGTCCACAAGTTTTGCAAAATCTGAGGATGATATGCAGAACTACTAAAGGTCTATGATGCAAAATATAGCAGTGTATCCTGTTGTCCATTAGTGTCTCCAAATCTATCCAAATGGCTAAATTGTGCACTGCTGCAAATAAAAATAAAAAATGAAATATTTAACTACAAATCAACAGTTTGGGCTCATAAAACTCACTTGTGCATAATTTCCAAGTGAGAATTATATATTTTCAGCAGTATAGGGGGGTAGATATCTATGGGTCCAAAACCCCTATGCAAAACATGTCATAAAATGAATAAAATTAGTTTTGTACATTATAACGCATACACATTTGCTCCCTCTGGTGGCTTAAGATAAAAAACATTGATATCACAGTGTTACATACACCTAAATATGTTGCCTAATCATTCACTCTTGTACCTCAATAAAACATCACTTGTCCCTGTACTCTACAGTATGTATACTTTTGTCCTGGGATTGCATTTTTCTGTATTATTTTAATATTTTAAATTTTCCTATTCATAATAACTCCAAGGACATTTTTACCTTAATCTACCACATATCAGCGCAACAGTAAATTGGAATGAGCACTTGTCATGCCCTAAGAGACTCGTATACGCCATAGCCTATACTATGTATGATAACATGAACATAAAATAGTTTTCCACCATCTGTAAAATGCTGCCAAATATTCTATCTTCAATGAACATCGGTAGCCTAGTTCAAAAATACATTTAGCTAACGATTGCACTACAGTATGTGAAATGCACTCAAAATGCGAAAATAACAACAGGGCTATCAAACATATTGGAAAGACAGTGCTCGAGTGGAAACACGAACGTACGTATGTAGCCAGCGAGACCAACGGTATTTTAGACGCAAAAATACTTACATATCGCAAAAGGGGAATTCCCCTGCATAATGTGTATTGTACTGTATATCGCTTGCGTAATACTAGACAGTTAAAACGAAAACTGCCGTTACGCTGGGCTGTAGTAAATTGCTCAAAGCACCCAAAAAGACTTGGCATATACCGTTGCAAAGGTTATAATGTACTCTATTGGATAAAAAAGCCGACAATTAAACCAGAGTGAACTGTAATGCATGAGACAGGCTTACAGGGCATGGGGCTATTACGCGGCGACGTTTCAGATAGTGTAATAGCGGTATAAAGTGTTGTATATTTCTCAAACCGATTGTACCAGACAATAAATGACAACTGAATTTTGAAAGGAACATCTCGATGTGTAAAACCAATGGTAGGATTGTATATTTATTTCATATTTAGTAGCATATATTGCTAGTAGAATACATGGTAGAATGAGATAGTACTTTCACAGTTTATTTTGCATTTGAGTGAGCAGGGCTTTTCACGGCTTTTCTGGCATACGATCAGGCTATTGTTGGGTTTATCTCGTTGCTATGACGTTATTCTAATTTTATATGATGAATAAATACTGTATATGTCTGAACTCAAACATAGACGCTATTGTCCACTATGTCACGCATAGGTAGGTATAGACTAGGTGGGGTTTGCTTGATAAATGGACTTGCTACAGGGAAATAGTGGCACTTAGAAACTACGTATTCGGCAGAAATCGTCACGAACCGTCTACCAATAAATTTAAAACACAGAGTTTGTGATTTCCAATAATATTTCGGCTGCAGTAGCAACGAATGTCTCAGTTGAGCAAAAAAGTCCCGCCTGCGGGACCATATGCGCGAAGGTGTTAAATAAACTCCCTTTTCTGTCCCCCTTTGTCTCTGAGTCGTTGCACTTAGGTCCAGCCCATACCAGGATTGTGACAGAATGAACCAGCCACAAAAGGACCTAGCCGACTTCTTGTCCTTTGCAGCAAGGCAGTTCGAGCGTGAACGTGCCTGCCAGGATGCTCTGGACAAGCACCTGAGCCATTGCCTGGGTGGGAACCAAGGCCTGGGCAATGCATACATCGCCGGCCTTCAGGGCGATGCACTCACCGTCGCCACAGGCCGGTCTCCCAGGCCGGTCTCCCAGGCCGGTCTCCCAGGCCGGTCTCCCAGGCGACGCTGTCGCCGTCCCCTCCGACCGGTCTCCTGGGCGATGCAGCCGTCGCCGCCGGCTTCCAGGGCGATGCAGCCGTCGCCGCCGGCTTCCAGGGCGATGCAGCCGTCGCCGCCGGCTTCCAGGGCGATGCAGTCGTCGCCGCCGGCTTCCAGGGCGATGCAGCCGTCGCCGCCGGCTTCCAGGGCGATGCAGCCGTCGCCGCCGGCTTCCAGGGCGATGCAGCCGTCGCCGCCGGCTTCCAGGGCGATGCAGCCGTCGCCGCCGGCTTCCAGGGCGATGCAGCCGTCGTCGCCGGCTTCCAGTGTGATGCAGCCGTCGCCGCCGGCTTCCAGGGCGATGCAGCCGTCGTCGCCGGCTTCCAGTGCGATGCAGCCGTCGCCGCCGGCTTCCAGGGCGATGCAGCCGTCGCCGCCGGCTTCCAGGGCGATGCAGTCTAGCCCAGTTCCGGTTTGGAACAAACGCCACGTTCCCGTGATCCAGTTCCTGTTGGACCGTCCGGTCCAGATCCAAGTCCAGCTCCGGCTTGGAGCAGTTCCAAGCTCCGGAGAACTCCCTAACCACCCTTGTTATACTGTTGTGTATTAACTGTGTACGGCTTGGGACTACCCCTAGCCCCTTAAATAAACTCCCTTTTCTGTCCCCCTTTGTCTCTGAGTCGTTGCACTTAGGTCCAGCCCCTACCAGGATCGTGACAATATTGTTTTCTTTCCAAAACGTAATAGGTTGTCATGCTATGCTAGCCTAGGCTATATCATGAAATGTAGCCTAGTCAGATCGGCTAGCTAATGCTAATGTTGCTAGGCTATTACTCTGACGAAGATATACCTATAAATTAGGCTACTTACCTTTTTTCAAATGATTTGTCAAATTCGTAGTTCCACTATGGTATGCCAATTTCTGCTGGCATATTTGGCATTTGACCTTTTTTGGATTGTCAGCGGTAATATTAAAATGTTTCCACACAGCTGACTTCTTTGACATCTTGTAACTTCACCTCAGGCTTTGGGCAACAGCGTAGCGAATGTCGAGACAAGTCACGTGGAAGGCTGAACCGCGCATCCTTGTACGTTCGATAAACTTCCAGGCGATTCAAAGCTCAGTCAGTATAGAATAAACACTTATATGTTGACAAACATCCAGTAAACCATCCATTTTCTTCTTCTTTTTTGAGGGGGAAAAAATGTTTAGTTTTTTTTTTTGAGGAAAAAAGAACAAACTATTCGAATCTGAATTTAGGATCCCAATCCCAATCCAAGAACGAGCTTCGGAGCTCCGAAGCATTCGGCTCAGCCCTACTAATTTGCCTAAATGCCAGGCAGTCTGCAGGGGATCTAGATAGCCGCGCCTTGCGCCAGGCAGCGTTTTTTTGTTGAAGGAGCACTGCAAGCTCACGGTCAAACCAGGGACTGAGTCGATTTTTTATTCTTAAGTTCTTGACAGGGGCATGCCTGTTAACAATGGCACTAAACAGGGCATAAAACAAATTCCATGCATCATTTACAGAGGGGATCAGGCTGACTCTAAACCATTCCACATTGGCCAGGTCATGTAAAAAGAGTGTTGAAGTTTTTTAGGATTCGTTTACGACTGATCAGGACAGGCTGTTTAACAGAACAGTTGGTTTGAACACAGGCAATAAAACAGTGGTCGCTAATATCATTGCAGAACACACCAGACTGGTACATATGGGGGGAGTTTGTAAAGATAACATCAATCAACGTGGCCTTTTCAGGGTTTTTGGGGTCATACCTAGTAGGAAGGGATATGGTTTGATGGAGATTTAGGGAGTCAAATTGCTGTAGTACTTTGTCAGGTGGCTTGAGCATGTCCCAGTTGAGGTCACCTAATAGGACGAGCTCTGATCTGGTGAAAGGGGCCAGGGCGCTGCTTAAGGCTGCTAGGGTACAAGCTGGTGCTGATGGGGGGCGATAACAGCCAGCCACTGAAAATGAGTAGCTATTTGATAGCTTGATGTTAAGAACTAATAAGTCAAACTGTTTTGGGATGAATTTCGCTAGGGCAATGGAGCACTGAAGGTGTTGTTTGGTAAAAATTGCCACCCCCCACCTTTGGAAGACCTATCCTAAACAGATTGTAACCTGGCAGGTATACTTCAGAGTAGGAGATTGACTTTCTTAACCATGACTCAGTTATGACTAGTACATCAGGATTGGAGCCATGAACCCAGACTTTCAATTGATCTATTTTAGGTAAAAAACTTCTTGCATTAATGTGCAGGAAGCCCAGGCACAGAAATCACCAAAGCAAGATCATTTGTAATCAATCCAGTATTGGGGAAAGCAAAATTTATAGCAGGGCCAGGGTTGACATGTACATTACCCGAAATAATAAGCAGTAAAACAATCAGTGCACGGCAGAGAATAGTGAGAGTGCTATATTGTCGTTTTTTAACAACAGTTTTTAGAACATCAGATGGTAACACAATCATTTTGAAAAACAGTCTCATGATGTAACATGATAAAAGTGACGGCGAGAGAGAGTGCGAGTTGGGATTTAAACCAAAAGCCCTTGTAGTAAAAAGGAGTCAATATGCGGGTGTAAACAATGTTTGTTCCACGGTTGAAAGTGCCAACGAGCTCGTAAAGTTCACTGACACGCGCTTGTGTTGAAAAGAACGCCGAGAAAAACACAAGGAAAAAATAAAGCAGTTTGGGGGTAGCCATGGTTAGTCCACAGAAAAGGAGAGATACTCACTCACCAAATGCCGAGCAGTTCACAGTCAGCGCTAGCTAGCAAGCTAGCAGGTGGAAGGGGGGAGTAGAGGGAGAGATGGCTGGGAGAGCAGCAAGAAAGTGCCCCACCAGTCAGGGTTTAGACCGACGTCCAAAACATCCACAGAGGGCCGCTTTCAATTGTAGGTGCCGGGAGCACCGAACAGGATGTAGTTGTTTGTCGGGGTGAAACTTGCTGCCGGACCCTGCTGGCAGAAGCCAAACTGCTCGTGGCCCTGCGGCCTCCCCTCGCAGAATTTCCACTCCCCGCCATCCAGGTTGTCCCGCTCCAGGTCTTCGCTGAGCACGTAGCAGCGCCTAATCGGGGGACACTGCTGCTAAGCAGACATGCAGCTAAAATCCTCTGAAGTTATTGCGATGTTGTCATGGTTTATGACCTTTTTTCCTTGCGGTCGTGTTCCTCAGTCGCCACATGTGGGCGCTGCTCCGTTGGTGGAGTTTTGACTCCGTCCCTTCTTTTCACGGAGTAAGTTAATCAACGTTCACAGCTGGGATGTAATGCCGGTGAGCTATATAAGCCTTATGTTTCCTTCATTCGGGGCTTCGATATTGTTTGTTTATTGTTTTGTACTGTGGTGTTTTGTTGGCTGTGAGTTATTCGTACCATTTAGACTACTCGCCTATTTTTACGTCTCATTGCTGAGGCAGGGCTTATTTCTTAGTTACTTATCTCGTAGAATGATGGGACCGCGGATCTCTGCTCTATTTCGTCTTTTTGTGCTTTTCTCCGTATATGGAGTTTTTGGCGATTCTGTTCGGAACTGTAGTTCTGTTCGCCCTTCGGTACATGTCTTCCCATAGGGAGATTGGGCGTTTCGCTTCTACTTAGTTACTAGCTCGTAGAAGTATAGAGTAGCAGTTATTTGTTCCATTTTCGCCTTTGATTGGTTTTCTTTCTGAGAGACCTGGCGTTTTGCTTCTACTCATTTCCGTGTTACTGTGAGCCAGTTAGTAGCTTCGGTACGTTTGTTCCCTGTTTTGTCTCCTTCTCGTGGACTACGTTCCCCTTTGTTGTGAGTCAGGGTTTTATATTATATTGAGAGGCAGTGCTTGCTATTTTCGATTAAGTTTGCGTTGGTCTGTTGTTGCAGCTGTCCTGTTCGCCTTTTTTACCTGCGGGACGATTTTGTTCGGGACTATTGTTCTGCTCGTTCTCCGGGTATGTTTCTCCTCGTATGGAGCTTGGGCGATGTTGTGGACATGTTTATGTGTGACTGCGTGTTTCCGAAAATAGCCTCGGAATGTTAGTTCTCTGTTCCTTCGCCTTGTTACATATTCTTTTACTGAGAGGCTAGGGCGTGTGTTTTCAATTAAGCTTGCGTTAGTCATTTAGTAAAGTTATGGGACAACGGTGCTCCGTCGGCTCACCTGTAAAATGTTTCTCTCTCCTGGGACATCGGGTGTTTACCCCTTTGTTTTCTGCATTTGACTGCGAGCCTATTAAACTAGCCATGGAACGTTAAATCTCTGTTCCTGTTCGCCTCGTTATATTTCTCATCATGGAGAGGCAGGGCGTTTATTTTATACTAACTCGTTTTGGTCTTTTTAGCCGGTAACTGTCCGGTGCAGCCTGTCCTGTTCATTCCTTTTGGTACCTGTCTCCGTACATGGAGTTTGACGATTTTGTTCGGAACTATGGTCCGGTTTCGTCTTTCGGTACATGTCTTCCTATAGGGAGGATTGGGCGATGTTGTGGATATGTTTTGCATTTGACAAACAAGTCTTTGAAAGTAGCCTTGGAACGTTAAATCTCTGTTCCTGTTTGCCTCGTTACATTCCTATTTATGGTGAGGCAGGGCGTTTATTTTCTAATCTTGTGTTAGTCTTTTTAGCCGGTAAATGTCCGGTACAGCTGTCCTGTTTGCTCTATTCGGTACCTGTCTCCGTATGTGGAGCTTTTGACGATTTTGTTCGGAACTGTAGTTCCGTTTCGTCCTTCGGTACACGTCTTCCTATAGGGAAGATTGGGCGATGTTGTGGACATGTTTGTGTGTGACTGCGAGTCTGAGAGTAGGCCTGGAACGTTAGATCTGTTTCTTTCGCCTCCTCATAAACAATCGTATCATTTTGCAGTATTTGTTTTTGTATTTTTTTGTGCCTTTACGCTACTCACCCGTTCTTATGTGTCTCGTTACCGAGACAGGGCGCTTATTATTTCTGGCTATTCAGAGACCTGTCCTTGCACTTCTACTTATTTGGCGTGTGACAGTGAGCCGGTTGGTAGCGTCTGTAGGTGTGTTCGTTGTATTGTCTCCTCCCTTATCTGTGGGGTTTCCCGCCTTAGTGGCCTTAGGGCTTAAATAATCCCCTTGCTGCGTTTGGCTCCTCCTACCTCACACGTCACGCCCCATTACAGATGTAGAGAACATTGGGGCGAAACTGGCAAAAGAGACAAAGATACCCGCAGACAGGCGGAAAGAGGATGAGAGACAAAGACTGAGGAACGAAGACGGAGAAAGTAAATGCTGCGACAGAACACTTAGTTAGGACACTTGTCTCTGAACTTAAAGGCTGTTGGTTCCTATCCTAGATGGAGGGGATTGCCATATCTATGTTGATACAAATATTGTATAATAGAACGAGAGATACAAATATTGTATAATAGAACGAGAGATACAAATATTGTATAATAGAACGAGAGATACAAATATTGTATAATAGAACGTTTCATTGGATGGAAACAGAAAACTGTATCAGTTCCAAATGTGCACATTAACAACACACAATATAGATATATAGTCTATATGCTGTAGTCTTACCATAAATCTTACCATTATGTTTCTCCAATGCTATTTAAAGTTCAGCTTTTGGCAGTACAGCTGTTGTCTATGTGGTATCTAAGCTAACTTTATATAATCTATGTCAATATATGTGGATATCTTTAATGTATTGGTAATTCTTCATACATTTTCTTGTAGGGATAAGGAGCCTAGTTTCTTTGATGGCGTGTTTCTAGCTAAAGACAGTGAGCTCTCCAGTCTTGTTGAGGAGGTCCGGGGGGCAGTCAAAAGTGTCAAATCAAAAGTTTTCAATCAGTTTGAACAGCATGTAACTTGGGCTAATTTAAAACTCATCAGTGGGTATTTTCATGGTTAAAGGGGAACGCCGGGTTATTTGTTAAACTTCTATATCAATTTTTAACAATGTTTAATGTGAGTCTTGAAGCTTACCGCACTGGAACTGTGCCTCCTGGTTCCCTTGTTTCCAGACGCACTGCGTTGCGCTGATCTACATCAGTGGTGGTTAATTCCAGCTGCAGGTCTATACTGTATACTGGAAGGTTTGAAATTGATCAGATTCTCTGATAGATAAAAGTCTGATATGACTAAAGGGATGCCATCCTCATTATCTTCCGGTTCTTCTGAGTTCGGTGATGTACTTATAATTTAGCTATGAAAAGTTGTATATAATATTGGAGTCAAAAGTTTCCGAAGCATTTTCAGTCAATTTCAGAAACTTTTGACTGCAATGTTATATACAATGTTTTTGATATATCACCTCTTCGCTCGACAGGAGACAGTTTGCCAATGTTGTAGTTTAATTACTGATTGCACCTTTAATACAGAAGTTGCTGTCAGGTTCCTTAACTCAGTTGTTCAGACTCTATACCATTTGCTAAAGAAAGGAGGCTAGCCAACTGTTAGAAAAGATTCAGGTTCCGTTACTTCGATATTGTCTTTGCTATTTGACATCAATGTCGGTAGGGTATAGGAACTCGGTCACTACATTTCTGGTTGTTTCAAATAAGAAACGTAGCAAGTCCAGTTAGAGTTAGGATATAGATTGGTTTAGTCTTTTCTTTCCTATCTTCCTATCTTTCCTATCTCTGTCCTTTATACTCTCTACCTGTTACCTTTTTGTTCAGCTCATTTGCACCTAGAGCTTTAGGTAACAGTTTCCATTTTCATTTTCGTTCTCTCGCCCATTTACAAGAGCTTTCTTTTGTTTTTCTCTGACCTCCTCTTGATGCTCTTTGTTTGAGAGCGTTAGGTTCTTTTATTGTTTATTACTCGCTATTTTCGAGTTCGCCCTCTTTTGGGGCTGTTTTGATTTGGCTTATGCCGGGAGGTTTTTATTCCCATTTTTTTTCGTTTATTCCTTTCACCGCCGTACTTCCACAGAGAATATAGGTCAGCACAAAGTAAAGGATTCAACTATAGTTTTGACCTTTGCTTTCGTTTTTTTTTTTACTACGCCTCTGCCTACTCCCTTTGTACCGTCGCCTATCTGATTCCCTGGTTTTTGATCTTTTGGACTGTTTTTTGATTATTCTTTTGGATTTAGATTTTGTCTCGTTTGCAATCTGATTACCTGGCTTTTTGACCTTGGACTGGAATAAACAACGTTTTTGCCTAATCCTGGTCTGCGCTTGGGTCTCTGAGTCTGGGGCATAACAAGTTTGACTTGATGGTATAAACACTCAAATTAACCCCGATAGACTGTCGTCATATTTTATTTGCTTTGGGTGCACTGTGGAGTGTTTAAGTGCGTTTGGTAGTGGATGCTACCGGTTACCATATAGTTGCGCTAGCATTAGCAACGTGTGTATGTCCACAAGAAGGACAGCATGGAATCAGCTGATAATGGTCTCCATCAATCAACAACATCATGGGTAAGTCGTAAATTAGCCATTATGGCCAGAATTCCAAACTAACCCTTTAAAGTGCACATGCAGAGAATGGCATTGAAATTAATTGTGAATTAATTGTGTAACGTGCTGCAAATTTGTTTTTGTTTGTAATTAGACGCTTAGTTCTCTTTAAAATAATTTTGTTCAGTTATGGAATAACAGGTGAAATCAGTGGGGTTTTAATAAGCTGAGAGTATGGAAACCTTGTCACTGTAATAAAAAAAAATATGAAGGACGAAGGTTCAAATTCAGCTAACGTGAGATTTATCTCCATTTTTTTTAACTGTAGGCTATCAAAAAACCTAGGCCTACAGCATGAATCTCAAGTATTCACTTGCAAGATAGCTTCGGCTACCCACACACACTAAACCTAGGACGATGGACTTAACCACACTTCTTCGCACTCCGCAAAATAAAGCAAGATGCATTCATAGCATTACTTTTCACAATGATTGCTATAGATATCGTGATATCGTTATCGCAATATTTTTTGCCATGATAATCGTATTGTGAAAATTTTATATTGTGACAACCCTAATGGACAGACAGATGGACAAATGGGTGTATGTACACGGACAAATGTACAGATAGACAGACAGACTGACAGACAGATAAGTAGACAAAGACTCAAACATTCTTATACAAAGGTTAGACAACTGAGTAGTTGAATACTGAGTCAGAGTTATTACATGTTTACATATGGAGGAAGGAGATGTAGAATACATACATCACAAAAGTAAATAATTATATTTGAGAGATTAGGGGGTTTTGATAACAGATAAGAGAAGAATAAAGAAGGGAAAATATATACACTGTATACATTGTAGGGACAATGAACTACACGTCCAATCACTCCACAGGAAACCCATAAGACATTTAAAACACGGCCACAGCCAATCATGTCTCTTGGAAATACGAGACACTAAGGGTCATAAAACTAAAACAGATAAAGCTGAACGCATTCCAGTCTCCCGATCCTATTCACTTCTTCACTTCGCTTCCTCGATCGTGCAGCACACAGCTGCACAAGAGGCAGCACTGCAATGTCTACCCCCTTTTGCTAACTACACCGCTACAGCAGCATCAAAGGCCGCGGAGAGAGACGCAAACGGGTTAGCTTGCCTACGGCATCTAACCATAGATCTGAATTAACACAAACGACAGAGGTGTGTTCCAGCCATGGACAAAGACGACGTCGGACAAAGACGCAAACCAGGAGAAAGACGCCCTGACCATTCCTCACGTACAAGCCAGCTGTAATCGACTCACCGCGGACTTCAGTAAGACTGATCAAACATCCCAGGCATAACTTAGGATTTTAGTCTGAACTGTTTATCGGTAATTTGATTGCATCTCGATTTTGTACGATAATAGCTGTATAAATGTGTTGCGCTGGTTAGCAAGCTAGCAATCTAACAAAAGCTGAGCTTTAAGATGGTTTAATTTCCATTAATATTTTCGGAATTAAGAGTGCGGAGAATGAAGAGCACATGTATCCACAATTATAATGTTGATTAAAATGTGCACAATTTTGCGACGCAAGTTAAAATAATTGTATTACTTGCCTAATAGCCTAATTGAGGAGAACCGGCTACATTTAATGGCATTGAGTAATTGGTGAATTAAACGCTGATGTAGCCTATTGTTAATCAAGGAAACAGATTGAAAAATTATTAAGACCAATAATCAGTTTAAAGGGAAGTTTTCCGCTACCCCAATTTTCAGCTCAGGAGCCGCCACTGCCTGTACTCACAAATGAAGTACAAAATGACTTTTCACCTCTTCAGAAATGTATTTGTCCACTAAGATTCCAGCCTATCCCATTGGAAGATGTTTTTCCAAAAAAAAGAAAACAGCATCAGTCAACTTGCAATGTGCAGGACTTAATTTCAGCTGCACTGTTTAGTTGTGATCACTAGGAGTAATGGCACAGCTTTAGGGTTCATGAAGGTTCATTTTAATCAGCAACGTCTTGTCTGCAGTTACATTACAACGTTTTTAGAGATTACCCTCTGTAAATCCTTTGCCGTGCTTGCGGTCTTGTGGCTTAGCTGCTATGGTTATCACTGTTTATGTAATACCCTAAGGGCCTGATTTACTAAGAACTTTAGCGGGTGCAAAACCTTTTAGCAGACGCAAAACCAATAACATGGCAAATGATTGGTCATGGTATTTGTTTTGCACCAATCATTGGTTGTGTAATTAGTTTTGCGTGTGCTAAAAGTTTTTGCACCCCCTAAAGGTCTTAATTAGTAAGTCAGGCCCTAAGTGTTTCAGG
Organism: Synaphobranchus kaupii; assembly: GCA_029718625.1. Taxonomy (NCBI): domain Eukaryota; kingdom Metazoa; phylum Chordata; class Actinopteri; order Anguilliformes; family Synaphobranchidae; genus Synaphobranchus; species Synaphobranchus kaupii. The sequence goes on along the minus strand of CM056382.1, from coordinate 9,439,681 downwards.
TGCTTGCCAAGGTTATGATGTCATATGATTTATTGTTTACTTCCTGTATTTGTTGTCAGTCTATATCACTGTTCTCTTTGTGTACGGTCTGCATTTGCATGAGTTATACGGTCATATGCATTTTGGTTACTGTTGTTATTAGTCATAGGTAATACCTTGTATATGTAAGATATGTGTCTGCTAAGGTCATGTATGGTCGAGTTCCTGTGGTTCTCAGCCTTTGCTTCTGTGTCTGTCTCCACAGAGTATGAGAGGATGGGGAACATGACAGGCACTGCGCGAAAGCACACACCCACCCTGGAGGCCCTGCAGGTGCTCAACCAACGCATGAAGTAGGAGTATGACTTCTGATTCCCGCCCCACATGGCCCCAAATTCCTGCGCAGCTCACAACCGAAACCCCAGGAGCCTCTGGAAGATGAGGAGAATACCCACATCTGGCTGATACAGTACTGACTATTAGCATGGAGGTGGTGTAACAGTGGCTCCACCCTGTTTCTGTTGGCTGCCAAGAATGTTGGATACTGGTTTTTGTGGGAGGCTTTTCTCATGGAGGGAACACAAGCATTTGCCAAGGTGTACAAAGTACCTGCCTGGAGAAAGTGAAATGTTTCAATTGTATATATTTTTGAAGAACGGTAAAGATAGAGCTGCTGTTCAGCACAAGGGACAGTCCGATCACAACGTCTCCAGGGAGATACGCATACAGTGATATGAATCCAGTAGGAGATATTAGCTGTTTCCAGTGTTACAGCAAATATTACTGTGGGAAGGTCAAGGAGAGACATGAGGACAAATGCTTGAGCCTGAAAAGAAGTGTGAAAGAAGTTTTCCTGGCAAGCACTACAAAGGCAAATGTCAAAGCACACGTGTCAATGTCTCAAAATAAAGTAACATTACGTGACTATGGGCTGTGTAAACTTTGTTATTGTTCAAGCTAAGACTGAATCAATTAATATTTATTTGAATAGGGACAGATACATAAACATAGTATTTAGTAAATAGTCTGTAACATTTATAGCACAAGCTAATTTGCAGTGTGTGTCCCTAGATGCGCTTTTGTTTTGTTCTTACCACAGCTCAGCAGTTATTGGATCTATTTGTAAAGTTCTTGCTGCATCCCGTTGAGGAATTTGTTCTTATTGCAGTGATGCATCTGATCATGTCTGGTCCATGCTACAATGAACTGTGGCTGGAAGCCTGAATGAATAATTGGCCACACTTGGGGCCGGTTCTAGGCGTGGGCACGGGCAATGCTCCCCAAAATGCTCTGCCTGCACCCCCAAATCCAAGTCCAGAAAAAATAAAATACGATAATATGATATCGGACATTGATGCCCGTAGTGCCGTCAATATTCCGAGCTACAGACGAATCATTGGGATGGCAGGTATGCCATCCGCAAAGTTACGGCTTGGTGGGGCATGCCCCATACCTATACAGCACCGAGAGTTTGGCACTTTTCAGGGTTTCCTACAGAAGTAGCCACAATGACCATGGACTCTCAGCCCTTAAAAACATTAACTTCTGTATGTTCTGACCTCATGTAACCACACACCATTCAGATACAACTTCGCACATCCACACAATAAAGCCCCAAATTTGGGTTATTTTGCCGGTTTTTCTCCTTCCTTTTCTGCTTCTTCTTCTCCTTCTTCTTATTCTTCCCATTTTTCCTGCCGTACCCTCAAAGTATAATTCTCCCCATTGGATAACGACATCGCATACCTGCTATCCCAAGCTTATTGACCAATAAAACCGCTTCAAACTAATGTGGACAAATCACAGACAAACCTGCTATATGCCTTTTTTTCCCCATGAAGCTACTGTGGCTTACTGGTTGGAGTTGCTGCCTCTCACACAGAGGATTGGGGGTTTGAGCCCAGTAGGGTGCAAGTTCATTTTCGACAAAAACAATGTAACAATGTGTAAGGGAAAATTGTATGTCTGTGCTTTGCTGAAATGCATTAAAAACCTGCTTGAATAAGCTAGGGGGGGGGGGGGGGGCTTGCCAGCTCAAGGTTGAAAGAGAGGGACATCTTGTTCTTCTCTGCTCTCATGCTATCTGTATCTGTCTGCAGTTGGGTGTGCTTGTGTGAGTCAGAAACCCTGACCTACGCGAGCACAACTTTGTTGCCAGAAGAAACTGTAAGTATTATGCATATGAAACTGATAATGTTGCAAGTGAAGCCCGGCCAGTGGAAAACTACTGAGCTGAGTCCTGCTTGTTAGTCACGTCCTATCGCGAGGCAAGGCCTTGTGAGGGAGCTTGGCGATAAGTAGACGCCCTGCTTGTGTGTTAAGATATATATATATTGTGTGCTTCCTCTGAGAAATCAGAGAACTAGGTAAGATCTCTCATTTAGTTGTTTCTGCTTGCAAAGAGAAATTAAGTCTTATTGTGTTTAAATCTGTCTCTGCTGTGGTATCGTATTGGTATGATCAAACCTCACCTCTGGTCATAAGAAGGGAAGATAGAATTTCCATCACAATTGTTATACTTTTCATTTATTAGACTGTTATTTTCACATTAACAAACATATTTTTATTGCAAAGTCAAAAGACGTTTACAATATTAACTGTTCAATGTTTCACTTGTACTACAGCGAAATGGTGAAAATCAGATGACACCACTTCAGGTAACAATGGTAAAAAATGACTTACAATTATGCGGAAAGATATGTAACGCCCGTAAACATAGTATGAATTATTGACCCACCCCTTGCTACTTCAAACAGTAGCAATGGTTTATCTCATGGCCACGACAAGTTTGAGTTTAAGAAAGCACAATTGGGATATTTAGTCAACAATTAGAGGTGATTGCTCAAGCCGATAATACTATTTTTTATAGCCATTCCCCGACTTATGAAGCTCAACCCACTTTTCCCTCATTTGATTTGTGTGTTCGCTTTCCCATGTTGATGTATTAATAAGGGAATATGGCCTCTGTGTCACCTCATATTTATACCCCAGTGAAACAGGAAGTCATGGATTACTGCTTGAAAGTTCCTAGACACTCTGATAAACTTTAAAAAGTTAAATATAAATGGAAAAAATGTTTCAGTTACAATTTGGTCATAAGAATTTCTAGGGGTGCCTACGTGGCACACGTGGTTTTGTTCAAAATAATTATTTCTTGATGAGGGATTTTTTTCTCCAGAATAAATTTACTTCAATTAAAGGTTGGATTTTTCTCATTTTTTCAGTGTTTGATTAAGCTAATTCACCAAAAGGTGAATTCTTCATAACCCTTTTTACTCATCTTTAATAATTGTGGAGGGCACTGTATGTATATGAGAGTGAGAATATATGTATGTGAGAGGGCCATTATAATTATAGGCTTTAATCAAGCTCTGTGCGGATTCCAATAGAAGGGGCGGTATCTGTAAAAATTATCCTATCGCGGTACTGCATGGGCTGTACTCGAGCAGTGTATTTCTCTCCTGAGGAAAAAAGGCTGCATTACGGACGGATATAATGGACCGATACGAAGAACATCAACCAATGATAAAAGCAAAAAAAAAGTGCTCATTATGTAGGTTACATTCGTTAGTTAATACCTTATTTATTTTGCCACAAATAAATCTATATTCTCACTCTACAGTTTATTTCTGTGACAACTGTACATTCTAGAGCTCCTACACTTTAAACCTGATACAGCATGTTCAAAATCTTGCTGAAGCAATCACAGCAAAGTTTATTCATAAACTCAAGATCTTCAAAAACACAGGGAAAGACATCAGATTTTGTCTGTCTCTAAAGCCCCAAATCCTTTCTGGAATTTTTGGAGGAACTCAATGTCGCCCTGCGAAAAAGCCCCCTCACTATCAGCACATAGAGTGAGCACCATGATTCATTGGACAGTGGCACATTTTTTGTTATTTTGGTTCTGTATTCTAGCACTTTGTGTTTGAAAGGATACAATGACAATGAGGTTGAAGTGCAGACTGTCAGCTTTAATTTGAGGGTATTTTCATCCATATCGGATGAACCGTTTAGAAATTATAGAACCTTTCCTACATAGCCCCCCCCCCCCCCATTTTCGGGCATCAAAAAATATTGGACAGTTTAACATAATGTAGAATAAAGTAATCATTTTTAATATTTGGTCACATATCCATTGCATGCCATGACTTCCTGATGTCTGTAACCCAAGAATATCAAAAGACTCTTGATTTTCAGGTACTCCTACAAGTGATACTATAACCTCTCTGCATTTTAATGGATATGTATGGGAATTGGGGGTGGGACTAGATTTAGCTGTTTAATTATACTGGAACAGTATGGAACACATGGTGGGCTAAATGGCTCTAAGTCATCAAGGGTCTGACGTATCAAAGAAGCCTTAAACCATCACTCTGCTGCCAGATATGCAGTAGATATGGATGGATAACCTGAAGGGTTTCTTCTCCTGACTTAGAGTTCAATAGGAAAATTTGTCAGGAGAAACATCCCTTCAAGTGATCCATCCATATCTACTGCATATCTGGCAGCAGAGTGATGGTTTGAGGCTTGTTTGATACCTCAGACCCTCAATGACTTACAGCCATTTCGCCAACCATGTATTCCATACTGTTCCAGCATAATTTACAGCTAAATCTAGTCCCACCCCCCAATTCCCATAAAGATCATTGTCATTGTATCCTTTGAAACTCAAAGTGCTAGAGTACAGAACCAAAATAACAAAAAATGTGTCACTGTCCAATGAATTATGGTTCTCACTGTATCTCTATGGGATCCTATGGAATGCTCTTTCCAAAGCCAAGGAGTTGATTGGTCAAAGGAGGGTGTTTTTATATGTTTCAATCCGTTAGCCTGAACATAACCTACCCCGGAGTAGGATAGCCGTGCAGAAGTTGCCATAGCAGTATACCCAGATTAAAAGTGAGTCGACTTTGTGATACAGAAAACTCTGGGTTGAAGCTTAAGTTAGCCCGCTAAACCCTTAAATTCACTTAATACACCCCCTGATCGTCCCTGACACGGTGCTTGGCCAAAAGGAATATTCATAAAACCAAGGAATGTGTGAACACATTTTATTGAGCTTCATGTCAAAGCAAGCAGACACCAGCATTAAATGCTATAAAATAAAAATAAATTTTTTTTAAAAATCCTCCAGGATTTAAAAAATCTAAATACTGTTTTCCCCTATTTATATTTGCACTTCCTTCTTATTTGTAGTGGGATTTTGATTTTGCGCACCTTAAATCTAGGAAATCTGTAAATGTTATTCATACTGTATATACACAGTATACAAAGTGAAATAGAATGTGTATTTAAAATATGCTTTCATTGCTAATTTTAGCAGCACTAATCTCATTTTACTAACGCATGTATTTCACTGCTATTGCTTTGCTTCCGTTGAAGTGGGTGTACATCCTTCACCAAACATTACACCTAGGGGTCGATTTATTAAGATCCCAAATAAGGGGTGTTATTTTGCGGGTTATCATTTCACACATATGGCTGTTTGTGTCATTATGTAAATTACTCCAGCTGCAAACAGCCATATTTAAATGAGAGATTTTATGTGTTTGGAATGGTTATACTGTAAGAAAATGGTGAAAAGACTGGCAGCAATGTTGCCCTTTTTATGGCATTTTTTTTGGGTAGGGTATAGGCTACTGTTACACTGAACAAGGTTTTTTACGAACTGTTTCACTGGATGTCTCTTAGTTTCTGCCGGGAGAATGTTTGTCAAGACTGAAATTAAGCATTAAGCCTACTCGCGCGTAAGTGTCACATAAAATCACATTTCCATTTAATCATGATTTTAATTTTTTTTGCTAACGCTCAAAATATATTTTTTAAAATCAGAATGGGCTAGAATGGGCCTGGGCCAGTTAATTAGCCCCCATTGTTACGCAATCATTTAGAACGTTCAGTTATGGATATTCCAAACACACCCATATGTGTCTTGCAACAATGACAGCCGTCATCTTATAGATTCCGTGTCTTTTAATACCTGCTTTCGATTTGTACTAAAATGCACCCGCAATTACCTTTCCCAGACTTCCTTTCGGCCTTAGTAAATCACTTTATACGTGCTAAAGTAAACCGCCTCCCACTATTTTGTGAAATAACGTAGGGAAGCCCAATTTTTCATATTCATTCAGGCTAACCCGCAAAAATGAGAAATCAATGTATCTTTCCATTTTAGCACTCCTCTTTACACCTCGTGAGTTGATCACCTCGGACGATTTTTTGCGGGTGGTAACAGTTTTACACGTTTTTGTACATACAAACCTTTAGAAAATCGACCCCCTAATGTTCCAAAACAGGTGCAAATTTAAGTTAAATACAGAATCATGTTTGATTTGTGCACTTATTAACATATCTGCATGGAATTTGCTATGAGCCAGTTCTGTGATGCCATACAGAACTTTGCACCACACAATGTCACAGGATTTAGAGGTGCCCAACCATAAGAAATTATTATTCTTAAGCCCGGAGTTAGGAGCAGCAGTAGCAGGAAGTGTCCATTAGAACCAACAAAGCTTTGCTGGCATAAAATGATGAATTGCATTATACATGAAAAACAAAGTTTAAGATGTTCAAGATTCCAGTTCCATTTAGTCACTTAGCAGGGGCTCTTATCTAGACTGAAGTGCATTCGAACAGGTAAAGCAAGGACACATTAGTTGTCTCATTACGCAAACTTGCAACATAACTTTTAGTGCATAGCAGGTGCAAGAAGGAATTTGATGGTATAGTACTATGAGTAGAAGAGCTTCAAGGTTTTCAAGCCAGAATAAGCATTCAGGCAAACTTAGTTGTGTCCAATTGAACTGCTCTAGATGAGTGGTGCATATGCCGTTTCTTGTTGAACCTCAATAAATTAAAGTTGTCAATAGCAATTTGCTGAAGCTTTCATAATTTTTTTCCTTAAAATTATTTTATCATAATGAAGGCTTGGCTCGGTGCCATTTTCTTTATCTTTCCACAAATTATTTAGTTTCAGTGACCAGGGGCCTCATTTATAAAACTTTGCGCAGGTTCTACACTAAAAGGTTGCGTATGCCCAAAAGGAGAAACCTGCATATGCTCAAAACTGTCCTGATTTATAAAACCATCCATACTTCACAAATTTTTTTTCACAATAAACTTGAAATTTTGCGTATGTGCACAAGCCTAGTATCCTACCCTGTTAACTCCCACAAATAACCATAAATGGTTCATGGAAAGTCCAATGTGAATATGATATGCATACGCTTGTCATTCCAATTCATTGTCACAGAAAATGGATATATTAAAGTTCAAATTTCATATGGTTACAGTACCATAGCCAGGAATTAATAATTGCTACTATTGAGTCAGCCCGTGATGACATTATTCCAAATACGATACGATAATACTATTATTTGATTACACAGAAATATATCTTACATCTTAAAGCAGCATTTTCACATTGTTAAAAACATCAAAGACGGATATATCCACACAAAACTTACAGATATGCCATTACATCCATGTAAATATCCCCCTCGATTAAACCCCTGGCCATCAAATTGCAATCGCATTATTGGACCTCGCATTCTGCATTCAAATGTATTCTAGGATAAAAGAGCGCTTCTAACTTATGCGTCTGTACAGTTGGACTTTATTTCACCTCCCTGATGGCATAAACTGAAATTTTGAATATAACACATGGACCTCCCGTCACCGGTGGTATTATTGTTTTTCGGACAGTCTGGATGCTTAAATATAGACCTGCAGACTATCACCAAAAAGACAGAAACTACTTATGCCTGGATTTTCCTTTGACAAGGGATGTGATTAGTAGAAGGCTGCATACTTTGATATGAAGTGAAAGTAATTGAGTGAAACGGCTCTGTAAGACATTTATCTGTTTCAGAGTCTTCAATTCCCAGTCTCCAAAATGTGCATATGCATGGTTCCTAGTTTGTGCATTTCTGCATGTTTTGATGTCAAGTTTGTTTTTATAAATCCCAAATCCATGGGGAAGGGGCGTACACACCGTTTATAAATGAGGCCCCAGGTGTCCACTCTTTAGCAGTTAGGTCCCCTCTGATTTCACCTGTCACTCCATAATATAATAAATTAATAACATGTTACCTCATTCTAAATGAATTACTTGCCACATGACACATTATAGAAAAATAAAATGGCTGATCTGACTGATTAAAAACCATGAGATGTAAATGTGGGACATTTATTCTTCATGTTATGGATAGGTATTTCTAGGTATTTCTGGTGTAATGTTGCCTTCAGATGCCAAGTTTGTGGCATAATCATTGCTAAAAAGACAGTAAGCAAATTTAATGGCTCATTCAGGGGTTTCAATTATGGTTGGAAGAAAAACAATCATACATTTCAGGGCTAGGACCAAGTCTGTAAACTGGTCTAGATTACTGTTTATATCAATGGTGTCTGGTTTAGATTGGTCTAGACTGCACTGGACAGTCACAGTCGTGACGGAGGTGGCCGCTCGATCAGGCTCTCCCTGACTAGCTTCAGTGCCTCCAGGGCCGTACCCCAGCTGAAGGAGACACCCCACCCCCCATGGCCGTAGTTGTGCACCACGGGCACGCTTCGGCCTTCTGGCGTTTCCAACAGCTCCCTCTCAAGGCGGGGGCTTGCCCTGCCAGGCCTGAGGCCCACCAGCTCGCCCAGACACATCGCCTCCCTGAGCGATGGCTCCAGCCGGCAGCAGCGCTCGAGGATGGCCTCACTTTCACCCACGTCAGGTACCAGCCTCCAGTCGCCTTCCTGCCGGGTGCCCCCCACCGTGACGCTGTCTCGACCAGGGTAGATATAAGTGTGCCCGTCACTCTCCCGGATGAAGTGCTTGAGCCAGGGAGCATGGACCCTGAGGATCTGCCCCCGAACGGGGTGCACTCCGTTGTCCCCCGCCAGGACCCGAGCTTCTAGGCCGGAGCAGTTTGCCAGTATATCGTAGTTATTGCACAGCTCCTTGAGGTCTGTCACTCTCCCCTTTTTGAGCTGACCGCCGGCCCTTTTAAACCTGCAGGAATAGGACACCAGACCTGAATAATTATTTCATGAAGCGCAAATCTGAAAACACACATGCAAAATTATCAATGAAACAAACAAATCATTACAAACATATGAAGGTATAACTTTGTTCTAAATATTAGTGAAAATAGACATTTCTTTTAGAATTTTTCCTTTAGAGTTTTGAAGGGAATCAAGGTTCAAATTTATTTGTCCCAGACGGGCAATTGGTATTGCATCATTGCAGCTCCTTTCACCTTCTCCACGTTTTATTACGTTACAGACATATTCTACAATAGATTGAGTTCATTTTTTGTCTCAAAATTCTACACAAAATAGCCCATAATGACAAAGTGAAAACAGGTTTTTAGACATTTGTGCTAATTTATTAAAAATCTAAATGTAAAATATCATATGTACACAAGTGTGCACACCCTTTGATATGACACCCAAAAGTGAGCTGAGGTGCATTTTGTTTCCACTGATACTGCTTGAGATGTTTCTACAACTTAATTGGAGTCCACCTGTGATAAATTCAATTGATTGGACATGATTGTGGATTGCCAACACCTGCCTATATAAGGTCCCACAGTTGACAGTGCATGTCAGAGCAAACTCCAAGCCATGGGGTCAAAGGAATTATCTGCAGACCTCAGAAACAGGATGTGTCAAGGCATAGATCTGGAGAAGGGTACGGAAAAATCTCTGCAGCTTTACAGGTCCCAAAGAGCACAGTGGCCACCATCATTTGTAAATGGAAGAAGTTTGTAACCACCAAGAATCTTCCTAGACCTGGCCGCCCGGCCAAACTGAGCAATCGGGGAAGACGGGCCTTGGCCAGGGAGGTGAGCAGGAACCTGAGGGTCACTCTGACAGAGCTCCAGCATATCCTTGTGGAGATGGGAGAACCTTTCAGAAGATCAACCATCCAGGCAGCACTCCACCAATCAGGCCTTTATGGTAGAGTGGCCAGACGGAAGCCCCTCCTTAGTAAAAGGCACATCACAGCCCGCTTGGAGTTTGCCAAAAGACACCTAGAGGACTCTCAAACCATGAGAATCAAAATTCTCAGGTCTGATGAAACCAAAATTGAACTTTTTGGCCTGAATACCAAGCGTCACGTCTGGAGGAAACCAGGCACCGCTCATCACCTGGCTAATACCATCCCTACAGTGAAGCATGGCGGTGGCAGCATCATGATGTGGGGATGTTTTTCAGCAGCGGGAACGGGGCGACTAGTCCTGATAGAGGGAAAGATGAATGCAGCTAAGTACACCGAGATCCTTGAAGAAAACCTGCTCCAGAGCGCTCTGGACCTCAGACTGGGGCGAAGGTTTACCTTCCAATATGACAACAACCCGAAGCACACAGCCAAGAGAACAAAGGAGTGGCTTCGGAGAAAGTCTGTGCATGTCCTTGAGTGGCCCAGCCAGAGCAAAGACCTGAATCCAATTGAACATCTGTGGAAAGAGCTGAAAATGGCTGTGTACCGAAGCTCCCCATCCAACCTGATGGAGCTTGCAAGGATATGCCAAGAGGAATGGGCAAAAATGTCCAGAAACAAGTGTGCCAAGCTCGTAGCTTCTTTCCCAAGACGCCTTGAAGCTGTAATCGCTGCCAAAGGTGCAGCAACCAAGTATTAGGCTAAGGGTGTGTACAGATATGTAACCCCTAAATAACCTATTTTTGTCAGTAAAATAAAACTGCATATTTTCTAAAAACCTGTTTTCACTTCGTCATTATTGGCTATTGTGTGTAGATGTTTGAGGCAAAAAATGAACTCAATCTATTGTAGTATAAGTCTGTAACGTAATAAAACGTGAAGACGGTGAAAGGAGTGTGCAGACTTTCCGGCTTGACTGTATATATATTTATTTTTTCACTTAATTGTAATACTTGCCATGTGTCTTTTTGAGATAATTAGTGTTCGCATTTTTTAGTGATTCTACTTAGTAATGTACTTGAATCTGTCTTTTTCAGGGAGGACAGTGAAGACACCCCTCCCCCAACTGACAGCTCTGATGTAGGAGGTGGTAACAGACAGGTTTGCCAAATAAAGTGATGTATAATTCATTACTTTAGCTGTAAAAAGTCATGTTGAAGGCTTGTTATAGATAAACCTGTTATTCTACTGGCTTATGGGGCTCTGGTAAATCTAATTTTGAAGTACAGTGCCATTTTAAATGTAAAGCAGATTGGTTGGATAACATTAGGGTAAGTAATCCTTTTCGGAGAGGTATTTGGGCACTTTTGGGCACGCTTTGTAAGAGAATACCCTCATACACATAAACACAAAACATGTGTAGGTTAATTTTCTTCACATTCTGTATTACAAAAACTGTTTTAAAAGAAAAATAAAGTTTTCTGATGATTGACATGCCTAGATATGCACATGTTTTATATTTGGCGAGGCTTGGGAAGCTTTTGGGACACCTTGGCCCCGTTTTGGGAAAAATACCAATGCATAAGGAAAGCCTGTAGATATCTTTACCAAATTATATACACAAGTGGACAACATATTAGTGCACTAGTATCAGCAATTCTGGCTTGCTCCAGTACTTTGAAGTTGAGATATTCAGTGATAAACTATAAAAACACAAGGCGTTTTATACTTTTTTTTTGTATTCTTATGTGTATTTTGTATAAACTGTATGTGACCACTTTGACATACATTTATTCTGTTCCAAATTTCTGAATGATACAAGCCTCTTCTTTCATTCAAACTTTCAACCATGGATGTGCAGTGAATAGTTTTTGAGATATTGGCACTTAATTGACACTAGTAAAAACTAGACGAAAATTGGGCCAAAGTACAGTAAATAGGGTTAAAAGACAAGCTTGTTTCTTCAGACTTAAGACAAACAAATATGCTTTCAAGACATCTGAACACCCCGTTATTCATGTACCCACTGTAACAGTACCTTCTCTACTGAAGTGTTTAGGCACCCTCATTCTAGACAGATATTCAAGGTTAAAGGTCGTATCACATGTGCCACAAGCAATGTTGTATATATGTTACGATGCCCCTGTGACTTAGCCTATAGGCAAAACCAAAAGACAACTGGTTAATGGTTAGGGATTTAATGGGTGGGGTTTTTTTAAACACATTTTATGCAATTAAAATGTTAAATATTTAAATACATTTCATGTTTGCTGTATTGATTCAAAGTGCTACTTTGCAGTAATTTCTTTCTTATCTAGATTGTGGCAGACCAATACGAGGTCGACATGAGGAGTTGCGCTGGAGACAATAGATTCTTCTTCCCGGCCATTAAATTTCCTGAGGACAAAGTATGGTACTACCTTGAGAAAATAAAGGACATTACCCCAGAGCCACTGCCGGCAACATCTTCTCTTCTGCAAGGCATTTTAGTGTAGCTGTGAACATTTGGGCCAATCATTTGAACAAAAGTTAAATTCAAACTCAGAATCAAAAACACATATTAAACATAAGTGCACATACAGACACACAGGAGACAAGCTAGGAGAGGAGGTGAGAGGAGAGAGAAGGACAGGAGAGAGGACGAGAGCAATGAGGGTAGACAAGAGAGGAGAGGAGATGAGGGGAGAGGACAGCACAGTGCACACACACACACATGTGCACACAGACACACAGAGACACACACACATAGGATATGAGGCTCTTGTTTTGTCCTGGTTAAGACTTTTGACAGTTGTCTGTTTTTTTTGGGTTGCGTTGGAGGATATTTTTTGGCAGTTGTCGGTTTTCTATGTTGAGTTTGAGGACATTTTGTGTCAAATATATTCTAAAGTCTTCAATATAATTTGTAAAACCATGAATTGTTATTAACTGATGAGTTTTGGTGAGTAAAGCCTTTCGACAGACTTTTAATTGTGCTTGTCATTATTTAGAGAGAATTTGAAGATTTATTATACATTCAATTCAATTCAATTCAATTTTATTTGTATAGCGCTTTTTACAGAGAACTGTCACAAAGACGCTGCACAGGGAAGACAGAAGGAAAATTGAGCAAAAAAAAAAAACCAGGCCAACATATGATTCTATGTTGAAGCAATGAAAGCTAAATTTACCTGCGTATAATTTGGTTGGATTTCTAAACAAATGGCTTTTGAACTCATTTTAGGTCATTACCGTAAAAAAGGTTTTCATTACTGACATGCTTTTTTCATCACCGTAACACTTAATTAATGAGTTAATATTTTTATAGAACTATGGAAAACCCTCCAAATTTGAATTTGTATCGAAAGTGTTTGACATGTATTTTCACATTTGTAGATAGTGTAAGGGGGGAGTGTAAGGAGAGGTTCGGAGAACCAAGCGCCACAACCAAGGGATCTAAAAGTGTATGTCCTGAAAAATACACCACTAAGCGGACAGCTCCACAGTAGAAGGGGCGATGAAACAAAAACAATGGGAATCAAAACACTTTTTTGTGTAAGCCAACACAAAAACAACCCAAAAAGAGGGCAAACTCGCTGAGAGCGAGTAATCAAACAACAAAAGAACCTCTCACACAAGAAGCGTATAACTGGAGGTCAGAGACAAACAAAAGAAAGCCCGTGTAACAAGGGCGAAAGAAACGCAATAGAAATAGAACCTGTTACCTACAGCTCTAGGAGTGAAAGAGCTGAAGAAAAAGGTAGGAGTATAAAGGATAACGAGAGAAAAGGAAACAAAAAGACTAAATAAATCTTTTGCCCTAACTCTAACCGGACTACCTAAGTTTCTTAATTGTAACAACCAAAAACATAGAGACTGCAATCCTATACCTTACCGACCTCAATGTCAAATGGCAAATGGCAAAGACAATATCGAAGCGTCGGAAATGCGGAAGTCCTGGGCTATTTATAACCGGCAGGAAATCCAAAACAGGTGAAAGGAATAATTGCCGGGCGAGATTCAAACACCGAATCGGAGGCGGAAAAATCCGATAGCTTGCCCCGACGTCGCGAAAAGAAAGAACGACCGCAGAAACAACAGCAGGCTGCCAGAAACCATGACAGGACCCCCCTTCTATGGGACAACCCCAGGCGATTCCTCAGCCTTGTTTCTGCGGAAGTCCCTAATAAGTGTAGGGTCCAAGATGTTTCTGGAGGGGGCCCAGCAATGCTCCTCAGGGCCATAACCCTCCCAGTCTACTAGAAACTGGAATCCTCTGCCCACACGCCTCTCGACCAAAATACGCCACACGGTATCTGACCCCCCTCCAAAAACCGGGGAGCAGGTGGCGGTTTGTCGACCGGGGCGAGAGCGCTAACGAGCACCGGTTTCAACCGGGAGACGTGGAAGGTAGGGTGGATGCGCATAGAACGTGGCAGCTGAAGGCGCACAGTGACAGGGTTAATCTTGCGGGTTATCTTAAAGGGGCCCACGAATCGCGGTGCGAGCCACACTCATTGACCAACCCGATAAGAAGGAGCTGGACGACGACGCTCCCACTTCTGTTTAGCTGAAGCGCGAAGGAGAGAAGCGCGCACACGCCTCCAGACTGCTCGACACCTCAGAACAAATGACCCTGCCGATGGTACCTCCACATCTCTCTCCAACTCAGGAAATAAGGGAGGCTGATACCCCAGCTGAGCTTCAAAGGGAGAGAGACCTGTGGAGGCGTTGCGCAGCGTGTTGTGGGCGTACTCCGCCCAGGCGAGATGGCGATTCCATGATGTAGGTTTGGAGGCGGCCAAGCACCGGAGGGTGCTCGCCAGGGTCTGATTAGTGCGCTCCGTCTGACCATTAGTCTCCGGGTGGAAACCGGAAGACAGACTGAATTGTCGGGTAAGTGAGGACTAGGTAAAATGTGTATTTTCTGAATCCAGCGGTTCCAACAGTCAATGCCCTTGTTAAAACGTTCAGCACTCTGAATACTGAACACAAGCGATATTGCGTGCTAGAACCCCTGACTTAACCTACATTCAAAATAAGTTTTACGTTATTTCATTTAATAATTATTATTAAAAATGACAATCATCAATTAAATCGCCAAATTCTTTGATAGGTAAGTCGAACAGTAACCTGGTGGATCAACCGACAAGCCAAAACAAAGTCTAAATCAGGTCTTGAGATTAAGTAATTTTGTAAAATGAAAACAGTCAATTGGAATAATGAATTGAAATCATACATTCACTAAGGAATGTAGGCTGACTACTTATAATTCACAAAAGTGAAGGCATTAAACCAGACATTAATTAGGAAATACCAGTAAAGAGAGAGATAAGCCAGAAATTGCCAAATTATTTACCCTCCAGCTGAACAGGAACAAAAGGAAACGCACGAGGAACCAAAAAGAATGACTTCTCCAAACAAACTCCACAATTGACTAACTTCTTTTTCTGCGGTACACTCATAAAATACCTCCACCGGAAGACCATCCCTGTCCTGATTGGGTTATGGTGTGGGGGAGGGGGGGGGGAGAGGGGTCATTTATGACAAAGACTGGCTTATCTTTGATGGGGGGTTGAGAATGAGAGAGAGAGACAGAGATAGAGAGAAGGGGGGAAATATTAAATATCCTACAGCACGAGGAACCAAAAAAAATGACTTCTTCACCAACAAACTCCAAACTTGACTAAATTCTTTGTCTGCGGTACACTCATAAAATACCTCCACAGGAAGACCATCCGTGTCCTGATTGGGTTAAGGTATGGGGGGGGGGGTCATTTATGACAAAGACTGGCTTATCTTTGATGTTGTTGGGTGAGAGTGAGAGAGTGACAGAGATAGAGAGAAGGGGGGAAATATTAGATATCCTACATCCCTCACTTGTAAGAATAGGTGCATGCACCTGCTAAAAACCTATTCTTACATCACCAAATAGGAATCACATTACACATTTGGACATTGAAGATGCAGTTACTTGTTAACAACAAAAACAACTGTCCAAATGGTTCACCAACCATTTTTAAAACATTTAGTCTATGCTGAGTTTAATAGTCCCTTTGTGATCTAGAGTCATATCTCTATTAGACACTCTTTTGTGTCGCTGCTATTATGACACCCTGGTTCAGTCTCTTCCTTCTCCAGTGTCCGGGTATCTAGACTGGCAAGGGACCAGAAGTTCCCTGGACTTGGGTAACATGCAGTGCTTTTTACATTAATGTTGCAATTGCGTGAGTGAAATGCAACCTACTCCACAGTGTCTCTACCAGTTCCTCACGGCGTGCGGGGGCTCTGTCTCCTGTGACAGGAAGCTGGACGATCCACAGGTGGCAAAATGCAGTCAGGACCTCTCTTCTGACGGGCGGTGAAGCGCCTCTTTCCCTGTCGGAATCCATTTTGGCTCCTTTAGCCTGGATCCAATTGGGTGGACTGCTGACGGCAGTTGCTTAGGCTAGCTTCCCGCGGCAGGGTGTGGGACCGGTTGCACTTGTTTGCACTTGTGTCTGTGGGTGTCCTTTAGGGAATGGCAGGAGAAGACTGTGGGAGTTGAGGGCTTAGGCATTATCACTCACCGCAACATGTGAAGAGCGTAACAATTAATGATAGCACTGCATGTTATGACCGCCGTCAGTCCATGCAGGGGAACCTTACGGACAGGGTTTACCGTCCACGGGATTGCCAGTCTAAATAATCACATGAATAGGGCAGACTTGTCCATAGGTGTCCATGAACAGTATTTGGCGGGGCACCTACACTCTATAAAAGGGACTTAAACACAACATGGGCATGGTATTAGGTTAAAAGGTGGTGGTAGGGATGGGGGGGGGGGGGGGGGACAGAGAGAGGCCGAGAGAGGCCGAGAGAGAGAGACAGAGAGAGGGAGAGAGAGGGA
The DNA here is from genome assembly GCA_029718625.1 of Synaphobranchus kaupii. Lineage (NCBI taxonomy): Eukaryota > Metazoa > Chordata > Actinopteri > Anguilliformes > Synaphobranchidae > Synaphobranchus > Synaphobranchus kaupii. The sequence continues at coordinate 9,422,957 of CM056382.1, read as the reverse complement.
GAGAGAAAGAGCAAAAGACATTAGGCAACATCCCGTCATTCCCTCTCTTGGAACGATAGGTGCATGCAGCTGCTAAGAGCCTATCGTTCCATCATCAGAACAACCACACATTTGGACATTATATATATCATTGTACAATGATAGCTGCATGAAAACAACTGTCCTAATGGTTCATTAACCATCTTTAAAACAATTAGTCCATGTCCAGTTTACTAGTCCCATTGTGATGATCCGGGTGGTGCAGACATTATTTTAATTTTTTGTCACTGCTGTCGTGGCACCTTGGTTCAGTCTCTCCCTTCTCCAGTGTCAGGGTATCTGGATTGGCAAGGGAAGAGGTTCCCTGGACTTGCTTGGTTAACATGCAGTGCTTATTCCCCTTAATGTTGTAACTGTGTGAGTGAAAGGCCGCCTAATTCCGCAGTGTCTCTACCAATTCTGCACAGCGTGTGGGGGGCTCTGTCTCCTGTGACAGGCAGCTGGACGATCCACAGGCGGAAAAGTGCAGTCAAGACCTCTCTACTGATGGGCGGGGAAGCACCTCTTTCCCTGTCGGAATCCGTTTTGGCTCCTTGAGCTCGGGTCCAGTTGGGTGGACTGCTGACGGCAGTCGCTTAGGCTAGCTTCCTGCGGCAGGGTATGGGTCCGGTTGCACTTGTGCCTCTGGGGGTCCTTCGGGGAGTGGCAGGAGAAGACTGTGGGACTTGAGGGTTTAGGCCTTATCACTCACAGCAACATGTGAAGAGGGGAACACTGCATGTTATAAGCACTTAGTCCATTCAGGGGAACCTTACGGACAGGATTTACCATCCACAAGATTGCCAGTCCAAATAATCACCTGAATAGGGCAGACTTGTCCACAAGTGTCCAGGAACAGCATTGGAGGGGGCACCTACACTTAAGAAAAGGGACTTAAAAACATGGGCATTGTCTTATGTTAAAAGGTGGTGGTAGGGATGTGAGGGGGTGGTGGGGGGGCAGGGGCAGGGGCAGGCAGAGTGCCAGTTTTACCTCCTAGAACCCCAGTGTGGTTACTGGCAGTCCATTGGCTGCGGAGGGCCACAGCATTCAGCAAACCGGGATGACAGGAGGCATCCTGTCATCTTGCTTCTTCCACACGTGGATGCCCCTTAACCATGCCCGTCTCATCTCTGTCCAGGGGTCTATGCCAGTTTTGGCTTTGGTTCCCTCTCTGGGCAGCTGAGCTGATCGTCGCTCGTAGGCATCCAGTCCATCACTGCTCTCCGAACACTTCTGATGTCGGAAAGGGGCTCTTGCACTCTCCCTGGATGACGTGTGTGTGCGAAGTTTGCAGGTGTGGCTCGGGGGTGGAGAGACAAGGGTGGGGGAAACTGTTGTTCTAAATTGGCTGCTTTCATCTTGCTTTGGAGTGCAAGACAACACTCTGGCGGAGACTTTGAGGGCCAGAGGAGTCGTAAAACAGCCGGGGGTTGGCTTCCTGCTCCGTTTCTCCCGGGGTCTCTTTACAGCTCTGATAGGGGAGCGAGACTTTCGCAGAAGTCCCCCTATCTCCTCCATCACAGGAACTGTGGAAGTGGGAGAGTCCACAGAGCACACCCCTTCTGTCTGTGCAGCAGACAGAGGTTCCCCGGATTCAGCAGGAGGGGAAGCAGCAGGAGGGGAAGAAAAGTCCACAAGGGGTGGGGTGGGGTCCTCGGCCTGGGTGGACTGGTCTGTGGGGGCTGACTCCACCTGTTGGGGTGCGTAGACCTCTCCACCTGGCAGGGCTGATGGGCCTGTAGAAGCCGGTTCCGTGTCCTGCGGTTCAACGGTCTCCTCACCAGGCTGGGCTGCTGCGTCTGCAGTAGCAGGTTCTGCCCCCAGGGGTTCGACGGTCTCCTCACCAGGCTGGGATGCTGTGTCTGCAGTAGCAGGTTCTGCCTCCAGGGGTTCGACGGTCTCCTCACCAGGCTGGGCTGCTGTGTCTGCAGTAGCAGGTTCTGCCTCCAGGGGTTTGACGGTCTCCTCACCAGGCTGGGCTACTGTGTCTGCAGTAGCAGGTTCTGCCTCCAGGGGTTCGACGGTCTCCTCACCTGGCTCAGCTGAGAGGACTGCAGCAGCGGATTCCACGTCCTGTGGGGTCACATCCTCTGTGGTGGCTGGTGTGATACAAGACACAGAGCTGTTTCCCCCAAATTCCTCCAGGGAAGGGGGGCTCACCAGGGGGGTGGCTACATTGTCTGTGGAGGTGACAAAATCCACAGAATTGTCCAAGCCTGAAGGGGGTGGGGATGAGTCAATGGAGAGTGCTGTATTGTCCTCGTGGGGGGTGGTGCCTGGGTTATGGCTGGAATGGCGCCATGCACTGCTCCTTCCAGCACAGGCTGGACTGCCACAGAAGAAACTGGTTTGGCAGTAACTCCTGACTTAGAGTGGTGCTTTTCCCAAGCCAGTTTCCACATTTGGTTTACCTGCTTTGACCGCCAGAGGTAGAGAAAATGTTGTCTTTTCCCTAGGTACGACCTTATCCCTTGGACAATCCTGCGCTTGGTTTCATCACTATCTGGACAAATCAGATAGTCCAAATACTCAGTCCGCAGGTTGTAAAGCGCCTCCTCCTTAAGCTGATCCTGTAATGGGGCGTGACGTGTGAGGAAGGAGGAGCCAAACGCATCAAGGGGAATCATTAAGCCCTTAGGCCACTAAGGCGGGATACCCGCAGATAAGGGAGGAGACAAGACAAACAAACACCATTACAGACGCTACTAACCGGCTAACTGTCAAACGCCAAATAAAGCGTAAGGACAGGGATCAGAACAGCCAGACATAATACACGCCCTGTCTCGGATACGAGACAAATCAGAAACGGGCGAGTAGCGTAAAGACAAACATAAAACACAAACAAACACTGCAAAATAATAAGATAGAATGAGTAATTGCGGAGGCGAAAGGAACAGATCCAACGTTCCAGGCTACTCTCAAACTCGCGGTCAAACACAAACGTGTCCACAAAATCGCCCAATCCTCCGTATAGGAAGACATGCGCCAAAAGACGAAAAGAACAGCAGGTCCAAACAAAATCGTCAAACTCCATGCAAGGAGAAAAGGCACCGAAAGGAACGAAACAGGACAGGCAGTACCAGACATTTACCGGCTAGACCAACGCGAGATGAATTGAAAATAAGCGCCCTGCCTCTCTATGAAGAGGAAATGTAACGAGGCGAACAGGAACAGATTTAAAGTTCCACGGCTAGTTTAATAAAACACGCAGTCAAATACAAACACGTCCACAACATAGCCCAAGCTCCATAAACTAGGAGGCTAACACCCGGAGAACGAAAACAGAACAACAGTTCCAAACAAAATCGTCCCACAGGTAGTTAGGGAGTATAGGACGGCAGCAACAAAAGACCTACGCAACATAGCCAGACAGCCTCTCAGTAAGGTGAAATGTAAACGAGGCGAGCAGGAACTGAGATTTAACGTTCCAAGGCTATTTTAAGCAAAACACGCAGTCAAACACAAACACGTCCACAACATAGCCCAAGCTCCATAAACTAGGAGGCTAACACCCGGAGAGAATCATCCCACAGGTAGTTAGGGAGTATAGGACGGCTGCAACAAAAGACCTACGCAAACTTAATAGCACGACAGCCTCTCAAATACAAATAAAAACCCTGGCTCACAACAAAGGAGACGTAGTCCACGAGAAGGACCAAACAGGGAAATACGTACCAAGGCTACTTACTGGCTCACAGTAACACGGAATTGAGTAGAAGCAAAACGCCAGGTCTCTCAATAAGAACCCTTAACAGGCAAAAAATGGACCAGAGAAACTACTACTCTATACTTCTAAGAGCTAAGAAACTAAATAGAAGCTAAACACCCGATCTCCCTATGGGAAGAAATGTGCCGAAGAGCGAGCAGAACTACAGTTCTGAACAGAATCGCCCAAAACTCCATACACGGAGGAAAAGCACTAAAAGGGCAAAATAGAGCAGAGATTTTACGGTCCCAAACTTCTACGAGATAATCAACTACCAAGCCAGTAAGAAATAAGCCCTGCCTCAACAGAGACGTTAAAAATAGGCGAGTAGCCAAAATGGTACGAGAACACACAGCCAACAATAACACCACAGTACGAACAATTAACAATTAATGTCGAAGCCCCGAACGAAGGAAACGGTAGGCTTATATATCTCTCCGGCCATTACACAGGTGAAAATGCTTAACCAATGCTCCGCCAACTCAGCAGGGCGGAGCAAGCATCTATGAAAAGGACAGCGCCCTCGCGTGGCCACAGAGGAAAACGACCGCATGGGGAAACAGGGTTGAAAACCATGACAGGACCCCCCCTCTAAGGGGCGACCCAGGCGACCCCAGAAATAAAACCATGCGGAAGTTCCTAAAGAGAGAAATACCCGACAAAATACATACAAATTTTTTTTTTTTTTTTTTGGAAGGGAAGGGACTAAGGGTGAGGGGGGTGTGGAACAAACAAGTGCCCGGCTAAAAGTACCCTGGAGAAATCCTCAGCACCCTGGTTCCTGACTACCTACCCAGAACCTTACTAAAGCCTAACTTTTTCTTCTTGAGGCGTGCCGGGCAAGAGGCGACTTTAAACGCATAAACTCAAGGACAATGGCCTACAAACCGAGACCAAAGCCCTTGAACGCGTGCCCCTGACAGGGATAAAATCCCCACCCAGGATTACCCCGAAAATAAAAAAGGCAAAATAATAAAGTAGCGGGCCGCAGGGAAACCAAACAAGGTAACTGGCCCACTCGGCGCCTACCTACCAGGGTAGCTGGAAAACAAAAAACACCCAGGTACTAACAAAAACCAAGACACAAACCACAAACAGTAGCCACCAAAACCCCCTTAGTAAAAAAAAAATTCCCCTAAAAAGCTGCTGGCCCCGGTAATGGCTTCGACATTCTGTAATGGGGCGTGACGTGTGAGGAAGGAGGAGCCAAACGCAGCAAGGGGAATCATTAAGCCCTTAGGCCACTAAGGCGGGATACCCGCAGATAAGGGAGGAGACAAGACAAACAAACACCATTACAGACGCTACTAACCGGCTAACTGTCAAACGCCAAATAAAGCGTAAGGACAGGGATCAGAACAGCCAGACATAATACACGCCCTGTCTCGGATACGAGACAAATCAGAAACGGGCGAGTAGCGTAAAGACAAACATAAAACACAAACAAACACTGCAAAATAATAAGATAGAATGAGTAATTGCGGAGGCGAAAGGAACAGATCCAACGTTCCAGGCTACTCTCAAACTCGCGGTCAAACACAAACGTGTCCACAAAATCGCCCAATCCTCCGTATAGGAAGACATGCGCCAAAAGACGAAAAGAACAGCAGTTCCAAACAAAATCGTCAAACTCCATGCAAGGAGAAAAGGCACCGAAAGGAACGAAACAGGACAGGCAGTACCAGACATTTACCGGCTAGACCAACGCGAGATGAATTGAAAATAAGCGCCCTGCCTCTCTATGAAGAGGAAATGTAACGAGGCGAACAGGAACAGATTTAACGTTCCACGGCTAGTTTAATAAAACACGCAGTCAAATACAAACACATCCACAACATAGCCCAAGCTCCATAAACTAGGAGGCTAACACCCGGAGAACGAAAACAGAACAACAGTTCCAAACAAAATCGTCCCGCAGGTAGTTAGGGAGTATAGGACGGCAGCAACAAAAGACCTACGCAACATAGCCAGACAGCCTCTCAGTAAGGTGAAATGTAAACGAGACGAGCAGGAACTGAGATTTAACGTTCCAAGGCTATTTTAAGCAAAACACGCAGTCAAACACAAACACGTCCACAACATAGCCCAAGCTCCATAAACTAGGAGGCTAACACCCGGAGAGAATCGTCCCACAGGTAGTTAGGGAGTATAGGACGGCTGCAACAAAAGACCTACACAAACTTAATAGCACGACAGCCTCTCAAATACAAATAAAAACCCTGGCTCACAACAAAGGAGACGTAGTCCACGAGAAGGACCAAACAGGGAAATACGTACCAAGGCTACTTACTGGCTCACAGTAACACGGAATTGAGTAGAAGCAAAACGCCAGGTCTCTCAATAAGAACCCTTAACAGGCGAAAAATGGACCAGAGAAACTACTACTCTATACTTCTAAGAGCTAAGAAACTAAATAGAAGCTAAACACCCGATCTCCCTATGGGAAGAAATGTGCCGAAGAGCGAGCAGAACTACAGTCCTGAACAGAATCGCCCACAACTCCATACACGGAGGAAAAGCACTAAAAGGGCAAAATAGAGCAGAGATTTTACGGTCCCAAACTTCTACGAGATAATCAACTACCAAGCCAGTAAGAAATAAGCCCTGCCTCAACAGAGACGTTAAAAATAGGCGAGTAGCCAAAATGGTACGAGAACACACAGCCAACAATAACACCACAGTACGAACAATTAACAATTAATGTCGAAGCCCCGAACGAAGGAAACGGTAGGCTTATATATCTCTCCGGCCATTACACAGGTGAAAATGCTTAACCAATGCTCCGCCAACTCAGCAGGGCGGAGCAAGCATCTATGAAAAGGACAGCGCCCTCGCGTGGCCACAGAGGAAAACGACCGCATGGGGAAACAGGGTTGAAAACCATGACAGGACCCCCCCTCTAAGGGGCGACCCAGGCGACCCCAGAAATAAAACCATGCGGAAGTTCCTAAAGAGAGAAATACCCGACAAAATACATACAAATTTTTATTTTTTATTTTTTATTTTTTATTTTTATTTTTGGAAGGGAAGGGAGGGTGGGACTAAGGGTGAGGGGGGTGTGGAACAAACAAGTGCCCGGCTAAAAGTACCCTGGAGAAATCCTCAGCACCCTGGTTCCTGACTACCTACCCAGAACCTTACTAAAGCCTAACTTTTTCTTCTTGAGGCGTGCCGGGCAAGAGGCGACTTTAAACGCATAAACTCAAGGACAATGGCCTACAAACCGAGACCAAAGCCCTTGAACGCGTGCCCCTGACAGGGATAAAATCCCCACCCAGGATTACCCCGAAAATAAAAAAGGCAAAATAATAAAGTAGTGGGCCGCAGGGAAACCAAACAAGGTAAACTGGCCCACTCGGCGCCTACCTACCAGGGTAGCTGGAAAACAAAAAACACCCAGGTACTAACAAAAACCAAGACACAAACCACAAACAGTAGCCACCAAAACCCCCTTAGTAAAAAAAAAATTCCCCTAAAAAGCCGCTGGCCCCGGTAATGGCTTCGACATTCTGTAATGGGGCGTGACGTGTGAGGAAGGAGGAGCCAAACGCAGCAAGGGGAATCATTAAGCCCTTAGGCCACTAAGGCGGGATACCCGCAGATAAGGGAGGAGACAAGACAAACAAACACCATTACAGACGCTACTAACCGGCTAACTGTCAAACGCCAAATAAAGCGCAAGGACAGGGATCAGAACAGCCAGACATAATACACGCCCTGTCTCGGATACGAGACAAATCAGAAACGGGCGAGTAGCGTAAAGACAAACATAAAACACAAACAAACACTGCAAAATAATAAGATAGAATGAGTAATTGCGGAGGCGAAAGGAACAGATCCAACGTTCCAGGCTACTCTCAAACTCGCGGTCAAACACAAACGTGTCCACAAAATCGCCCAATCCTCCGTATAGGAAGACATGCGCCAAAAGACGAAAAGAACAGCAGTTCCAAACAAAATCGTCAAACTCCATACAAGGAGAAAAGGCACCGAAAGGAACGAAACAGGACAGGCAGTACCAGACATTTACCGGCTAGACCAATGCGAGATGAATTGAAAATAAGCGCCCTGCCTCTCTATGAAGAGGAAATGTAACGAGGCGAACAGGAACAGATTTAACGTTCCACGGCTAGTTTAATAAAACACGCAGTCAAATACAAACACGTCCACAACATAGCCCAAGCTCCATAAACTAGGAGGCTAACACCCGGAGAACGAAAACAGAACAACAGTTCCAAACAAAATCGTCACACAGGTAGTTAGGGAGTATAGGACGGCAGCAACAAAAGACCTACGCAACATAGCCAGACAGCCTCTCAGTAAGGTGAAATGTAAACGAGGCGAGCAGGAACTGAGATTTAACGTTCCAAGGCTATTTTAAGCAAAACACGCAGTCAAACACAAACACGTCCACAACATAGCCCAAGCTCCATAAACTAGGAGGCTAACACCCGGAGAGAATCGTCCCACAGGTAGTTAGGGAGTATAGGACGGCTGCAACAAAAGACCTACGCAAACTTAATAGCACGACAGCCTCTCAAATACAAATAAAAACCCTGGCTCACAACAAAGGAGACGTAGTCCACGAGAAGGACCAAACAGGGAAATACGTACCAAGGCTACTTACTGGCTCACAGTAACACGGAATTGAGTAGAAGCAAAACGCCAGGTCTCTCAATAAGAACCCTTAACAGGCGAAAAATGGACCAGAGAAACTACTACTCTATACTTCTAAGAGCTAAGAAACTAAATAGAAGCTAAACACCCGATCTCCCTATGGGAAGAAATGTGCCGAAGAGCGAGCAGAACTACAGTTCTGAACAGAATCGCCCAAAACTCCATACACGGAGGAAAAGCACTAAAAGGGCAAAATAGAGCAGATTTTACGGTCTCAAACTTCTACGAGATAATCAACTACCAAGCCAGTAAGAAATAAGCCCTGCCTCAACAGAGACGTTAAAAATAGGCGAGTAGCCAAAATGGTACGAAAACACACAGCCAACAATAACACCACAGTACGAACAATTAACAATTAATGTCGAAGCCCCGAACGAAGGAAACGGTAGGCTTATATATCTCTCCGGCCACTACACAGGTGAAAATGCTTAACCAATGCTCCGCCAACTCAGCAGGGCAGAGCAAGCATCTATCAAAAGGACAGCGCCCTCACGTGGCCACAGAGGAAAACGACCGCATGGGGAAACAGGGTTGAAAACCATGACAGATCCATTGCCTTGAGCTGTTCTGCAAATTTTGGGCACTGGGCTATCAAATATTGCCGTTCTGATAACATGAGATACCACTGCTGATCCAGCCTTGACTGGCCAGGGAATGCTGGTAGGCCAGCAGTGGAGGTTAAATGAGGCATCTCTCTCTTTGTCTGGTATGCCATAATAATATATATATATAATTTTTTTCAAAATAAAATCAATCAATCTAAGACCAGTCGATTAGAAAAAGATTTGAACTTGTCTCAGAGTTTACCGCAGTTTACTCAATAGTAAAATTTAGTATGCTATAGGACAACCTATCTCGGTGGGACCTCCAATTATGTCGGGTAAGTGAGGACTAGGTAAAATGTGTATTTTCTGAATCCAGCGGTTCCAACAGTCAATGCCCTTGTTAAAACGTTCAGCACTCTGAATACTGAACACAAGCGATATTGCGTGCTAGAACCCCTCACTTAACCTACATTCAAAATAAGTTTTACGTTATTTCATTTAATAATTATTATTAAAAATGACAATCATCAATTAAATCGCCAAATTATTTGATAGGTAAGTCGAACAGTAACCTGGTGGATCAACCAACAAGCCAAAACAAAGTCTAAATCAGGTCTTGAGATTAAGTAATTTTGTAAAATGAAAACAGTCAATTGGAATAATGAATTGAAATCATACATTCACTAAGGAATGTAGGCTGACTACTTATAATTCACAAAAGTGAAGGCATTAAACCAGACATTAATTAGGAAATACCAGTAAAGAGAGAGATCAGCCAGAAATTGCCAAATTATTTACCCTCCAGCTGAACAGGAACAAAAGGAAACGCACGAGGAACCAAAAAGAATGACTTCTTCACCAACAAACTCCAAACTTGACTAAATTCTTTTTCTGCGGTACACTCATAAAATACCTCCACAGGAAGACCATCCCTGTCCTGATTGGGTTAAGGTATGGGGGGGGGGGGGGGGTCATTTATGACAAAGACTGGCTTATCTTTGATGTTGGGGGGTGAGAGTGAGAGAGTGACAGAGATAGAGAGAAGGGGGGAAATATTAGATATCCTACAGAATGAAAAAAGAGCACCAGAACCTAGCGGTGAACTGAGGACCGCGGTTGGACACCACGTCCAGAGGAAGACCGTGCACCCTAAAAACATTGTCCACCATCAGCTGGGCGGTCTCTGGTGCTGATGGCAGCTTGGGTAGGGAAGTGTGCCGCCTTGGAAGCAATGAAGTGTGCCACCTTGGAAAACCTGTCGACCACAACCAGGATCACCGTGTTGCCCTGGGACGCAGGCAACCTGGTAACAAAGTCGAGGGCAACATGGCTCCAAGGACAGCTGGGAACCGGTAAGGGGCGTAAGAGGCCAGAGGGTGGGAGCGTAAGAGGCCTGGGCCTGGGTCTGAGCGTAACGCCTTTTGAACGACCGCCTCAATCTCCCACATCACCGGAGCTACAATCTGGACGGTCGGTACGATGAGCTCCGGGTGCAGTTCCTTATCAGCGTGGTCGTAGATGCGTGACAGCGCATCCGGCTTAACATTCTTTGACCTGGTTCGGTAGGTCAGTATAAACCTAAACCGGACGAAGAATAATGCCCATCGGGCTTGACGAGAGTTGCGCGTCTTGGCCTGTTGGACATATTCAAAATTTTTGTGGTCGGTCCAGGCAGTAAAAGAATGCTCGGCTCCCTCCAACCAATGACACCACTCCTCCAATGCCAATTTGACCACTAACAGCTCCTGGTCCCCTATGTCATAATTTCTCTCAGCAGGTGTTAAGGCACGAGTGACCCTGGAGAGAAATGTGGAGAGAAATGTGCATCATTAAAGGAGCAGTTATTTCTTCAATGATCCCGGAACCCAAGGGACGGCTATCGAGAGCAGTAACTTGACATGAACTAGTGAGTCGATGTGTAGGAATCTCTAATTCCCTATCCCATTTAGTGTCAATGAAACACTCCACTGCTCCTGAATCAATAAAGGCGTCAATGCCAACTGAGCGCCCATTCCAAAGTAGCCGGACAGGCAAAAGGGTCAGAGAAAGAGTACTATTGTCTCACTGGGGGATCCTCGTTTCCCACCAACTTGGGACACTGATCCTTTAAATGCAAGAAACGAACCGGGCGGACTCTACGCTCTCGCTCATGCTCCCTGATGCGGTTGTCTAAGCGTATGGCTGTAGTAACCAGGGCACTGAACGTAGCGGGGGGATCGAGCACGGCTAGGGCGTCCTTAATAGGATTCGACAATGCTTTCAAAAATAAGGATCTAAGCCGACCGTCAGCCCATCCTATCTCCCCTGCCAGTGCTCGAAACACGAGAGAAAACGCCACCACCGTATCAGTGCCCTGGTGCAAACTAGTCAGTCTCATGGCTGCCTCTTCACCGGATACATCGTGATCAAAGACCAACTGCATTTCTTTCATCAGTTGGACTGGATCACGAATAAGAGGATCAGCCCAAGCGAGTGCCTGATCATTTAGGAGGGATAAAATGAACGCCACCCGGGATTCTGGTGTAGAAAACTGGGAAGGCTGTGCCTGAAAAAAAATCAGACACTGGGTCAAAAACGGCCGACACTTCCCCGGCTCCCCACTGTAGCGGGGTGGTAATTGGAGCTTGGGTTCTTTCAGTGAACGTGGCAAGGGAATGGGAGGTGTCGGTGCTTGTGCAACTGGGGGTGGATTGACGGCAACAGAGAGTCTGTGGAGACTCTCCATTAATTTCTGAAGGCATTCTCCCTGATATTGGAATTGCTCCATCAACTGGTGTTGTTGTGTTTGCAAGGTGAGAATAGCCTCCTTGGGGGTAACCCCTGTAGCGCCCTCACTGGCCGGTACTTTATTAGAAACCTGTGGTGTCGCTGGCCATTCCATTTCGGTTTTGATATTCTGTAAGGGGGGAGTGTAAGGTTCGGAGAACCAGGCGCCACAACCAAGGGATCTAAAAGTGTATGCCGTGAGAAATACACCACTAAGCGGATAACTCCGCAGTAGAAGGGGCTATGAAACAAAACCAATGGGAATCAAAACCTCCCGGCATAAGCCAACACAAAGACAACCCCAAAAGAGGGCAAAGTCGGCGATAGTGAGTAATCAAACAACAAAAGAACCTCACAATCTTTTTTGATACAAGTAAGATTTCCGCTACAGTGAAAATTGATGTGCGAACATGAAATTTTGCTATGGTAATTAACTTATTTTCTAAATTTATTATAGTATTATATTTTTATCTGAACTTTTAGGCAATATTACTGTTTGTTACTATTTACAGCAGCATACACTTTAAAAATAAATTTTAAAATACTGACTGTCATTTAATAATCAGCAATGGAAAATGTGTTACGGTAATTAATTTATTTTGTCAATGACTCTTTAAAACTGAAAATTTTAAAACATATACAGGAGTTTACTTTTACTGTAAATAGTTAATTTAGTACCTGGTTGACAGTCATGTGACTGTCAAAATATATTAATTTAGTTTTAATTTAGTCTCAAAATGTTCATTTAGTTTTTTTTTGGCATGTTAAGCCGGGTTTGTGGGAATGACCCAGCCGTACAATAAATCTGAATGTAAACTATATTGTTCTGTTCAAAAATCCAAGAGATAAAATGCAAGTTAATGTTTTAGCTCTGCAAATATACCCCCAGACAGATTTTCCTTGAATGTTTTGATGATGCGACCTTATGGCTACCTATTACTGGACTTAAAAGCACAGACACCAGAGGAATACCGCATCAGAACTGGTTTGCACGCTCCAGAGTTGCCAGTAATTTATTTCCTAAAGAAAAGGTAATTTGTCTGCACATATTAAATGGAATTGGCCGCTTCTAAAAGCCCTATTTGAAGGTAATGCATAGCAAAGACGTTCCATATTGCAGATGGCTTCTGGTGAACTCAATGTTACTCAACTTACTCTCAATGTTACGCAGATATGCAACTGAAAAAAATAAAACAATCGTCAGGAATTAAACTGCTTGCCAACAAAAAAACATCAATTAAAAAGAAGAGGAAGTCATTCATCAAAAGGGTGGATTCCTTCTGCCTCTACTGCGTGTAGCTATACCGTTTCTCACCAGTTTGATAGTGGGCCGTGGTGGTTAAAAACATGGAACATGTGCAAAAGATTTTTTCTAGTGCCTCAAAGCCAGATGGATAAATTAAAGAATCTTACTTTTACACCAGAGCCAATCCAACAGACTGGTGAAAATTATTTGGATCAAACCATACGCAACATCTTATCAAGGATTGATGTGGGGCCTCACGAGAAGGTAAAATTGTACATGGTTGCTTTACAAAGATTCATAGCTCTTGTCAAGCAAGTTGAATCAGAAATATAACATTTAACATTATCATTGCCTGTTGAGGTGAGTGATCAAACCCCCTCTAGTGGCGCTATCAATACTGACACCACCCTGCTTAAATACGTCGTACAAAGCGTGCACTCTAGAAGCAAGAAAAAAAAACACCTATGTATTGGATAGAATTTCTAAATCAGGAAACGTGGAACAATAAAGGAGAGTTTGTGTTCAAGGGTAAAGCTGTAAGTGGCTCACATATGTTGCATCTAATAAAGAAGATAACTGCCCCTCACAAGATTTCTGATGATAGAAGACCCAGGGGGAGGGCTGAATTTATCAAAGCTATGGCTATGCTTAATATGCCTCTTTCTATCATACCTAATCAACATGTGCACAGCAAGATCTGTACAAAAAAATACCAAGTACATCTGCATACTCCCTGATGTCTACACAAGAACCAAGCCCTAAGCCTGTTTTTTCTTCTTTTTTAAAATTTATTTCAAATGTTTTCCCCTTTTTCTCCCAATTTGATAGCCAATTCAACCCCTATACTATTCAATTTCCCCCCCATGTAGCAACCGCTTGAAATCGCCTCTGCAGAACCCCGTCAGCCGGTGGTAGGAAGGAGGGCACCACGTCCTCTACAGGGCGTGACTTCTCGAGCTCCTGACCGCGATCCAATTCGCCCTTGAATGTGCGACGAATTTCACCCTCCCACCAACCCGGGAGCAGCCGCCAATTGCTGCTCCCTCTAGGCACCAGCCATACTCGGATCTGGCAGGACCAGGGCGCGAACCCCGATCCTCGGAGTGCCACTGTACCGACTGAAAGTCGGCGCTTTTACCGCTGTTTCACCGCGGCGGCCAGCCTGTTTTTTCAACCACAGTTTTAGACTGCTCAGCATTAAATGACAAAAGGACAAAGAGATTGTGATGATGTCGTTGCTAGCCCCTGTTATATATACACATCGTAGCAAGGACACAAAAATTTCCGACTCTCTGGTAGTCAATAATGTCCATGTAGACATACATTGTGTACAAAACCGAACTCCAAAAAAGTTGGGACAGTATGTAAAATGCAAATAAAAGATTTATAAATTCTATTTTCAGCTCTGGAAAAAATTAAGACCACTGCAAAATGATCAGTTGTCTCGTAGTTATTTTGGTTCTGTACTCGAGCGCTTTGAGTTTGAAAGGATAGAATGACAATGAGGTTGAAGTGCAGACTGTCGTCAGCTTTAATTTGAGGGTATTTTCATCCATATCCATATCAACTGTTTATAAATGATAGAACCTTTTGTACATAGTCCCCCCCCATTTTTGGGCATCAAAAAATATTGGACAGTTTAACAATGTAGAATAAAGTAATCATTTTTAATATTTGGTCGCATATCCTTTGCATGCCATGACTTCCTAATGTCTGTGACCCAACAATATCAAAAGACTCTTGATATCTTATTTTCTGGTACTCCTACAAGCGATACTATAACCTCTCTGCATTTGAATGGATCTCTATGGGAATTGGGGGGTGGGTCTAGATTTAGCTGTAAATTACACTGGAACAGTATTAGCATCCGAAGCCTGCAACATGTTCCAAAAAAGTTGGGACAAGGGCAACATAAGTCTGGGAAGGTTGAGCAATTTTGAACCTTGCGTTGGTAACAATCGAAGGGGATTTGATTGTTTGGAACATTCCACAGGTAAACAGATGAATAAGTAACACGTGTTCCTCTAATGGCTGGGTATAAAAGGAACATGCACAAAGGCTTGGGTGTTTACAAGCAAGGATGGGTTGAAGTTCGCCACTTCGCAAAAATCTGCGTGAGCGAATAGTCCAACAGTTTAAAAACAACGTTTCTCAACGCACGATTGCAAGGAATTTAAGGAAAGGGCAAGGCAGGTCATTGCTGGTTCCTGGCTACCTACCCAAAACATTACTAATGCCAAGCTGTCTTCATTGAGGCATGCCAGGAACGAGTAGGGATGGGTATCGAGAATCGGTATTAAACTGGTTGGTCAGGCTCCTGGACAAACGGTGCTGCTATCGATATTTGAACGTAATGTAATTCACTTTAATTCATTCTAACATAGCTGGCAGGCATTTTCAAATTACCTACCGTAAAATATGGTACTAACCTACTCGGGTCCTAATGATGACGTGTTTTTTTTTTTTCCTTCTAATGATGACGAGTTGCATGCGTCAGGTGAGTTCGACGTTGTCTGTTTACGTTCTGTGCACTCCAGTCATGTGGCACTGATGGCAGACAGGTTAAGACGTTCAAAAGTGCAGGCCCACTTTACCAAAACGAATGTAAACACAGCAAAATGCAATTTATGTAAAAAAAAGAAAAAGAAAAAAAAAGGCTGTTACGTGTAAGGGGAGTAATAGCAATCTAATGAAAGACTTACAAATGCAACATGCCATAAATCTGAAGCAGTGCAGTGTATTTGACTGCTTGAGCAAAGTGGCTGCTGCACCATATTACTGTATTGTTTCATAGCTATAGAACGTTTGAACGATTATTTCAAAACGGTGCATTACCCAAATAATTTCAGATGTAGTCTATAACAGTAGGCCTACATGGTATTTCATATATAGAAGTATAGGGTATCAGAATGTTGAGACAATTAGATTTAGCAGTGAAAAAAGTGGAAGGATGACCCTGAAAGCAAACAATGGCTTTTCGCAACCGATTTACGGTGGATCTGCAATTTCGAATCGGTAGCCAACTTTGTCCATTCCCCTCAGTGCAGCCCTCGATCCGGCACCGAAGCTAATGCGATTCCCAAAAATAAAGTGACTGTCTGGACTTAATCAAGTCGAGGTAACATTCGTTATAAGATAAAACAATAGTTATTACTTCTGAAAATAACACCGTCAGCATTTACTCGACGGCCAGCCACATACAGCGCTGGGCAACAACTATTGTATGTTAAATGACCTGGAACGACGACAGTAGGCCTATTCAAGTTTTCTTGCTCCAAAGCATTCTCTGTTACCTGTTCGTAATGTACATGGAATATCTTTCCCGAAATAGAGAATCTTCGGTCTCACGTTACCTATTGTATTTGCCCGCATTACATAAACCCAGAGCTAAAACACTCAATAGCTTTTCACGAAATTATTCCCTGTACACTACAAGTAACAGAAAATGCCTTGGAGCAACAAGGCATTCTCTGTGGAGTAATACATCATTGTCCAGCGCTGTTGCTATGTTATAATAACGCTGGTAATCTAGCAACATCAGCATTAGTTTTAAAAGCTTTTGAAACATGTTCCTCATCCTATAGCTAATGTCAGTAAAGCGGCAGCTCCCGCACCTTCAGGGATAGCAGTTCAAGACAAACACCCAAGCCCAACCCATTCACCACCGCTGTATTATTTATTATTTATAACTATTATTCTGTTAGCTTCTGAGAAGATGAAGAACTATAGTTCTTTGGTAATCTATAATCTTGTTAATTTAAGTTTATTGTATTTGTAGTGAAGCAGCAACAAAACACACTACCAGACATTTATTTATAGCATTTGGTCCTCATTATATACTCTCAGGAAACTATGAGGAAACAATTTCATTTAATTTGTTGTTATTTCTGCTAAAAGTAATAATAAAATAAACTTAATTATTTTCACAACATCTCTTTTTTTAAACAAAATTACAGAGAGTAGTATCGATAAGTATTGGTATCGATAAGCAATACCGGTATCTGTATCGATAAAATCCTTACAATACCCATCCCTAGGCACAAGGCCACTTTAAACACTGAACTCAAAAACCTTTGGCCTACAAGACTGAGACCAAAAGCCTTGAAATGCGTACCCCCAACTGGGACTTAATCCCCACCAGGATTACCTCAAAGTAAAAAAGGCAAAATAATTAAGTAGTGGGCCAATGGAAAACCAAACAAGTTTGATCAACTGGCCCACTCAGCGCCTGCCTACCAGGGTTGCTCAAAACAAAACAAAACAAAAAAACGCCAAGAAACACTCACCATAAACCAAGGCACAATCTCTATATGTGTCAGAGTTCCATAGCAGCTGGACTCTAATAAATCTGCAGGCCCTGATAAGTTTGACCCTTATTTTCTTAAGTTCGCTGCTGATTTCATTGCTGAGCCCCTCACAATTATTTTTAATAATAGTCTCACTTGCAATGAGATTCCTAAAACCTGGAAATCTGCCTTTGTCCTTCCTCCTCTACTTTTTTAGTAAAAGTCCTTGAAAAGCTTGTCAGTGATCAATTAAAACAATTTTTAAAATCAAATGGCATTTTATCAAAATATCAGTCCGGTTTTAGGAAAAAACACAGTACTGTTACTGCTGCCCTTAAAGTAGTAAACAACATCATTGAGGCAATAGGCTGCAAAATAATTTGTGCAGCGCTTTTTATTGGTTTGTCAATGGCATTTGACATGGTTGACCACAGCACCTTGGTCAACATGCTCCACCACAGTGGCCTGTCTAAGCAAGTAATAGCCTGGTTTGCCAACTATCTGTCTGCTAGAATGCAATGTGTTCAGATGGCAGGTTCTACCCCTTCTTTTTTTGGTGTTATCAAACAACCTGGTCTCACAGCCCATTCGTATCTATTCTACGAAATTCCAGTCCCGAAAATTCGTACTTATTTTACGAATTAGCGATTGCACACCACGTGACTTTACGATTTTCTCCGATGAATTACGAGACAAAACGGAGATCCACCATTTTTATTTCACGGTCAAATAAAGCGAATGGGTAAGCTGCCGGTATTGTACTTATAGTTTATACTTATAGTTATAGTACATTCATAGAATACCTTTCTTATTTTGTAATTGCATTTTAATGCAATATGATGTATAATTCTCGAGCTTCTTCGTCTCTGCTTTATCTGTGTGGGTTGCTATTTATAGGCTAGTCTTGTAGGCTATTGCTTGTATTAAACTAGCTGAAGTTAGCTAGGTCTGTTCAGATCAGTACATACTGCATAGGCTGCAATATGATTATTAATAGATTTAGCTTGTGAACTAGGCATCAGAGCGTGTCGTTTTCGGTTCTTTTGAGACGTATAACATGAGAAAACCGAGCATATCTGTAATGGAAACAACCGCGTCTCCCCGTTAACTTCTGTAATGAACTGCGATTCCCATGAGTCTGTGCGCTGTCTGTGTGTATTGCCCATAGACTGCAGAGACGTGACGGGATGACCACAGAATTGGCTTCATGCCCCAATGAGCAGCTCCCATGGGAATCCATGGAACTGGTAAGCGGAAGCTGCCTCCAGTTTTTTTTTTATCTCGATGGTTGAACTTTCATTCATAAAACCAACAAAAAAAAAAAGTCTGCCAGTCTGCAAATAACAGGATTCCTAAATGCTATATGCAAATCCCATATGCAAAAGGTCTATAAAAATCTTTTAAAAATCACATATGCCATATACAAAACTTAAATAAAATAAATATGTAGTAGAGAGCTAGCATATACATTTCTTGCTAAAATTAAATAGTTCCCTAATACATGGTACTCCTTATAAAAAAAACATTGTATAAGAATTGTATAGAAATATATAATATAATAGGCTACTAAATCAACATGCTTTTTTATAAAAACTTTGCAAGTATGATCATATATGATTTTTACAGACCTTTTGCATATGGGATTACCTTCGTAAGCATTTAGGAATCCTGATATTTGCAGACTGGCAGACTTTTTTTTGTTGTTGGTAGTTTAAGCCAACACAATCTCTCAAGCATGGTACACAGCAGATATAGAATGTACAAAATACGCACTGTTGTTATTATAATAATAATAATAATAATAATAATAATAATAATAATAATAATAATAATAATGCAATTTTATTTAAAGTTTTTTTTTACAGCAAAATCCTATTACACAGTTAAAGTAAAATATATAAAAACAATGGATAAATAAAACAAAAGACTAAAATGAACATGAAAAATATTCTCAAATCCAGAAGCTTGAGAAGCAATGCAATAATAATGGTATATAATGTAAGGAAGACTTAAAATTCAGTAATTAGACTATCAGTTTCCTTTTCAATTTAGAATTAAACAAATTTTGTAGGCTGATAACCACAATGATAATTTTCCATGCCAAATAAGCGTTCATGCGCGGCTCTCAAGCCTACAATACTTCGGCATAACCAGCAGGTAATGTGTGTATGTCAAGTGAAGACCTGACGTGGAGCTACGACCATTTCCACGGTCAAATGAAGTCACGTTGAAATTTTATAAATCACTACTTTGTCGTGATTTTTTACGTACGCCACACGTAAGATCAAATTTGATCAAAAGTACTTTTTATAAATGAGGCCCCTGGTCTTGGCCCTTCTGCCCTTCTGACCATCTTCTGGCATAGACTAAAGACTCGCCTGTTTAGATTACATCTTTGCTTCCTGAATTAATTGTTAGCATGCAAGTCTTGCTTTTTGTAATAGCATTTTAGGGGCATGTTAACAGTGATTTATACATCAACACTTGCCATGTTACTGACATTTTAGTTAATGTATTATTTAGACTTGTACTGTTTTTTTTTTTCAGTATACCATTGTTTTTTTATTGGACATTTCTCTTATATAGCAGTATTTCTCATTCCCCCCTCTACCTAACAGGTCAAGGAGAGGATATCAGCCTGCCTGGCTGACATTTCTATGTGGATGGCTACTCATCACCTGAAGCTCAACCTTCACAATACGGAACTGCGCTTCATACCTCACAGGACCTCCCCACTGCAAGCCCTCTCCATCACCGTCGACGGTACTATGGTGGCTGCTTCCCGCTCTGCAAGGAACCTGGGGATGGTCCTGGATGACCAGCTGGACTTCATGGAGCACATCAGGGCAACAGCACGGTCCTGCAGGTTCCTCCTGTACAACATCAGGAGGATTCGACCATACCTGACCACCTACTCGACCCAGCTTCTCGTCCAGACCATGGTTATCTCACGCCTGGATTACTCCCCCCAAAGTTTTCACACATCACCCCCCTGCTGAGGTCAGTCTACTGGCTGCCGGTTGCCGCCAGGATCAGGTTCAAAGTTCTGACCCTGGCCTACGCTGCAGCCAAAAGGACAAGCCCTTCCTACCTGCAAGACATAATACAACACTAAACTCCAGCTCGACCACTTCGCTCTGCTCGTCCGGACTGCGGAGCTTCTCCACCCTAGCTCCCCAGTGGTGGAACAAACTCTTCACTCCTCTACGTTTTGATCAAACACTGCCTGCACACCTCTTCAGAAACTCACCTTGACTGTTTTTAGCTTGTTTCCTGTTCCTTAATTCTTTGTTGATTTTATAGTTTATAATGTCTTGTTGTCTTAGCCATAGCTTACTGTGTACTATACTCAATGTGGATATTATACTATGGATAGCTGCTATGTTATGATAAGAAATTAGCTCTATCTGAACTGATGTCATTGACCTTCGGTATGCACTTATTGTGCGTCGCTTTGGATAAAAGCATCTGCCAAATGAATGTAATGTAAATAAAGTTTATTATTATTATTATTATTATTATTATTATTATTTTATGCAAACTTATGCACTTTTTGCCTTGTAAGTCGCTCTGTATAAGCGCATCTGCCAAATGAATAAATGTCTGTATTGATACACTTCTGTAATGTGATGGACCCTTTCTAGATTAAATAAGCTAAATGTCCAGCTAATAAAAGCTTGAAGACACTGAAGTTCAATACGTCTCTGAGTGAATTAATACAAAATTTATTTGACAGTGCATTGTGTACACCATATATTGATGTATTGTAAATTATCTCTTCTCTTTCAAAACCTGATGGCCAATATACAGCATATAGTAATAATAATGTTTATCATTTTAGTCATATAAAAGTTAGAAATTGTATATACCACAACATCTGATATTGATTACAATGAAAACACCAATTTAAAATGGGTAGAAAATTATTTTTATATAATTACCAATAAAATCTCAGATCATAGGATAGACTACATTAACAATTTTCTTTTTTAAATATATATTTTTTTTACATACAGCTGACACCCTTGTCATTTTTATGTATTTAAAGGGAATGCTTTCATTCCTACAAAGCTTTCACACTAGGCTACTGCATGCTGTTCACTACTGTCTGCTTATTAATTATCAACCTGCTGGATTTGGAAAGCATTATAAATGTCTAGAAGTAGCTAAGATAATTATCTAAGTATTAAAAGTTGGGTTCATGTGAGTAGCGTGATCCCATTCGCAATAAACGGAGGGCATCTTCGTGTGTGTTTACGGTTGTATCAAACTACATTTCGGCGCCATTTTATTGCTTTGCGCTAAGGAAAGTATTACTGGGAATTGTAGTTTTTTTTAACAAATATATTCCCTGTATACGTAATTATCTAGGAATTGCTATTGTATTATCTACCTAGCAAGCCAGTTATGCTAGCTACGTTCAACCAGATCTAGGTACCTAGCTAGCTACGCCTGTATTAGCTGCTGGTAGACAGGATATACATTTTCAATATTAATAGCTTAATATTAATATTAATAGTCAAAAGTAGATGGCAGTCCTATATTGTCTTTTTTACTGAAATGTTCTTATGACTGATGTTTTCTGACTCGGCTTGATCCTAAGAATCACCTCGGAAAGTGTTGTACATTAATTCTGAAATTTAAGTGGCGCCCCCTGTTGAAAGCATATACTGCACTTTTTTTTTGTAGCTAGAGATCTGGTTCTGATATTATTTGTAGTATGTCTAGAGGTGGTCTAGATTCCGACATTTCAGCATGATACATCATTCGGTGTACAAATGGCGAGTGCCCAAAATGTTCAAAAATCACATTTTCAAGGGGGCGCTACAGAGTCTGTGTTCATGCTAGGGGTCTAATTTTTGGTCTACATGCTAGAGGCCCTGATGACACTGAGCAAAATGTCATGCTTCTACGATTTTGGGAAGCTGAGTGCAGTGTTCAGCAGTAACCCAAAATGACCTATGAACATTCTAACAGCCTTCATAGATCTATTTTTCATCATTAGTCAAATTAATTAGGACAAGTCTAATTTATGCTTACATGTAAATATATATGTCACAGGGGGTGCTGAGTTGTCCTTGTATACTAAATTTGGGATGCTTGGCTGCCTTTGTGCTTCAGGTAGGAGGAGTCAAAGTTTTTAAAAAATTGAGATTTGTAGGTGGTGCTATTGAGCGTCTATGTGTGCTAGGGGTCTGTTCTTTTGCTTATGCAATGTAGGCCATGGATATATTAATAGTTCCGAATTTCAAGCCTCTAGATTTTAAGGAACCCATAACCCTAATCCTACTGTTGTGACCTTTGACCCTTCCATAGCTCTTGTATTTAATTTCATAGTTTACAATTTGAGTATATTTATATTCTAATTAATCCATGTCAGGGTGGTCAACATGCCAGAAAATTGCAGTATCTAGCGTAGGTAGCATAACTGGCTTGCTAGCTAGATAATACATTAGCAATTCCTAGATAATTACGTATATAGGGAATACATTTGCACAGAAAACTACAATTCCCAGCAAGACTTTCCTTAGCGCGAAGCAATAAAATGGCGCCGAAATGTAGTTCCGCTTGATACAACCGTAAACACACACGAAGATGCCCTCCGTTTATTGTGAATGGGATCACGCTACTCACATGAACCCAACTTTTAATACTTAGATAATTATCTTAGCTACTTCTAGACATTTATAATGCTTTCCAAATCCAGCAGGTTGATAATTAATAAGCAGACAGTAGTGAACAGCATGTAGTAGCCGAGTGTGAAAGCTTTGTAGTAATGAAAGCATTCCCTTTAAATACATAAAAATGACAAGGGTGTCAGCTGTATGTAAAAAATATATATATTTAAAAAAAATGTTTTTAATGTAGTCTATCCCATGATCTGGGATTTTATAATTTCGTAATTATATAAAAATAATTTTCTACCCATTTTAAATTGGTGTTTTCATTGTAATCAATATCAGATGTTGTGGTATATACAATTTCAAACCTTTATATGACTAAAATGATAAACATTATTACTATATGCCGTATATTGGCCATCAGGTTTTGAAAGAGAAGAGATAATTTACAATACATCAATATATAGCGTACACAATGCACTGTAAAATAAATTTAGTATTAATTCACTCAGAGACGTATTGAACTTCAGCGTCTTCAAGCTTTTATTAGCTGGACATTTATCTTATTTAATCTAGAAAGGGTCCATCACATTACAGAAGTGTATCAATACAGACATTTATTCATTTGGCAGATGCGCTTATACAGAGCGACTCACAAGGCAAAAAGTGCATAAGTTTGCATAAAATAATAATAATAATAATAATAATAATAATAATAATAAACTTTATTTACATTACATTCATTTGGCAGATTCTTTTATCCAAAGCGACGCACAATAAGTCCATACCGAAGGTCAATGACATCAGTTCAGATAGAGCTAATTTCTTATCATAACATAGCAGCTATCCATAGTATAATATCCACATTGAGTATAGTACACAGTAAGCTATGGCTAAGACAACAAGACATTATAAACTATAAAATCAACAAAGAATTAAGGAACAGGAAACAAGCTAAAAACAGTCAAGGTGAGTTTCTGAAGAGGTGTGCAGGCAGTGTTTGATCAAAACGTAGAGGAGTGAAGAGTTTGTTCCACCACTGGGGAGCTAGGGTGGAGAAGCTCTGCAGTCCGGACGAGCAGAGCGAAGTGGTCGAGCTGGAGTTTAGTGTTGTATTATGTCTTGCAGGTAGGAAGGGCTTGTCCTTTTGGCTGCAGCGTAGGCCAGGGTCAGAACTTTGAACCTGATCCTGGCGGCGACCGGCAGCCAGTAGACTGACCTCAGCAGGGGGGTGATGTGTGAAAACTTTGGGGGGAGTAATCCAGGCGTGAGATAACCATGGTCTGGACGAGAAGCTGGGTCGAGTAGGTGGTCAGGTTTGGTCGAATCCTCCTGATGTTGTACAGGAGGAACCTGCAGGACCGTGCTGTTGCCCTGATGTGCTCCATGAAGTCCAGCTGGTCATCCAGGACCATCCCCAGGTTCCTTGCAGAGCGGGAGGCAGCCACCATAGTACCGTCGACGGTGATGGAGAGGGCTTGCAGTGGGGAGGTCCTGTGAGGTATGAAGCGCAGTTCCGTATTGTGAAGGTTGAGCTTCAGGTGATGAGTAGCCATCCACATAGAAATGTCAGCCAGGCAGGCTGATATTCTCTCCTTGACCTGTTAGGTAGAGGGGGGAATGAGAAATACTGCTATATAAGAGAAATGTCCAATAAAAAAACAATGGTATACTGAAAAAAAAAAACAGTACAAGTCTAAATAATACATTAACTAAAATGTCAGTAACATGGCAAGTGTTGATGTATAAATCACTGTTAACATGCCCCTAAAATGCTATTACAAAAAGCAAGACTTGCATGCTAACAATTAATTCAGGAAGCAAAGATGCAATCTAAACAGGCGAGTCTTGAGTCTATGCCAGAAGATGGTCAGAAGGGCAGAAGGGCCAAGACCAGGGGCCTCATTTATAAAAAGTACTTTTGATCAAATTTGATCTTACGTGTGGCGTACGTAAAAAATCACGACAAAGTAGTGATTTATAAAATTTCAACGTGACTCCATTTGACCGTGGAAATGGTCGTAGCTCCACGTCAGGTCTTCACTTGACATACGCACATTACCTGCTGGTTATGCCGAAGTATTGTAGGCTTGAGAGCCGCGCATGAACGCTTATTTGGCATGGAAAATTATCATTGTGGTTATCAGCCTACAAAATTTGTTTAATTCTAAATTGAAAAGGAAACTGATAGTCTAATTACTGAATTTTAAGTCTTCCTTACATTATATACCATTATTATTGCATTGCTTCTCAAGCTTCTGGATTTGAGAATATTTTTCATGTTCATTTTAGTCTTTTGTTTTATTTATCCATTGTTTTTATATATTTTACTTTAACTGTGTAATAGGATTTTGCTGTAAAAAAAGCTTTAAATAAAATTGCATTATTATTATTATTATAAATAACAACAGTGCGTATTTTGTACATTCTATATCTGCTGTGTACCATGCTTGAGAGATTGTGTTGGCTTAAACTACCAACAACAAAAAAAAGTCTGCCAGTCTGCAAATATCAGGATTCCTAAATGCTTACGAAGGTAATCCCATATGCAAAAGGTCTGTAAAAATCATATATGATCATACTTGCAAAGTTTTTATAAAAAAGCATGTTGATTAGTAGCCTATTATATTATATATTTCTATACAATTCTTATACAATGTTTTTTTTATAAGGAGTACCATGTATTAGGGAACTATTTAATTTTAGCAGGAAATGTATATGCTAGCTCTCTACTACATATTTATTTTATTTAAGTTTTGTATATGGCATATGTGATTTTTAAAAGATTTTTATAGACCTTTTGCATATGGGATTTGCATATAGCATTTAGGAATCCTGTTATTTGCAGACTGGCAGACTTTTTTTTTTTGTTGGTTTTATGAATGAAAGTTCAACCATCGAGATAAAAAAAAAACTGGAGGCAGCTTCCGCTTACCAGTTCCATGGATTCCCATGGGAGCTGCTCATTGGGGCATGAAGCCAATTCTGTGGTCATCCCGTCACGTCTCTGCAGTCTATGGGCAATACACACAGACAGCGCACAGACTCATGGGAATCGCAGTTCATTACAGAAGTTAACGGGGAGACGCGGTTGTTTCCATTACAGATATGCTCGGTTTTCTCATGTTATACGTCTCAAAAGAACCGAAAACGACACGCTCTGATGCCTAGTTCACAAGCTAAATCTATTAATAATCATATTGCAGCCTATGCAGTATGTACTGATCTGAACAGACCTAGCTAACTTCAGCTAGTTTAATACAAGCAATAGCCTACAAGACTAGCCTATAAATAGCAACCCACACAGATAAAGCAGAGACGAAGAAGCTCGAGAATTATACATCATATTGCATTAAAATGCAATTACAAAATAAGAAAGGTATTCTATGAATGTACTATAACTATAAGTATAAACTATAAGTACAATACCGGCAGCTTACCCATTCGCTTTATTTGACCGTGAAATAAAAATGGTGGATCTCCGTTTTGTCTCGTAATTCATCGGAGAAAATCGTAAAGTCACGTGGTGTGCAATCGCTAATTCGTAAAATAAGTACGAATTTTCGGGACTGGAATTTCGTAGAATAGATACGAATGGGCTGTGAGACCAGGTTGTATCAAAAGGGGTTTTGTGTTAGAAGGTTTTGTGTTAGAACCTATACTATTCTCTATTTATGTAAATAACCTATGCGAAAACTTGTCTAATTTAATATATCATTTTTATGCTGAGGACACTATTATTTATTGTTCCTCATCTTCTGTTGTACATGCTCTTGGCCTCCTGCAGTCTGCATTTGATGTTTAGCAATTTAAGTTGGGCTTAAACACTGACAAAACTAAACTTATGTTGTTCACCAAGGCTAGAGAGTTACCGCCTGATCTTACAAGTATTTTAACTTCTTTAAATTGAGCTAGTCTCAAGTTATAAGTATTTGGGTATTCACATTGACCACCAACTATCTTTTAAATCTCACATAGCAAATCTTGTTTCTAAGCTCAAAGTGAAGATTTTTTTTACTTTGGAAATAGATTGTGCCTCTTTAAAGTTAGGAAATATCTTGTGTCATCAACCTTCTTGCCTCTGATAGATTGTGGTGACTTGCCGCATATGAACGCATCTGCCCAATGCCTGCAGAAGCTAGACACTGTATACCATTGTGCCTTACGTTTTATCACTGGTTGTAAAGATGTTACTCACATGTTACATTGTACTTTGTATGCAAAAGCTGAGTGGCCATCTCTGTATGAATGCAGGCGTACCCATTGGTTGAGCTTCATTTACAAAACTCTCCTTGGACTGGTTCCCACTTACTTATGTATATTTCTTTCCAGAATCCAAGGCCGCTATAGCTTGGGTCTCGCACTTGTCTGTTCCACGTGTTCGCACTGAGCTATTTGTATGAATGTTTATTGATGTTTATGTGTTTAATGCTGCCCTCTTGGCCAGGTCTCTCTTGTAAATGAGATTTTAATCTCAATGAGACTTTACCCGATTGTTTGGAACATTCCACAGGTTTAACCTTAAATAAGGGTTAAATTAAAAAAACAAAAAAAACAAACCTTAACCAGTGGGGGGAGGGTTGTGCGCTCAGAAACACTAATGGGAACGAATGAGAAGGACTGCACCCTCAGGCACACTAATGGGAACGAACCCAGGTAACGAGGAACATTTGGGATCTTGCCTATACAGCCCTGTAATGTCATTGTAGAACATTACATTGGGAACATTCTGGGGTGACTAGGGGAATGTTACTCCAAGATAACAAAAGAACATTCCAGGAGCATCCCATAAATGTTACAGACATTGCAATGCGTTCCCTGGATGTCATAATGTTGAGTTCCCTTCAAGTCCTCAGAACATTCCTAAAACTTGATTGTGGAACTTCCCCTTCACATTCCATGAACATGACAGGAACATTCTATAGAACATAAGTGGAATATTCTTGGAATGTTAGTCAAATGAGCACCACCAAGCCAAACTTCAGCTCTCTACACTATCAGGGATTTCCAGTACTCCGTTTTTTATATCTGACAGTTCTGTAGCTATGTTGGTCTACTGTATTTCAAACAACATGTACTCATCACTGGGCAGATTGCTTCAAACCTTCTCTCAAAGAGCCTAATTCATACTCTTCAAAATAGTAAGCGGCCTACTACTGCTGAATTAGGCTATAGAGTAGGTTTAGACATTGGCTATAGATCTATAATGCATTAAGGGTAGCACATAGTATACAGTAGAAGTTGGAAGTTTACATACACTTAGGTTGAAGTCATTAAAACTAATTTTTAACCACTCCACAGATTTTATGTTAGCAAACTATAGTGTTGGCAAGTCAGTTAGGACATCTACTTTGTGCATGACACAAGTCATTTTTGTTTACAGACAGATTATTTCACTTTTAATTCACTATACCACAATTCCACTGGGTCAGAAGTTAACATACACTAAGTTAAATTTTTAATATTTCGTCGCATATCCTTTGAGTTTTAATGACTTCAACCGAAGTGTATGTAAACGTCTGACAAACTTTCGACTTCAACTGTATATATTTCTGTACGTGATGCTGATTATTTTACACAGAAGACTGTACACACTTGAAAAGTAAATAGGCTATCACTTGCTGCTGGAGTGCATAAATATAGTGGTATTTCATTTTGACTTAAACCATCATAGATTCTACAATTAATTTGTTGATTAGAAATAGGAGTAGCCTATCCTGGACATGTGGCCTAGGCTTACACCACCACCCATGAAATCACTTATGTACACCTAAGAAGTATGAAATATATGAAAACATACACTGTCGACATACAGAGTAGTAGTCGATAACATTTCAGTCATAGCATAACATGTAGGCCTAATTGGCCTGATATGTCATAGTGGAGTTCAAAGGGTAGAAATAAAAACAATAAGGAAAAAATATACATTTAATAGTCTAATGCAGTCACAGCATGCAATTATACATCTACACATTATGTCTTTAGAATACTTCTAAAAAGGATTTGAAATGTAAACAGATAAAGATTTCGATCCACCTTTAGATCCAAAAAGTTACCTACCAATATTATCACGTTAGCTATCAATATTGGTATGAGGCATAAGAGGAATAGAGAAATAGCTTACATAAAACTGCAGTAGGGAAATACTAAGCTTTTTCGTACAGGTCACTATCATGGGTGGCAGCACATACTCTAAGAGTATGAATTAGGCTCTTTGAGAGAAGGTTTGAACCAATCTGCCCAGTGATGAGTACATGTTGTTTGAAATACAGTAGACCAACATAGCTACAGAACTGTATAGCAGTCAGATATAAAAAACGGAGTACTGGAAATCCCTGATAGTGTAGAGAGCTGAAGTTTGGCTTGGTGGTGCTCATTTGAATTTCCTGTCTTTTGTGGCTTTTGACCAAGCCAAACTTAACACTTAAAATTTAGTTTTTTGTTATTAATACAGGAGGGATTCTGTGGACCCATTCAACGACCGTGAAATATTCATCCGTATATGTTTGTTCATAGCCTTTGGCAAACTTTCCACGTACTATGGAAACTCTTGACGGTGTCACATTCCTCAAACTTAAACTTTAGCTTTTTGGAAAGAAGCCTTACATATTTTTAAACACTTTAAAAGCATTTGTATTGTTACTTCAACGGGTTTCATTTTAATCGTGATGTGTTGTTATTGTATCCCCGGACCAAATCCTATACAACATCTATGTAACGTCTAGTGTTATGCGCCGTGAAGTAACACCACATTCTCCTTTTCAACGTTCTATTGAAACGCTCAACCACGGAAGCTTTCACATCGTTGCCTGTG
This sequence comes from Synaphobranchus kaupii, assembly GCA_029718625.1. NCBI lineage: Eukaryota > Metazoa > Chordata > Actinopteri > Anguilliformes > Synaphobranchidae > Synaphobranchus > Synaphobranchus kaupii. The sequence continues at coordinate 9,393,275 of CM056382.1, read as the reverse complement.
GCAAAGTGTATTATTTTGTGCCGTTTCGTCAGACTTTGAAACAATTTATTGAAAAATTATTTATCCTTATCGGTTTGTATGTTTTTAGTGATCCGTCCATTTGTGAGAATTCTTTGAAAAGCCTGGGCCACGTCGGTTCCTGTCTTCTTTTTAAGAACACAAACCCATGCTTATTTTGACAATATACAGTATTTATACATTAGCATAAACTTCATATTGTCATTATATTCAGATAAACTTGTCTACTAAATCGGCCTGCCATTGCAAATCAATGTTACTCACAGGGTTTCTTTTGAAATGAATGCGTGGGCTAGTGTAAAGTGTATGCATCTTCCCCAGACAACCATCCCGTAAATTTCTTGGTAGATATCCTACATCCCGCTGTTTCTATCAACCTCCTTTGCAGCTGTTCTTTACCACTGTAAGAACCAGGATTTTCTTGTGCATAATAAACAGCCTTCATGCACTTCTCAGCATCCATCCTTACAGCGAATGCAATAATGACACAAGATATAAAAAACCAAAGTATTTATTATTATTTTTAAAAAGGGTACAGGCTACATGACAGAAAATACATATAGGTTATGTTAGCATTTAGCATAGCCATGAAACGTTGCTAAACAGCAGTCTTCTGGGGATGATCGTCTTCAGAAATATCACCCCACAGGCTTTGCTGCATGACGCCTTCAATCTCCCAAAAATCCCTCAACATCAACAACCTTCTCACTGTCCGGCCTCTGGTCTGTCTGTATGATCTCCCGCAGCTTCTCTCTCATGTGCGGTTTCACGCCAAACACTTTCAAGGCCTTGGACAGCAGAGAACTCAGCCACGGTTTCTTCACTTTGGTGATCAATTTGTGGTCTGTGAAATAGAAGGCCTCTGGTTCAAAGAGGCATCTGTGTCTGAACTGGCTGGGATGGTCAAATTCACACCTGAGACATTCGCTTTACAGCTGATTCTCGATAGCGGTGTCGAGAAGGCAGGCGAGGATCATTTTCAGAACTTTATCCATATAGGGGCTGTAATGCGGCCATCTGCTTCATCCATCGGCCCTGGCAGGGTGGTTGGTTTGGTGTGTTGGCCGCAGAATGGTGTATCGTGCCCCGTATCAGCGTTGACAATATTCTGCTCTGTTATAAAGATGGGCTCTGCATTCTCTTCATCGATCCACGGTTCTGAAACAGGTATGTCATTATTCGCCGAGTACTCAAGACTCCCATGATTCTGAACACCCAGAACCATGTATATGGCTATACGTTTTGTATAAGGCCTGAGACATGCTTGTCAAGAGAGATTCCACAAAACTTTAAATTAACCGGCCAGAAGAAAAAAAAAAAATTTTTTTGAGTGGTTTTGGACTAGTGGGTGGACATCTGATGACGCATATAATTCCTGCTGGAAATCAATGTAGAAAGAAACCCAACAACTGGTATAAGCCACCCCCTAGGGGGGAGGCTTAATAATAATACATAAAATAACATGTAAAAGAAAGTTATTTTTTCATTTTCAAATTCACAATAATCACAAAAAAACAAACTGCTAAACAATGCTGTTTTTTTAGTTTTTTTTAAAGTACTAATTCGTATACATTTTAACAAGGCTACTTATTGGAACAAACTTGTAGCCTCTTCTTCTTCAGACACGTCAAATGAGAATAAAATGTTCTCCAAAGCTGATAATCCTCAAAAACTTTATTGGCTTGTTCAAGCGCTTTGTTCAACAAATCCAGGTCTTCAAAATAAAAGACAACGTAGTCGTTTATATGTTCAACATCGATTTTTCGGGAAAATTAGTCAGAAAAGAGCAGTTTTTTCCGACCCTGCATTCGCCTCGCAGTGATCCCGAGTACTTTACCGGCATCCCAGCTTAAGAATTCACTACTCCTGTTTGAATTGCTGGCAACTTTGTTGTAGCATCACCTGAAATGAGCCCAGTCACAAGGCTCTAACACCATCCCGTCTGTGATCGAGCTGTGCTCCTCGTCAACACACAGGTTGAAAAGCGTCATTTTGGGGGCTTCGCCATCCATATCAATATGATACCTGCAACGTAGATACTCAGACTGCGTCACGCTCCATTCGTTGTGCAGTAGCCGGTCGTGGACTCGGGAAATTGCGGTGAAAGGCTTCTTTGGGAGCCACAACACAGTCCAATCTGGGGCCACTTCTGGAGCAGTAGGTGTTGATATTTCAGAGGTTAACTTACTTGTAAGGTACAACAAATTTGTATGTAGACTACAGGCTACAGAGTTAATGTCTGTTTCTGATATGCTAGACCACTGTAAAAAACGGAGCTTTATACAATTAACAAAGCCATAGTTATTGTACTCAATCAATCAAGGATGAAAATTTTGTATGTGACACAAACCTTTTTGTTTCTCATTGGTCTGTCTAACTGTATGTCTAGTCAGAGGAGTGGTGAGTTGGGGGCATATCTTTTTTTCGGCTACGCACACATGTCGGCGTCGGAAGGCGTTTCCTCTTTGCTGGCAAGAGTGCATCCTTCAACTTCTTTACAGATGGCATGCTTCACATTTAATGGTTTTAGAAACCTTTTTCTTTCTTAACTTGTTTTTTGATAACGTTTGCCTATTTTTCACATTTTTACAAATTTACATGTTGCTTAAATCTATTCTTGTGCTTTAACATACAGTCTCTGATTTATAGCGATGCTATCTCTCTATGGGATTTGCCGGAGACGCCGAAGGGGGAAGCGAGCCGGAGCGCTCGTTAAACTGCGACAGCGGGGATTTCGAACTGCGCTCCCGTCTATACATCTGGCGAATGTCCGCTCTCTGGCCAACAAGATGGATGAACTTCTGCTTCTCAATAGAACAAACCCGGACTTTTACAGATCCGCCGCCCTGTGCTTCACTGAAACCTGGCTTGGTGAGCACATCCCGGATAGCTCACTGCCGGGCTTCCAGCTCCTCCGAGCGGACCGTGTAACGGAGCTAACGGGGAAAACGAGGGGAGGCGGAATCTGCTTCTATATAAACGAAGGTTGGTGTACAGATGTCACAGTGTTGAAGAAATCATGCAGCCCTCACCTAGAAACCCTCTTTATTGACTGTAAACCGTTTTATTCACCGCGGGAGTTCTCCTCCTTTATTCTGGTCGCTGTTTACATCCCACCTCAGGCCTGTGTTAGTGAGGCATTACAACACCTGGCTGACCAGATAGCTTCCACGGAGCACAAACATCCAGACTCCCTGCTCATTGTTCTTGGGGACTTTAACAGAGCAAACCTCAGCCACGAACTGCCAAAATACAGACAGCACATTAAGTGTCCCACCAGGGACAAAAACACACTGGACCACTGCTACACCACATTAAAGGACGCCTATCGCTCTGTCCCCCGTGCAGCTTTGGGACTCTCTGATCACTGTCTGGTTCATCTTCTCCCGACTTACAGGCAGAAACTAAAATCTGCTAAGCCTGTGGTCAAGACTGTGAGGAGATGGACCAACGAGGCAAAGCTGGAGTTACAGGCCTGCTTTGACTGCACTGATTGGAGTGTTTTTGAGGCTGCTGCTAAAGACCTGGACGATCTCACTGACACTGTGACATCTTATATCAGTTTTTGTGAGGACATGTGTGTGCCGACTAAAACCTTCTGCACATACAACAACAATAAACCCTGGTTTACTGCAAAACTCAGGCAGCTTCGTCAGGCCAAGGAGGAAGCCTACAGAAGTGGGGACAGGATCCTGTACAACCAGGCCAGAAACACACTGACAAAGGAGATCAGAGTAGCTAAGAGGAGCTACACTGAAAAGCTGAAAAACAGGTTTTCAGCCAACGACCCTGCGTCAGTGTGGAGAAGCCTGCAGGATATCACCAATTACAGGAGACCATCCCCCCACACTGTGGAGAACCTTCAACTGGCTGACGACCTGAACGTGTTTTACTGCAGGTTTGATGAGCCCACATTCACACCCCACACCCGCTCCGACATCAAACAACCAACTGCACCCACTGACCCCCCACCTGCACTCAGGATCTGTGAAGAGGATGTGAGTCAGCTCTTCCAGAGACAAAAGACCAGGAAGGCACCAGGCCCAGACGGCGTGTCACCCTCCTGCCTGAAAGTCTGTGCGGACCAGCTGGCCCCCATCTTCACGCAGATCTTCAACAGATCACTGGAGCTGTGTGAAGTACCCTCCTGCTTCAAAAACTCCACAATCATCCCGGTCCCCAAGAAAACCTCTATCACAGGATTAAATGACTACAGGCCCGTCGCCCTGATGTCTGTGGTCATGAAATCCTTCGAGAGACTAGTGTTGACCCACCTGAAGGACATCACAGGCCCCCGGCTGGACCCCCTGCAGTTTGCCTACCGGGCAAACAGGTCAGTGGATGATGCAGTCAACACGGGACTGCACTACATCCTGAAACACCTCGACTCCCCAGGGACATATGCGAGGATCCTGTTTGTGGACTTCAGCTCGGCGTTCAACACCATCATCCCAGAAATCCTCTGCTCCAAACTCACCCAGCTCACTGTACCAGCCCCCACCTGTCAGTGGATCACAGACTTCCTGACAGACCGGAGGCAGCAGGTGAGGTTGGGGAACTTCACATCCAGCACCCGGACAATCAGCACTGGCGCCCCCCAGGGATGTGTGCTCTCCCCTCTGCTCTTCTCCCTCTACACCAACGACTGCACCTCAGGAGACCCGTCTGTTAAACTCCTGAAGTTTGCAGATGACACAACGGTCATCGGTCTCATCCGGGATGGTGACGAATCTGCATACAGACAGGAGGTTGAACAGCTGGCCCTCTGGTGTGGTCAGAACAACCTGGAGCTGAACAAGCTCAAAACTGTGGAGATGACAGTGGACTTCAGAAGGAGCCCCCCAACACTGCCCCCCCTCACCATACTCAACAGCACTGTGTCTGCTGTGGAAACCTTCAGGTTTCTGGGATCCACAATCTCCCAGGACCTAAAGTGGACGTCCAACATAGTCACACTCATAAAAAAGGCCCAGCAAAGGTTGTACTTCCTGCGCCAGCTCAGGAAGTTCAACCTGCCTCAGGAGCTGCTGATCCAGTTCTACTCTGCAATAATCCAGTCTGTTCTCTGCACATCCATCACTGTCTGGTTTGGATCGGCCACCAAACAGGACAGGAACAGACTACAACGGATAGTCAGGACTGCAGAAAAAATCATTGGTGCCAACCTGCCCTCCATCCAGGACTTATACATCTCCAGAGTCAGGAAACGGGCAGGAAACATCACTGCAGACCCATCACACCCTGGACACAACCTGTTCCAACTTCTCCCCTCTGGTAGGCGCTACAGAGCACTGTACGCCAAAACAACCAGACACAAGAACAGCTTCTTTCCGCAGGCCGTCACTCTGATGAACACTTAAATCAGTCATACAGTGTCAGGAACAATCCCTGTGAAATAAAATCCACTGTACCTATTTATACTAAATTATAATTTGTAGTTTAACTACAGGTTTTCTTTTAACATGTACATATCATTGTCAATATAAATCTAAGCACGCTGTATATACTGTATTGTATACACCCATATACTGTCAGCTAACCCAACCCACTACCTCATGTATATAATGTAACCTGTTGCATTAATAATTCCATATTTATTCCAGCATCTTTGCACTCTGCACCATTGCACTATTGTCTTTTTGTTTACAATTTCAGTGTTGTTGGTTTTTATTAAAAATTATATATTTATATCTGTACATAGTAGATAAATGTTTATGTTTACCTTTGTTGTCCTTGTTTTTAGCTGTATGTCTATTCTGGGTATGTACATTGAGAGCAACGGAAAACCGGAGTCAAATTCCTTGTATGTGTTCACATACTTGGCCAATAAAGCTGATTCTGATTCTGATCTCTCTCAATTCTTTAACAAGCATCTAACCTAGACGTATTTTCTCCTTTTGCTTGCCTATTTTAACGCTTGTATGTGCTGTTTAAAAGCTTTTAAAATCAACATTTCCATTAATATATGGCATCAGGTACGCTATTATGCACCCTCCCAATAATGATTAAAAAATATTTTTTAATTGTCATTAATAACCTTATTAACGTTCATAAACATATTTTTATTATACTTATTGACGTTTTGGTCATCAATCTAATTTTGACAGAAACCAAATTGTATTACTCTGGCCCTATATGGAATACAGATTTTTTTCAAATGAGGCACTGCTTTGCTGACATTTTCCTTCAAGAACAACAAAAGCAACATGTGACATGGCCGCGCAAGGGTGGGACGTCTTATGACACTTCCATGGTACGGCTGTAAAATAGTATGGAGGCTAATTTTTGCGTACTGCACGTCACGCACTAAACAGTGGACATTAAACAGCACACATCTGGCAGTACACTGTACACAGGATAAATGATGCAGTAGATAGGGCTCTGATTTGGACACAGCCCAGCTAAATCTGCGCAGCTAGGTTTTCCATCGCCATTGACTGGTAAAACAATATAGGCCAATATAAATCCAAATACTTCTTTAGTATGTCTTTTCCAGAATTCCAAAGCCTTCAGGATAAAAAATCTAAATCCCAATTTAATAAAATAGGCTTTATTTCACATTTGTTCTCTTTGGTTCTTTATACAGCATATCAATTCATTTAAATGATTGTTTTAATTACACAGGGTCTTTAAGAATCTTGTCTTTTTTTAAAATCTGGTTATTCTTGTGAAAAGAAAACAGAGAGAGATGACTAACCTTTTCTCTAGCCATGGGAGATAAAAGAGGCATTCGCACTTGACAGTGGTGAAGGCCTGGCCAAACTTGTGCTGTGGAAACGCTTTGAGCTCAGCGTCGGTCATCATGCGAAACCCCAGCACATCATCTGCCCAGAAAGGCCTACGTTCGCTGGGAACCTCCCGAAAAATCTGCCACCTTGAGAAACACGCCCGTTAGACCAATGCAGACATGGGTGTTAGGTCACTGGGGCAAGGTTGGGCAACTCCAGAACTGAGGGGGTCTGGTTCTGCAAGCTTGAGAACTTCATCATCTGACAGTAGTAAGGCTCAAGTAATTATTTGAAAAGGAGGTAACCTAGCCTGGTCTTCCAGCAACATGTTAACTACTGAATTGTTTGGTAACTCTATAACTTTATAGCAGGACTTCTGCCCTCAAAGACTGGAATTGCCCATGTATTGTATTATGGGTGTGATAATGCACATACACATAATAGTTTTTCTACAAGTGGAGTATGGGCATTTACCCTGAGCTCAAGTTTACACCTGCTTCTGAGGCCTGCTGGGACCTGGCAATCTCTAGCAGGTGATCGAAAGTGTCCTTAAACCAGCGGTGCTGTTGTTGCAGAGGAATATCTGTGAGGAAAGGCGATATCAGCAGGTGTTGATATCTTGTGAGTGTGCGATTTTAACCAAAGTTATACAACACCTAAGTCAACAGAGGTTGTACTATTCCTGTGTATTAAATAACAAAATTAACTTAAGTAATTAAATATAGCGGCAAGCAGCGAGACACAGGGCCCAAGCACACAGGCAATATTAAGCCACTTTTGGCCTTAAACTTATACACTCTAGCTGTTTAGTGTAATTTCACTGTTCATTACATACATTTTTACTAAAATGAACAATTCTACATGCTGCTTTCTATTTATACCATTAAATGTTTAACACTAACAAATAATGTGTAAAGCATTTTTGTGAAACAAAGTATACAATAATTTCTTCAGACTGCTTTTACATGTGTCTGTGTGACCTTTAGCATTTCTTTAAATTTTACGTTTATTAAGAGCACTAGAAATTTTAATGAATTTTAAAGACCAGGGACCAGCAGCCAATTGCCACCCCTCAAGGCACCGGCCATGCTCGGGTCTAGCAGGACCGGGGATCGAACCCCCGATCGGTCTCATCGCACAGACAGAAAGTCCGCACCTTTGTCCGCTGCACCACCACGGTGCTACAATAGGCTATTATTATTATTTACTGAAAAAAAAAAAGATAATTTTTTGGACATTTTGAGATTTTCTGCCTAAATCACTTGATTTATCATTCGTCAACAGTGTAAAAATGCTCAAGTCACTGCAGGTCGCTGTGCACTTCCTGAACCACTTTATGCTATTCTGCCTAAATCCTCATTGACGTAGAATTGCAGCAGTTTTTTGCCTTTTTCTCAAAACTACAAAAGATGACTTAGGCACTTTTGTTATGCGGCTGTCGATATGCAACATCTTCAACTTAATTTCAACAATAATTTTGTTTCATTTAAGCCATTTACCAAGTTTATGTGATGCTCACACCTGGAGTTATAAAGCCTTAAACAGAGCACCCCCTAAATAGATGAGAACTGACCAAATTTGCCATCTGCGCCAAGGGGTTAAAAAATGAGTAAAAGATGACTCATCAGACCATATCCCTTTTCTCCATTGCTCAGGGGTCCAGATTTTGTGTTCCTTACACCATGTTATGCGTTTTTGTGCGTTAGCCTTGGATACAAATGGTTTCTGAATGGCGGCCCTGCAATAAATACCAGCTTTGTGAAGCTCATGTCATACTGTTTTTGTTGAGACTGGTTCAGATATGGATTGATTCAATTCTGTGGCGATTTTTAGAGCTGTAGTTCTGTGGTTATTAGCAACTATCCTACCAAGTGTCCGTCTGTCCCTGTCGGAGAGCTTTGACTTGCGGCCACAGTTCTTTTTTGCTGGTGCAGTTTTTTGGTGTTGGGCATATGTTGTCATAATTTTTGACACCGTTCCCCTTAGTTGCCACCTTAAATAATTTTGCCATTTTTGTGACCGACGCACTTGCAATTCGGGCACCAACTATTTGGCCCCTTTAGAACTCTGTTAGTATCCTCATCTTGCTTTAGAGACTTACTGTCATGGTTTGTGACCTTTTTTCCCTTGCGGTCGTGTTCCTCGGTCGCCACGGGTGGGCACTGCTTCGTTGGTGGAGTTTTGGCTCCGTTCCAAAACTCGCGAAGAAGTCCCATCAACGTTTACACAGCTGTACTTGGTTGCCGGTGAGCTATATAAGCCTTCCGTTTCCGTCATTCGGGGCTTCGATATTGTTTGTTTATTGTTTTGTACTGTAGTATTTTGTTGGCTGTGAGTTATTCGTACCATTTGGGCTACTCGCCTATTTTTATGTCTCATTGCTGAGGCAGGGATTATTTCTTGTTGGCTCTGTAGTTACTTATCTCGTAGAATGATGGGACCGCGGATCTCTGCTCTATTTCGTCTTTTTTGTGCTTTTCTCCGTATATGGAGTTTTGGGCGATTCTGTTCGGAACTGTAGTTCTGTTCGCCCTTCGGTACATGTTTTCCCATAGGGAGATCGGGTGTTTCACTTCTACTTAGTTACTTAGCTCGTAGAAGTATAGAGTAGCAGTTATTTGTTCCATTTTCGCCTTTGATTGGTTTTCTTACTGAGAGACCTGGTGTTTTGCTTCTACTCATTTCCGTGTTACTGTGAGCCAGTTAGTAGCTTCGGTATGTTTGTCTCCTTCTCGTGGACTACGTTCCCCTTTGTTGTGAGTCAGGGTTTTATTTTATATTGAGAGGCAGTGCTTGCTATTTTCGATTAAGTTTGCGTTGGTCTGTTGTTGCAGCTGTCCTGTTCGCCTTTTTTACCTGCGGGACGATTTTGTTCGGAACTATTGTTCTGTTCGTTCTCCAGGTATGTTTCTCCTCGTACGTTTCTCCTCGTACGGAGCTTGGGCGATGTTGTGGACATGTTTGTGTGTGACTGCGTGTTTCCGAAAATAGCCTCGGAACATTAGCTCTCTGTTCCTTCGCCTCGTTACATATTCTTTTACTGAGAGGCTAGGGTGTGTGTTTTCAATTAAGCTTGCGTTAGTCATTTTGGATAGTAAAGTTATGGGACGACGGTGCTCCGTCGGCTGGCCTGTAAAATGTTTCTCCCCCCTGGGAGATCGGGTGTTTACCCCTTTGTTTTCTGCATTTGACTGCGAGCCTATTAAACTAGCCATGGAACGTTAAATCTCTGTTCCTGTTCGCCTTGTTATATTCCTCAGCATGGAGAGGCAGGGCGCGTATTTTATACTAACTCGTTTTGGTCTTTTAGCCGGTAACTGTCCGGTGCAGCCTGTCCTGTTCGTTCCTTTTGGTACCTGTGTCCGTACATGGAGTTTGACGATTTTGTTCGGAACTGTAGTTCTGTTTCGTCTTTCGGTACATGTCTTCCTATAGGGAAGATTGGGTTATGTTGTGGATATGTTTTGCGTTTGACAAACGAGTCTTTGAAAGTAGCCTTGGAACGTTAAATCTCTGTTCCTGTTCGCCTCGTTACATTCCTATTTATGGTGAGGCAGGGCGTTTATTTTCTACTAATCTCGCGTTAGTCTTTTTAGCCGGTAAATGTCCGGTACAGCTGTCCTGTTTGCTCTATTCGGTACCTGTCTCCATACATGGAGCTTTTGACGATTTTGTTCGGAACTGTAGTTCCGTTTCGTCCTTCGGTACATGTCTTCCTATAGGGAGGATTGGGCTATGTTGTGGACATGTTTTGTGTGTGACTGCGAGTCTGAGCGTAGCCCTGGAACGTTAGATCTGTTTCTTTCGCCTCCTCATATACAATCGTATCATTTTGCAGTGTTTGTTGACTGTGTTTTTATTTGTGCCTTTACGCTACTCGCCCGTTCTTATGTGTCTCGTTACCGAGACAGGGCGCTTATTATTTCTGGCTATTCAGAGACCTGTCCTCGCGCTTCTACTTATTGGCGTGTGACAGTGAGCCGGTTGGTAGCGTCTGTATTGTTCGTTGTATTGTCTCCTCCCTTAACTGCAGGGTTTCCCGCCTTAGTGGCCTTCGGGCTTAAAGAATCCCCTTGCTACGTTTGGCTCCTCCGACCTCACACGTCACGCCCCATTAAACTTACCTCGCAAAGTGCTGCTGGTTAGACTCGCTTTTAAGCAGACACATGCTGCTATTAGCATTCAAATTAATAGGGATCACCTGTGTAGATGCTTTTGCAATTATAGTTTAGATGCTTCATAGTTAAATCCATTTTTCAGGGGTGTGTCCGATATTTTGTATATGAGCAGAAATATGATACTGGAGAGACTTGGGTCACTCTGTATTCATGATAGGGGTGTGAATTGCCAGAGACCTGCCGATTCGATACGATACTTGGGTGCCGATTCGATACGTATTGCGATTCTAAAAGTATTGTTATACGATATTACAATATGTATTGCCATTTTCTTTAGGCTACTCTTTAATTCACTAGGCATATTGCTTTGAAATGTTAATTGATGCAAAGTTGTGTCTGCAGACATTTGCTCTGAAACATAACATTTGAAGTTACTTTAATTTGAAGTTAAATATTTTTATTTAGACTCATTTGTAAAGGATACAAAAATAAGGTTGCTCTTGCACCAGGAGACAATAATTCTAAACAAAAATCCTGAGTCAGACAATCACAATCACAATAAGTGTACAATACAAATCGTCACACATTTACAACAGCAACAAATGTACTAATGCACATGAACTATAACTGGTTACAGAACCAAATGCTTCAAATAGCCTACAATCAGACTATTTGCAAATAAGTATTGTCATTAACTATATTGTCACCAGGAGACAATAATTCTCATTTTCAACAAAAAATAGCTGAATCCTGAGTGCGTAATGGCGCATAGATAAGAAATGGGACACCCTTGCATGACATTCGGTTGCTGTGGTTACATACACACACATCGCCATGTTTCCAGTCGCTGCTATATGTCATTTTTTTATTTATAAACCCACTGACAAAAATCGTGTGCATTAGTTGTCTGTGGAACTTCGGTGACATCGGGCGTGTGGTCTGTGGGACGTCCCTCGAATATCCAGAATGAAAGTTTATAAGTCGCCTCCGTACGTTGTTTAGATCACTTTTAATTGTGAATTAAGGTGATGTAGAATACGTAGTTTTATGTTTAACAGTTGAGCTATGGTTTTGGTCAAGAAAGGCCACCGTCTAATGTGGATGTCCACTGAACGTTAACAGGAGAGCCAAGAATGACGAACCCGTTTCCTTTTATATAATTTGCTCGTCCGTGCAACGTCGTGTCGTTTTTATGAATGAATCTCAACCACCGAACTATATAGAAAACTCAACACGTCATATTTTGAACTTTAGCAGATCAAATCGGTAAACTCCTCTTTTTACATAAGATCTGTAGGCCTACGTCTGTCAAGCTGAAGTTCAATATATGGCATGTTGAGATTAAAATAAATAAAACAAACCTGTTTTCTGTTTGATTGCAGATGCAGATATGCCTCTAAAGAATAGTACAAAACAGACATTGGCTCGATTGAGAATAGTCTGTTAAACAGACGCCAATGTTCTGAAAGTGTACATAATACATGGTGCCCAATAGTACACTGCCCGGCCAAAAAAAAAGTCGTCATTGCACCCGTCATGCATAGTGCCCACTGTACAAGCCTCTGGAGGCAGTGTTATGATCTGGGGTTGCTTCAGTTGGTCAGGTCTAGGCTCAGCAACATTATGCAGCAATAAAAATGAAGTCAGCTGAGTACCTGAATGTACTGAATGACCAGGTTATCCCATCAATGGGCATATGCCAGGATTACAATGCCAAGATTCATCGGGCTCAAATTGTGAAAGAGTGGTTCAGGGAGCATGAGGAATCATTTTCACACATGAATTAGCCACCAGATTCCTGACCTTAACCCCATTGAAAGTCTTTGGGATGTGCTGGAGAACACTTTACGGAGTGGTTCGACTCTCCCGTCGTCAATACAAGATCTCAGCCAAAAACTTATGCTACTCTGGATGGAAATAAATGTTGTGACATTGCATAAGGTTGTCGAAACAATGCCACAACAAATGCGCGCCGTAATCAAAGCTAAAGGCGGTCCAACGAAATATTAGTGTGTGCGACTTTTTTTTTGGCCGGGCAGTGTATTATTAACTAACTGTAACAATGCTGCTCTGCAATTAAAGTAATATTGTATTTGTTTAAACACATATTATGTATCAACAGTTACCTCAGTGAATGTATAGGAACTGTAGGTCTATTAAGAGTCACATCAAGACTTCAGCCCTACAGTTTTAATCGAGCCATGTGGTGGTGCTATAAAGATCCAAATATTATAATTCTTTTTTTAATTCACTAAAAAAACTTGCTACAGTGACAAAAGCCCTCATTAGGAACATAGATATGTACCTCGGGTCAACGCCATCTTGAATTGGTCGCCATTTTGTCTTAAATTTACTCATCTATTACTTTTCTGGTTTAAGGCTGGTTTGATACGTCAAACCATTGATGACTAAGTGCCATTTACCAACCATGTGTTCCATACTGTTCCAGTGTAATTTACAGCTAAATCTAGTCCCACCCCCCAATTCCCATAGAGATCCATTGAAATGCAGATGTTATAGTATCGCTTGTAAGAGTACCAGAAAATAAGATATCAAGAGTCTGTTGTTGGGTCACAGACATCAGGAAGTCATGGCATGCAAAGTATATGCAACCAAATATTAAAAATGATTACTTTATTCTTGCAGGGGTGCCAATAATTGTGGCACACGTGGTTTTGTTAAAAATAATTATTTCTTGATGAGGGTTTTTTTTCTCATAATAAATTTACTTCAATTAAAGGTTGGATTTTTCTCATTTTTTCAGTGTGAGATTAAGCGAATTCACTAAACAGTGAATTTTTTATAACCCTTTTTACTCATCTTTACCAGGGGTGACAATAATAGTGGAGGACACTGTATACTTAATAATAGCTTATTACTTGCAACCACTGTCCAAAGATTTATTTTTTGAGTGCATCTGTCACATGCTGGAAGGATGTGGCCAGGAAGGAGAGAGATTTTAACCTGGAGCTACACTGCGGGGAGTTACTTTGCGTTCCCTAATCATTTTGGAGCAGCTGTGCTCACACAAGTAGGCTACAAAATCATCTTTCTGTCAAAGCGATTATGATCCAAACACTGTCTATCAATGAATCCATCTAATATTGGTCTGGTATTATATACCAGACAGTCAATCATAGCCTACTTTTACATATTTTTCTTTTTATGACAGCTCTTTGATAATTGTAAGTAGGCTAGGCAAAGGAAAATAAAACCAATATTTCTTTCAAAGAACATGCACTCATGCACTCTAATATCCATTTTTGCGAAAGATGCTGTATTTTTCATAATCATCTATTGGTAGCGCTAGACATAGACCACCTTTTTTTCCGAACGTGTATCTTGCAGACACACCTCCTTTTCATCAAATCTCCACCCTGCGTGCGTAATGGCGAGCATGTACTGGAGAGACGCTTAAAACAGCGGGTAAGTCAAATTTCTGAATCACAAATAGCTTAAGCTACACGGAATTTCGGGAGTAAGTCCCATTTGCACGTGCTTATCTCAACTCTGAATCTGGCCCTTAAAGTGCTACTCCTCCAACTAAATTTAACCAATTTGCACAAACTTTGGTAATGCAAGCTCCTTAGACCAAGCCTCAAAAAAGTTATATACAGAATTTTGATGTTAAAAGATGGATGAATAAAGAGCCAATAGATACCTATGTGGGCATAGCTTATCACAAAAATGCTAATAATTCCAAAATTAACATAAAGTTCTGAAACTTAGTGGGGTGATTGAGAGTTAGATCAAGACAAAGGCTTAGCCCAATCAAACCACATGGTGGCGCTATAGAAATCGAAACATTCACTGTTCCCTTGCATAGATTTCAAACTTGCAACAATGACAAAAGCCCCGATTAGAAACAGGTATTTGCTTTTTGGGTAAACCCTGCCTTGAATAGTCCACCATTTAGGAGTCTCTGTGTTTCACAAATGCTGCTAACGCTGCTCAGTCCCCAGAAATCACTGCTCGCAGCTATATTTATAATTGTATAATACCAACGGTTTTTATACTACTACTATGGGCGGCAGTGTAGTATAATGGTTAAGGAACTGGTTCGATTCCCAGGTAGGACACTGCTGTTGTACCCTTGAGCAAGGTACTTAACCTGAATTGCTTCAGTATACAGTCAAGTCAATTTTATTTTACTGACAAAAATAGGTTATTTATCTGTACACACCCTTAGCCTAATACTTGGTTGCTGCACCTTTGGCAGCGATTACAGCTTCAAGGCGTCTTGGGAAAGAAGCTACGAGCTTGGCACACTTGTGTACATATGATATTTTACATTTTGATTTTTAATAAATTAGCACAAATGTCTAAAAACCTGTTTTCACTTTGTCATTATGGGCTATTGTGTAGAATTTTGAGACAAAAAATGAACTCAATCTATTGTAGAATATGTCTGTAACGTAATAAAACGTGGAGAAGGTGAAAGGGGTGTGCAGACTTTCCGGCTTGACTGTATATCCAGCTGTATAAATGGATTTTAATAAGAGGTTGTGGAAGTCGCTCTGGATAAGAGCGTCTGCTAAATGCCTGTAATGTAATTATATATGTTATACTACAACTTTTATGTTAAATAACATGTTACACTAGGAACAGTTAATAAAAGGGGACAGACTACATCTCTGTAATAACATGCAACACATAGTCTATGTCAATGGTTCTCAAGTTGGTCCTGGGGCTCCCCTGTGTATGATGGTTTTCGTACCAACCACAGTTCAATCCACAATCCCAGAATTTTACCAAGCTGTTAATGTTCAGATGGATTATTTGCCCTCTTAAGCCATATCATGTCAGAAATAGCTATTGTGGAGGGAAGTCCTTTGACTCTCTCCTCATTAAGTTCAATTTGAGATGGGTTTTCGAGTGGAAGAATTCTCAAGATAAAGATGAGGGAAATAGCAGTCTTCTATTAAATTGAATCTTTTATTAAACGGTCAAACGTTGATTCAACATGGAAAAACCACAAACCTACGCAGAGGATTCGGAATTCCCCGAACAAAAACAAACATTAGCTTATATAATATCATATAACTCCTCCTTTACGTTACTAATACTCCAATAATATGTGGTAACACCCTTTCATAATATCTTATTTTATCCAATAACAAATTAGGCAAAAAATTTATGCTATATGACCTGTTCTTACCCTATGCGCTTGGGGGCACTCTTGATCTATCAAATAAAATTGTTTGTGACCTTTCCTCCTTTTAATCAGACCATGAAATTTTCCTTAATTTCCCTTATTTTTTATTCTTTTCCCACCTGTTCGGTCAGCATGATCTATCTTATCAGCTTAGTTATGGAACACAGCAGGAAAACATTCCTGTTTTGACTGGTGTGCTAGATGCCCTCGTCCTTGCTGACAGAGAGCTATCCTGCACCCTCTCACAACCCCCCATCTCAGTACTTTTCCACTAGATCTTGACTGTATTATTTAATTATTTATAAAAGTTTGCTTATAAGGCTTTCTTGGGCCCACAGAACAGTTTCACAAAACAGCTTACTTCCACACTATGCATGCCATTTTAAATAAACACCCCATATTCACATTGTGCTTATTGTGCAAACAATTGCATAAAAATAGTTTTAGTTTTACCTGATAAAATTCTGAGGTGAATCAAGAGGCTCCTAATTAGATTTTTGTACACATAGGTTTAACTTCCTTAATTCCTTAATACATGGGTTTAATTCTTTCCTTAAAGTAATTAATATAATGTAGGATTGGCTTTTTATCATTTGCTTTGTCTTTGAATTCGTCATTATCTAGCAAATGGTTAGTTTTAGTGCCATGTGTCCACCTCAATTAGGAGGTTATTGTTATTGTAATTAGGAGGTTAAAATGTTATTGCCTGCTTCTACTGAAGTCATCCCGGCGCAATTTAGGCGCCAACAGCCCACACTTTGGTAATCACTAGAAGCAGACAATAACATTTAACAGACAATAACATTTAACATTTTTCCTGGATCAAAAAAAATAAGAACAATGTGAACATGATGGGTCATTTGTTCAACATGGTATTTCTGACATAATCTGATTTAAGAGGGTACATAATCCCTCAAAACATGAAAAGGGCAATTAAGAAAAAAGAACAGCGTGTTAAAATTCTGGGATTGCAATTGTGGAATGAAAACCAGCATACACAGGGGGGCCCCCTAATTTGTCTTTGGTTGTGGCACTTCAATATTATGCTTTTTTATGCTTTTTTTTCCTTCATCTGGTAGAGAGTTACATGAACTCTTGTGGTCGGGCTCGCCCACTATCTTAACAGTTCGGGCATGAGCCCGAGTTACATGAACTCCTGTGAGGTTATGTTTAGGGGTTGGGGGTGGGGTACGGGAATCACAAACTCAGAAAAATCTACACGCACACGGCGAAGACTGAGCGGGCATGCTCGCAGTCGGTTATCATGAGCAAAGCCTTCGCCATAGTAGGATTCGTAAATTTGGGACGAGTGCGTCAAATAATGACGCAAAAGTCGTCCTTCTGCGTCTAAAGGATGACGCCGTAGGAGCTGCCCAAGCATCGCCCCCCTGTGTATGCTGGTTCCAGAATTTTAACAAGCTGTTAATTTTTATGAATTAGGTACTTTTCATATTATGAGGGATTATTTACCCTCTTAACCTACATTGTCAGAAATTGATATGCATGCCATGAAGAATAATAATCACTTGTTCACTTTGTGCTTATTGTGCAATATTGCAAGCAATTACATAAAAAGAGGTAACAAAATTATTCGTCTGATCAAATTAAAGACTGATGTGAATATAGGCTCCTAATTAGGTTGTTAAACACATGTGGTTAAAGTTATTTCACAATATTTTCCTTGAACTAACACAAATACACGTCTGACTCATTTTCATTTGCTTTGTCTTTTAATTCTTCATCATCTACCAAATTGCTAGTTTTAGAGGCCACGTGTCCACACTTTTTGTCCACCTATTAGGAGCCTATTCAGTCACCTTTAATTTGTGGTTGGAATGATAAACCAGGATACGGGGGGGCAGGACCGAGTTTGAGAACCACTGCTATAAGCTAAACGTGAATAAGGCTAGCTAGCTATACTACGATCAAAACACACACACAAACACACAAGACAAGAAAACACTTATAGCCCTGTAGCAGAGATAGCTAGCCACCGCTACACTGTTGTTGCAAAGTTGTGTCAGTAATAAAGCGAAGAACTTAATGAAAGAGGTAAAATATACCATAGGAACATTACATGCACTAGTACTCACTCGAGGAGAAAATATTCACCATGCAAAAATATGTCCTTGGCGATATGGAATCCACGTTATTCCAATGAAGAGCAAAACTATGGAACATTGTGCATATTGTCTGAGCAATGCACTTTTGTGCACAAAAATGTCGGACTCATGTTGATAGCGTTGTTCGGATATACGCTCTCGACACATATCTTTGGAAAGCTTAGCAAGAGCTCATTTTGGATATAAAGGCTGTCAATTAATTGCAATTAGTTTCAATATTAATACTGCCCATTTGAATTGTGTACTGTACTTAATAATGTAGGTAAGATGATGACTTTATTCCATACTTTATGAGAGAATTTCATAGCAGAAGGAAATTATGTGATGACGACAGAAATCCAATCCAGTAAGTGAGCAGGCAAAATATCCGTTACATTGACCTATATTCAGGACCTTTTGTTTTTTATTGTTGCTGCGATAGTATACGATTTTTTGGTGGTGAAAGTAGAACTGTACCCAACTCCTAAATATATTTAAGTCCGATATCTTCAATCTGATTTGATCATACTGATCGAGTGGTCAAGATACTTTTAGGAAATATGGAACAATGGTGGTACGTAGAAACATATATTTAGTCTGATAAGTAAAAAAATGAAAGAGCTATCGAACGTTGCAACACAGCAAAGTGAGAAATAATTAATTGGGTATGAATACTTTCTGAAGCCACCGTATGTCGTTACATGTCATTAAATGCCCATGCCTATTTCAAAAAACTAAAGACTGAAATCTCACAGACATATTTACCAGCAAAAAATAATAATAATCCTACCACAAACTCTGTTACAGTGTCTGTATTTACATTGCTTAGTTCTGTGGAGACTTTGAAACTGTTAATAAAAAATCTTAATTGGTTCCAACATTGTACTCTAATAAAATGTAGATACTAGGAGTGAGAAGATAACTCTTGTCAACACGCATTTTGAGTCAGACACAGAGCGCATGTCCTCACTGGGAATTGGTGCACCACCCAACACGATCCCCGCAGCAATGTCACTCGTGGTGTCTGGAGTGAACCTGTCTGCCAGGACCGTCACAGAGCAGTAAGGAAGGGCCTCTGCGATGCACACTGCTGTGGACAGGCCGACCACGCCCGCCCCGACCACGACCACCCTTGTGCGCTGCATTGAGAGTTAGATCTGCAGGAGGGAGATGAATAAATCAGGTCAATCTGTATGCATAGTACTCTTTAGGACAGCTTCATCTGCCTGCATACTGTCCCTTCTTACAGTGTCCACCTAACAAATTTCCTCTTTCGTCCTTTCACCTGTTGGAATTTTACATTCCGTTTTGCTTTCCTGCGCCCAATTTACTTGCATGTTGCGTGAATCAGTACTACATTGGCAACAAGGATGGCTAAATGTAGACCGAGGGCAGTCTAACTGTCTTGTTCCATACTCTAACTCAGTGGTTCTCAAACTCGGTCCTGGGGGACCACTGTTTATGCTGGTTTTCACCACATTATGTTAGCAATAGCTATGCATGTCATGAATAATAAAAGTCCATTATTCTCATTGTGCTATATTGCAAATAATTACAAAAAGAGGGGCAAAAATATATATTTTTTTCTTTAACTGATCAAATGAAAGACTGAGGTGAATCAGTATGCTCCTAATTGGTGAAATTGTGGACACATGGCCACTAAACCTAACCACTTGATAAATAATGAAGAAAAGACAAAGAAAATGAAAACGAGCCAAACCTGCACTGTGTAAATACATTTAATGAAAAACTTATGAGGGAACTTAAAAACACACGTGTTCAATTTCCTAATTAGGAGCCATCCCAGTCTTTAATTTGATCGGTTTAAAAAATAAATAAAAAAGTTACCCATTTGCAATATAGCCCAATAAGCACAGTAGGAACAGGGAATTTTATTCTTCATGGCATGCATAGCTATTTCTGACATGGTGTGGCTTAAGAGGTTAAATAATCCCTCGAAACATGAAAAGCACCTAACTAAGAAAAATTAACAGCTTGTTAGTATTTTGGGATTGCAATTGCAGTTGGAACGAAAACTATGGAGTAAGAACGCTGTCAAAAATACGTATGCATAACTTTAAACATTCGTCCGTACATTTGTTATACACAAAATTATGTTTTCATACACGTAAATCATACATAAAATATGAAGTTGTGTGTGTTTTTATTAGAGTGTGAATCCAAAAGCTACGACTGCAAAGATTTATGGATACAACTCAGATTTCTACAGCCAATTCTTCCTTACGAATACGGATTCAAGTTTGTGGGTACAAGTCGAAAAGTGTTAAAATTACGTCACTGGGGCACAGGCAGGTCACAGAGAAAATTAATCGAACATTGATTCCACCAAATGCGCATGCGTTGAAGGCGCAAGATGGCTTTGAAATCACTTATTGAAATGTATTCAATGAATTAAAATAAATAGGCTACACTTTAAATGGATTCACTGATGATATTACACCAATTCGATCGATCTGTTTTGTTTTGAAAGGGAAACTTTATCTTTTTGGCAGGGATATAGGCTATCGTAATGAACCAATTACTCGACGGGTAGCCTATTGCTACCACCAAACTATATAGAAAACTAGAAACAACAAACTGTATCTCTCCCATTCATTCTATTGAAGCCAGCATTCTCCGCCCACTTTGACCAAATCCCTGCCCTTTCCGCCGTTCTTAACACCCAATTCACGCGAGACGCCATCTTGGAATTATACTAAACGAAAACGAGGCTGAGGTGGGAAAATACAGGAAGTGTTTCAGCGTAGCAGTATTTCAGGCCATTGTAGCCTACTGTATATTGACTAGTTGCCCAGTTTTTTGTTGTTACTGAGACACTTGCCGTGTACTTTAAACAGCCAAACAAGAGCGACACTGTAAACGTAATGCAGACAAATATACTTTTTTTTTTTATCATATCAATTTTCCTTTTCAAAATGGTTTCTGTAATGGGGGAGTATAACACTACTTAGTTTTTTTAATGCTAGCCTGTGGTGATTCATTAACTTGTAGCCAGAATAACGGCATACCCAGCTGGTAAACAGCGCGAACATAATGAAAATACAGACACGATTGTTTACAATGTAATGGTAACTTTATTTTGGGGTTGATAGTTCACTAAGTTATCCAATGCTGCAATGAATATGTTCATATTGTTGCCTTCCACTGACCCTTCTTCTGGCATACGAACGCTAGCATAAAGGAGAATTCATATTAACTGGTTATACCGGCTAAATGTTGCTGATATGTGGTTATATTTGAATATTTCAGTAACAGCTACGTTCGTTAGCTAACCAGCTACCTGCATCATGTAAGGTCTCATTTTTTCCCATTGAACGAAATGATCTCACAACACATTCCTCACTCCTGACTGTAAAACCGGCATTGCATTGGATGATCTAGCATTAGCACACAAAGTAACAAGCAATATGAACACAACACAATCGCAAGCCATGTAGAGACAGAACGAGCCTTTTGCCCCGTCTTGCACTTCGCTTTGACATGTCTGCCAGGAGATAGCTAGCGTTACCGACCTAGCTAACAAGCTATAAGACCAATACGCGTAGCAGACACCTTCGCAGCACCCGCGGTGCGGGGGTTCCCCCGGGCACGGAGGACCATAGTCAGATTTATTCATTTGAGATTTTAATATTTGACTGTAAGCTATGTGTTGTGTCCGGTAAGTGAGGACTAGGTAAAATGTGTATAATCTGAATCCAGCGGTTCTAACAGTCAATGCCCTTGTTAAAACGTTCAGCACTCTGAATACTGAACACAAGCAATATTGCGTGCTAGAACCCCTCACTTAACCTACATTCAAAATAAGCTTTACGTGATTTAGTTTAAGAATAATTATTAAAAATGACAATCATCAATTAAATCGCCAAATTCGTTAATAGGTAAGTCGAACAGTAACCTGGTGGATCAACCAACAAGCCAAAACAGAGTCTAAATCAGGTCTTGAGATTAAATAATTTTATTAAATGAAAAACATTCAATTGGAATAATGAGTTGAAATCATACATTCACTAAGGAATGTAGGCTGACTACTTATAATTTACAAAATGGAATACATTAAACCAGACATTAATTAGGAAATACCAGTAAAGAGAGAGATAAGCCAAAAATTGCCAAATTATTTACCCTCCAGCTGAACAGGAACAAAAGGAAATGCACGAGGAACCAAAAAGAATGACTTCTCCAAACAAACGCCACAATTGACTAACTTCTTTTTCTGCGGTACACTCATAAAATACCTCCACAGGAAGACCATCCCTGTCCTGATTGGGTTAAGGTGTGGGGGAGGGGTCATTTATGACAAAGACTGGCTTATCTTTGATGGGGGGTTGAGAATGAGAGAGAGAGACAGAGATAGAGAGAAGGGGGGGAAATATTAGATATCCTACATCCCTCTCTTGTAAGAATAGGTGCATGCACCTGCTAAAAACCTATTCTTACATCACCAAATAGGAATCACATTACACATTTGGACATTGAAGATGCAGTTACCTGCTAACAACAAAAACAACTGTCCAAATGGTTCACCAACCATTTTTAAAACATTTAGTCCATGCCCAGTTTAATAGTCCCTTTGTGATCTAGAGTCATATCTCTATTAGACACTCTTTTGTGTGTCGCTGCTGTTATGACACCCTGGTTCAGTCTCTTCCTTCTCCAGTGTCCGGGTATCTAGACTGGCAAGGGACCAGAAGTTCCCTGGACTCGGGTAACATGCAGTGCTTTTTCCATTAGTGTTGCAATTGCGTGGGTGAAATGCAACCTACTCCACAGTGTCTCTACCAGTTCTGCACGGCGTGCGGGGGCTCTGTCTCCTGTGACAGGAAGCTGGACGATCCACAGGTGGCAAAGTGCACTCAGGGCCTCTCTTCTGACGGGCGGGGAAGCTCCTCTTTCCCTGTCGGAATCCATTTTGGCTCCTTCAGCCTGGATCCAATTGGGTGGACTGCTGACGGCAGTTGCTTAGGCTAGCTTCCCGCGGCAGGGTGTGGGACCGGTTGCACTTGTTTGCACTTGTGTCTGTGGGTGTCCTTTAGGGAATGGCAGGAGAAGACTGTGGGAGTTGAGGGCTTAGGCATTAACACTCATAGCAACATGTGAAGACCGGAACAATTAATGATAGCACTGCATGTTATGACCGCTGTCAGTCCATGCCGGGGAACCTTACGGACAGGGTTTACCTTCCACGGGATTGCCAGTCTAAATAATCACATGAATAGGGCTGACTTGTCCAGAAGTGTCTATGAACAGTATTTGGCGGGGCACCTACACTCTATAAAAGGGACTTAAACACAACATGGGCATGGTATTAGGTTAAAAGGTGGTGGTAGGGATGGGGGGGGGGGGGCAGAGAGAGGCCGAGAGAGAGAGGCCGAGAGAGAGAGACAGAGAGAGGGAGAGAGAAAGAGCACAGGACATTAGGCAACATCCCGTCATTCCCTCTCTTGGAACGATAGGTGCATGAATAGCCGGCTGGTTTTGGCCACGGAAACCCGTAACATTAGGCTATCGGCTAGTTTCCACACCAGATTAACGAAAGCAGGCTAAATTGTGAAATTAATTTAGTTAACATTGGGCTGGCTATGGCTAGTCGTAACTTTTAGGCTACCTCGTTTCCTTTTTAATTCCGATCATTTCGCCTATAATCCCCAAACACAGAGAACAAGGAAATGTCGCTATCTAGCCTGGTAACTGCCTGACGACCGAAATCACAGACAACCATTATGTTCAGTGGTTTGAACAGTCCCCTGTAACGCCCCTTTCTTCGAGGCCCCGCCTTGATGGGCAGCTTTGACAGTTTGCCATTTCGAAAT
Source organism: Synaphobranchus kaupii (assembly GCA_029718625.1). Classification (NCBI taxonomy): domain Eukaryota; kingdom Metazoa; phylum Chordata; class Actinopteri; order Anguilliformes; family Synaphobranchidae; genus Synaphobranchus; species Synaphobranchus kaupii. Next base: position 9,369,323 of record CM056382.1, on the reverse strand, counting down.
GGATTTTTGGCAGGGTCTTTTCGGAAATGAAAATGCAAACGGATTGCATTTGAATTATGTCACTCTTGTGCCGCAAAAGCATGAACATGTAATGTTAAATGCGAATTGAATTATCATTTCCTTTTTGTCATGGATCATGCGATTACAATAAGAAATTGCTAATTCAAATGCGGTTTTTCATTTTCATTTAAATTATGGCAGGGTTGTGTCGTAGAGAGCGATGAAAATGAAATATATAATGGATTTGCATTAACATTTTCAAATTGTCAGAAAAAGTGCGTACATTAACTTGAAAATGAAAATGCAAAGTGACCTTTTGCATTTTCATTTGAATTATGTCATGGTTTTTGCGCACATCGAATGTAAACGAAATGTAATCGGCGATTTGCATTTTCATTTGAATTTTGGCGCGGATATGCTTCCATAGCGGAGGGCCACAGCGTTCAGCAAACCGGGATGACAGGAGGCATCCTGTCATCTTGCTTCTTCCGCACGTGGATGCCCCTTAACCACGCCCGTCTCATCTCTGTCCAGGGGTCTATGCCAGTTTTGGCTTTGGTTCCCTCTCTGGGCAGCTGGGCTGATCGTTGCTCGTAGGCATGCAGTCCATCACTGCTCTCCGAACACTTCTGATGTCGGAAAAGGGCTCTTGCACTCTCCCTGGATGACGTGTGTGTGCGAAGTTTGCAGGTGTGGCTCGGGGGTGGAGAGACGAGGGTGGGGGAAACTGTTGTGCTAAATTGGCTGCTTTCATCTTGCTTTGGATTGCAAGACAACACTCTGGCGGAGACTTTGAGGGCCAGAGGAGTCGTAAAACGGCCGGGGGTTGGCTTCCTGCTCCGTTTCTCCCGGGGTCTCTTTACAGCTCTGATAGGGGAGCGAGACTTTCGCAGAAGTCCCCCTATCTCCTCCATCACAGGAACTGTGGAAGTGGGAGAGTCCACAGAGCAGCAGACAGAGGTTCCCCGGATTCAGCAGGAGGGGAAGAGAAGTCCACAAGGGGTGGGATGGGGTCCTCGGCCTGGGTGCACTGGTCTGTGGGGGCTGACTCCACCTGTTGGGGTGCGTAGACCTCTCCACCTGGCAGGGCTGATGGGCCTGTAGAAGCCGGTTCCGCGTCCTGCAGTTCAACGGTCTCCTCACCAGGCTGGGCTGCTGTGTCTGCAGTAGCAGGTTCTGCCTCCAGGGGTTTGACGGTCTCCTCACCAGGCTGGGCTGCTGTGTCTGCAGTAGCAGGTTCTGCCTCCAGGGGTTTGACGGTCTCCTCACCAGGCTGGGCTGCTGTGTCTGTAGTAGCAGGTTCTGCCTCCAGGGGTTTGACGGTCTCCTCACCAGGCTGGGCTGCTGTGTCTGCAGTAGCAGATTCTGCCTCCAGGGGTTCGACGGTCTCCTCACCTGGCTCAGCTGAGAGGACTGCAGCAGCGGATTCCACGTCCTGTGGGGTCACATCCTCTGTGGTGGCTGGTGTGATACAAGACACAGAGCTGTTTCCCCCAAATTCCTCCAGGGAAGGGGGGCTCACCAGGGGGGCGGCTACATTGTCTGTGGAGGTGACAAAATCCACAGAATTGTCCAAGCCTGAAGGGGGTGGGGATGAGTCAATGGAGAGTGCTGTATTGTCCTCGGTGGGGGGTGGTGCCTGGGTTATGGCTGGAATGGCGCCATGCACTGCTCCTTCCAGCGCATGCTGGACTGCCACAGAAGAAACTGGTTTGGCAGTAACTCCTGACTTAGGCCGCATTTACACTGCAGGTCTTGATGCCCAGTTCCGATTTTTAGCCTATATCCGATTTTTTTGACCGCCTGTTTACATCTACTTTTGAAAGTGACCCATATCCGATACCTGTGTTTACACTTGCTTAACACTTGAAACAACCCGCATGCGTACAAGAGGGTTTGGTTACCGAAACGAAAAAACGAAAGTAAACAACCAGCCGGCACTTTCTCGCAATGGACGCAAACGAGACCGAAATAATAATTCAAGCAATTGCTTTCCGAAGCATCTTTAGAGGTCCGCAAAATATATATATATATAATTTCACTTGCGCCGTTTTTTTTCCACCGGAGAGTAGTTGTGCACGTGAAAGTAACGTTATACGTCATTAAAATGCAAAAAAGTACAAGATCGTCGCATTTTCAATGACGTGCGAATCACAATGACAGGGAATATCCGATCTGTCCGTTTAGATGGCAGTCGCATTGGCAGATATCCGATTCATATCAGATTTATTTCCACATATGATTGAGACCTGAAACGGATCTGAGAATATCCGATTCCATGTGCTTTTTTCCTGTTTACACGTTCATAATACATATCCGATCTGTGCCACATTCCGCAAAAAATCGGAATTGGGTCACTTTTACCAGGTAGTGTAAAGGCAGCCTTAGAGTGGTGCTTTTCCCAAGCCAGTTTCCACATCTGGTTTACCTCCTCCCATGCCTGCTTTGACCGCCAGAGGTAGAGAAAATGTTGTCTTTTCTCTAGGTACGACCTTATCCCTTGGACAATCTTGCGCTTGGTTTCATCACTATCTGGAGAAATCAGATAGTCCAAATACCCAGTCCGCAGGTTGTAAAGGGCCTCCTCCTTCAGCTGGTCCATTGCCTTGAGCTGTTCTGCAAATTTTGGGCACTGGGCTATCAAATATTGCCGTTCTGATAACATGAGATACCACTGCTGATCCAGCCTTGACTGGCCAGGGAATGCTGGTAGGTTAGCAGTGGACGGTAAATGAGGCATCTCTCTCTTTGTCTGGTATGCCATAATAATATTTAAAAAAATTTAAAAAATTTAAAAATAAAATCAATAAATCTAAGACCAGTCGATTAGAAAAAGATTTGAACTTGTCTCAGAGTTTACCGCAGTTTACTCAATAGCAAAATTTAGTATGCTATAGGACAACCTATCTCGGTGGAACCTCCAATTATGTCGGGTAAGTGAGGACTAGGTAAAATGTGTATTTTCTGAATCCAGCGGTTCCATTGCGTGCTAGAACCCCTCACTTAACCTACATTCAAAATAAGCTTTACGTGATTTAATTTAATAATTATTATTAAGAATTACAATAATCAATTAAATCGCCAAATTCGTTAATAGGTAAGTCGAACAGTAACCTGGTGGATCAACCAACAAGCCAAAACAAAGTCTAAATCAGGTCTTGAGATTAAATAATTTTATTAAATGAAAAACATTCAATTGGAATAATGAGTTGAAATCATACATTCACTAAGGAATGTAGGCTGACTACTTATAATTTACAAAATGGAAGACATTAAACCAGACATTAATTAGGAAATACCAGTAAAGAGAGAGATAAGCCAAAAATTGCCAAATTATTTACCCTCCAGCTGAACAGGAACAAAAGGAAATGCACGAGGAACCAAAAAGAATGACTTCTCCAAACAAACTCCACAATTGACTAACTTCTTTTTCTGCGGTACACTCATAAAATACCTCCACAGGAAGACCATCCCTGTCCTGATTGGGTTAAGGTGTGGGGGAGGGGGGGGGGAGAGGGGTCATTTATGACAAAGACTGGCTTATCTTTGATGGGGGGTTGAGAATGAGAGAGAGAGACAGAGATAGAGAGAAGGGGGGAAATATTAGATATCCTACAGTTGATAGACAAGCAGGGGCTACAAGGCAAAAAGACAACTAACATTAACCTCACACAAAATGCGCAGCTGAATAAAGCTACCGAAAATATCACTCTGGTCACTGTTGAAGCAAGTTGGAGAGCGTGGATTCAGATATGGGACACTTTTTTGAAAGGCAATCACAACAATTGTTATTGTGTTATTGCTCAACGTCTACTTCACATTAAATAAAGGTTTTATTGGTGTGCCATCATAGTTGTGGGCGTGTTGTTAATTAAAAAAACTGCCAGGCACATGAAAGTTAATTGTAAGCATGATGACAAATTAAGTATTTTTTTAAAATGATAAGGCTGACATTCTGTCAATTATTATGTAAAGATCTAGCTTATAGTCTTAAAATGAATCACTTTTGGCAAAGTATTAAAATATAATTAAAATTAGTATATATCCCTATCAGATTTCATGAAAATCAAATTTACAGTTCTGTCTTAACCTGACAGTGTTAGATAAAGTGGGACAGTGGGTTTCAGGTAAAGTGGGACATTAGCCTACTTGTAAATAAAAAAACTGCAAATAGAAAACATTTTATGAATAAAGATGCTAAAAAAAAGAATATGCTATTATTAATTTGTTATTAAGGTGAATAAATACCTAAATATGTACATAAATACAGGCCAAATTGTAGCAGCAGCTATTATCAATTACAGAAAATTGGAATACAGGAAAGAGAAGACGGAAGTGATGGGAATAAACAAAATAAAGAAATGTGAGCAGCACACAGGTAGCAAGGGAGGAAGACTTAATCTGTGGAGGGAGGAAGAAATGAGAGGAGCAATAGAAGAGTATCCAGAGCAAGTGGAGACAGGCCTGAGTCCTAAACTTAGATTTTTGCCAAGGGCTTTGAACATCCGATATCCACACTCCTTGATTGGGGGAAAGGGTGAGAAATATACATTTCAGAAACTGTTGCCATCTTTCACTTACATTTAGCCTAGTAAAGTCACCCCCATCCCCTTTCTTATACAGTTGAGATGGGAAGTTTACATACACTTAGGTTGAAGTCATTAAAACTCGTTTTTTAACCACTCCACAGATTTCATGTTAGCAAACTATAGTGTTGGCAAGTCAGTTAGGACATCTACTTTGTGCATGACACAAGTAATTATTCCAACAATTGTTTACCGATTATTTCACTTTTAATTCACTATATCACAATTCCAGTGGGTCAGAAGTTGACTGTGCCTTTAAATTTTTAATATTCGGTCGCATATCCTTTGCATGCCATGACTTCCTGATGTCTGTGACCCAACAACATCAAAAGACTCTTGATATCTTATTTTCTGGTACTCTTACAAGCGATATTATAACGTCTTTGCATTTGAATGGATCTCTATGGGAATTTGGGGGGTGGGACTAGATTTAGCTGTAAATTACACTGGAACAGTATGGAAACACATGGTTGGCAAAATGGCTCTAAGTCATCAAGGGTCTGACGTATCAAACAAGCCTTAAATCATCACTCTGCTGCCAGAAATACAGTAGATATGGATGGATAACTTGAAGGGTTTTTCCTCCTGACTTATTTTTCCATAGAGTGGCATGCAAAGGATATGCGACCGAATATTTAAAAAAAATTACATTTAAAGGCACAGTCAACTTAGCGTATGTAAACTTGACCCACTGAAATTGTGATATAGTGAATTAAAAGTGAAATAATCTATCTGTAACCAATTTTTGGAAAATTTACTTGTGTCATGCACAAAGTAGATGTCCTAACTATATGAATAAACACTGGTTTTTATCACTTGCACAATAATGCGTTTTAATGATAAAATAGGCTAGTGTCCCACGTTGTCTACAAAAGTGTCCCACTCAACCTGAACGTTACACTTCAGTAAAGATGGGTGTCAGATGGTGTTTAGAGGTATATAGAATTTATTTAGAAACAAATTATAACGTTATTTCACCATAATAATGCTGATAAGGCCTTGTTTAACTATTTTAAAAAATCATTTGAGTAGGTATTGACTCCCTTTGATTTGAAAAAATCAAAAAGTGTCCCACTTTACCACAAACCACCCACTTAACCAAAAACCTGATAGAACAGTATGTATCTATTAAAATCACTAGCCACCAGTTATTTTTCTGATTCAAGTTTATTTAAAAATATTCCTGTATTTAGCTTTTCACATAATAATGACTGTGTAAATTCAGTTAAAACAGTTAAACAGTCATAGATACCCCACATGATTTACCCCACACACAACCCAGTGCAGGAGATACATATCCCAATTTCTTAAATTCAAGTCGTGTTGCATGAGCTTGTGGCACTTTTTTTTGTTGCGGTTTTCCCATCTTACTAGCCTATATAACAGCTTTGATAGCATAGACACTACTGCATCTTTGTGGTTCGTGCATTTTTAGATCATTCGATCTGATGCAGCTCTTGCTTTTCCCACGACCGAATAGCAGAGAGAGAGAAAATGCGATTGCTGCGATTTAATTATGTTGGAAACATTTGCGGGAAGTTTCAATCGTAGGCATACTGACAGCGAATTTCGGCAAGAGCTCCAGGTTGGTAGTCCAAGCCATTGTTGTTGACATTCACTTCCGGAATTTTCCCACCTCAGCCTCACTTTCGATTTCAAGATGGCCACCGTGTGAATAAGGTCCATGGACCTACGATTGAAACTTGAGCCTACAAGAGGTCGCCAAAATACATTTTAGTTTGTTAAAATATAGCTCGTTTTATGTAGCCTATATTGTAGCTAGTATCTAACGTACACACATGCAAATCTATCGTAAAACGCAACCTGCTGTTTTCACGACAGTGTTTCTTGTCAGTCATAGTTTTAGCATAAAACTAGCCCTATGGTTACATTTAATAGTATGGTTGTAAGCAAGTGAAACACATTGTAGCGTAATTGAGAATTACCGGGTTAAAATGTGTTTGTTTAAAACGGTTTTTCCACCTTTTCGAAGGTAGCCTATGCGGGCGTATAAGGTTAATGATACGGGAAATCTAGTCTAATACGTTTTTTCCCCGCAAACGTTTCCAACATAATTAATTAAATCGCAGCAATCTAATTTTCTCTCTCTCTGCTATTCGGTCGTGGGAAAAGCAAGAGCTGCATCAGATCGAATGATCTAAAAATGCACAAACCACAAAGATGCAGTAGCGTCTATGCTATCAAAGCTGTTATATAGGCTAGTAAGATGGGAAAACTGCAAAAAATAAAGTGCCACAAGCTCATGCAACACGACTTGAATTTAAGAAATTGGGATATGTATCTCCTGCACTGGGTTGTGTGTGGGGTAAATCATGTGGGGTGTCTCTGACTGTTTAACTGAATTTACACGGTCATTATTATGTGAAAAGCTAAATACAGGAATATTTTTAAATAAACTTGAATCAGAAAAATAACTGGTGGCTAGTGATTTTAATAGATACATACTGTTCTATCAGGTTTTTGGTTAAGTGGGTGGTTTGTGGTAAAGTGGGACACTTTTTGGCAAATCGTTCTTTAAACTATCAAAGTGAGTCAATACCTACTCACATGATAAGTGTATGTAAACTTCCCACCTCAACTGTATAAGAAAGGGGATGGGGGTGACTTTACTAGGCTAAATGTAAGTGAAAGATGGCAACAGTTTCTGAAATGTATATTTCTCACCCTTTCCCCCAATCAAGGAGTGTGGATATGGGATGTTCAAAGCCCTTGGCAAAAATCTATGTTTAGGACTCAGGCCTGTGTCCACTTGCTCTGGATATTCTTCTATTGCTCCTCTCATTGCTTCCTCCCTCCACAGATTAAGTCTTCCTCCCTTGCTACCTCTTGTGCTGCTTCTTTATTTTGTTTATTCCCATCACTTCCGTCTTCTCTTTCCTGTATTTTCCTGTATTCCAATTTTCTGTAATTGTTTTAAGATTGGAGCTGCTGCTACAATTTGGCCTGTATTTATGTACATATTTAGGTATTTATTCACCTTAATAACAAATTAATAATAGCATATTCTTTTTTTTTAGCATCTTTATTCATAAAATGTTTTCTATTTGCAGTTTTTTTATTTACAAGTAGGCTAATGTCCCACTTTATCTAACACTGTCAGGTTAAGACAGAACTGTAAATGTGATTTTCATGAAATCTGATAGGGATATATACTAATTTTAATTATATTTTAATACTTTGCCAAAAGTGATTCATTTTAAGACTATAAGCTAGATTTTTACATAATAATTGACAGAATGTCAGCCTTATCATTTAAAAAAAACATTTAATTTGTCATCATGCTTACAATTAACTTTCATGTGCCAGGCAGTTTTTTAAATTAACAACACGCCCACAACTATGATGGCACACCAATAAAACCTTTATTTAATGTGAAGTAGACGTTGAGCAATAACACAATAACAATTGTTGTGATTGCCTTTCAAATTAACACTGTAACGTAGCCACAAGCTTTTAAGTGTCCCATATCTGAATCCACACTCTCCAACTTGCTTCAGCAGTGACCAGAGTGATATTTTCGGTAGCTTTATTCAGCTTTATTTATTGCGCATTTTGTGTGAGGCTAATGTTAGTTGTCTTTTTGCCTTGTAGCCCCTGCTTGTCTATCAACACATAGCTTACAGTCAAATATTAAAATCTCAAATGAATAAATCAGACTATGGCCCTCCGTGCCCGGGGGAACCCCCACACCGCGGGTGCTGCGAAGGTGTCCGCTACGCGTATTGGTCTTATAGCTTGTTAGCTAGGTCGGTAACGCTAGCTATCTCCTGGCAGACATGTCAAAGCGAAGTGCAAGACGGGGCAAACGGCTCGTTCTGTCTCTACAAGGCTTCGATTGTGTTATGTTCGTATTGCTTGTTACTTTGTGTGCTAATGCTAGATCATCCAATGCAATGCCGGTTTTACAGTCAGGAGTGAGGAATGTGTTGTGAGATCATTTCGTTAAATGGGAAAAAATGAGACCCCTTACATCAGGGGTGTCAAACTCCAGTCCTGGAGGGCCGCAGGTCTACAGGTATTTGTGGTTTCCTTTCAATCAGCACCCAGTTAAAGCATTGAGAACAAGGTGTGTGGACTTCTTAGCCAATTAGTGACTTAAATTAATCACTTGTGCTTAAACGCACCAAAAACCAGCAGACACTGCGGCCCTCCAGGACCGGATCTTGACACCCCTGCCTTACATGATGCAGGTAGCTGGTTAGCTAACGAACGTAGCTGTTACTGAAATATTCAAATATAACCACATATCAGCAACATTTAGCCGGTATAACCAGTTAATATGAATTCTCCTTTATGCTAGCGTTCGTATGCCAGAAGAAGGGTCAGTGGAAGGCAACAATATGAACATATTCATTGCAGCATTGGATAACTTACAGTGAACTATCAACCCCAAAATAAAGTTACCATTACATTGTAAACAATCGTGTCTGTATTTGCATTATGTTTGCGCTGTTGGGTATGGGTACCAGCTGGGTATGCCGTTATTCTGGCTACAAGTTAATGAATCACCACGAGCTAGCATTAAAAACTAAGTAAGCAATAATGACCTCGGTGCCGGGCGCCGAGGGCAATTTCCCTCCGCGAAGGGCATTTAAACTGTGTAATGGCCGGCTCCGAGGTCATTATTGCGCTTATACCATGGTTACCAACAATTATTATATATAGTTACATTTATATTTATAGATTTTTATCGACTTTATCAGCTGAAATTTAAATATCCTTCCGAGGCCATTTTGGCATGTAGTTTGCCGTTGTCATGCAAAACTGCTCGTTGATAGTTCTATTTGTAGTGTTATACTCCCCCATTACCGAAACCATTTTGAAAAGTAAAATTGATACGATTAAAAAAAGTATATTTGTCTGCATTACGTTTACAGTGTCGCTCTTGTTTGGCTGTTTAAAGTACACGGCAAGTGTTTCAGTAACAACAAAAAACTGGGCAACACAGTAGGCTACAATGGCCTGAAATACTGCTACGCTGAAACACTTCCTGTATTTTCCCACCTCAGCCTCGTTTTCGTTTCGTATAATTCCAAGATGGCGTCTCGCGTGAATTGGGTGTATGGAGGCCAGTTTGCACCATTTAGTAAGAATTGTGGGTAGCCCTTGCAGCCAATCACGGTTGCTTCACTTACGGCGTCCGTCGTGGTCCAAAAATCGCTGTGCCCACTGCCAGCAGTATGAGAATGTCAATGTAGTAGATGGGGATGGATAGATAACCTTTTTTGGTTAAGTGCCTTTCCATTTTACAATGTAAACAGGCTACCAATGTTGTACTTGTAATCATATTTGTCAACTACCTTAGCCCAAGCTAACAATTAGCAAGCCTGAGCTAATTCTTTGTATTTGCTATAATTACCTTTTGTTACTTTGTCTATCTCTGCAGCTATCAAAGACACTGTTCATTAAAAAACAAAGTAAAACAGCTAAAGGCAAATGTGTACGTCTAATAGCATGTCTTGGTGAATAAAAGCAATTGTAATTCCTCATTACAGCAAAATTTTAAACTATAGGCTAGCCTATTGACAAAAATGTAAAAATTGAACAAGAATATCTTAAAGGCCCACTCAGTAATTTCGGTTGTTACTCATAGAAAATTACGTGCATGGCAACTAAGTACCTCGGCAGATCATGGTTCTTGTATTTATTTATTTACAGTAACCAGCCAAAATAGGCTACATTACGACAAAGCCATTTCCAAGGTTTATTTGCATGGTTTATTTGGCAAAACTATTTTTCGATATACTATCTGACGAGCGACCACGGTGAGCACCAAGTAAAAACGAGTGAATGATACGTACAGTCAAGCCGGAAAGTCTGCACACCCCTTTCACCTTCTCCATGTTTTATTACATTACAGACTTAAACTACAATAGATTGAGTTCATTTTTTGCCTCAAACATCTACACACAATAGCCAATAATGACGAAGTGAAAACAGGTTTTTAGAAAATATGCAATTTTATTTTACTGAGAAAAATTGGTTATTTAGGGGTTACATATCTGTACACACCCTTAGCCTAATACTTGGTTGCTGCACCTTTGGCAGCGATTACAGCTTCAAGGCGTCTTGGGAAAGAAGCTACGAGCTTGGCACACTTGTTTCTGGACATTTTTGCCCATTCCTCTTGGCATATCCTTGCAAGCTCCATCAGGTTGGATGGGGAGCGTCGGTACACAGCCATTTTCAGCTCTTTCCACAGATGTTCAATTGGATTCAGGTCTTGTCGTGTCTTTTTTCTCTTACAATCATTCTCTCAGAGACAGGAGCTTGCCATTTTTGAACGACTTTATTAGTGATTAACAAAGCCGGGTGAGTTCATGAAGTCACACCCTTTCAGCCTTATTCCACAGGTTTTATACAATTAGAACATGTATATGCCCTCCTATTCTAGAATGTCCAATGGCCAATCGCCTGCTTCATATATTGAGACCTCCTTAATATATGCATGACTTCAGCTTTTTTAGTTTATCAATATTACAAATGTCTATATTATTGATGTGCACCTCTGGTTGTTATTTTCTGAGTATTGTCTTAGTCCTATGACTAACTGCTTACTTAAGGATTTTCCCTGACCTTCTGTCACACAGATCATCACATGTTGTTGTTCTCTCAGTTTTATCTCCAACTGGCCACCAAGACACTCTCTTGACCTTTAATCCTACAGGTCCACGTTCTCTCCTTCAGACACACATTCATATAAACCTGCTTATCTATCAATTCCCTATATATATATATTATATATACTCATTAGAGTCCCACACTATTTTAACAGAAATTATTCTATATAATCCCCCCATTGGGACTTACTTAGTCCCAACAGAATAATTTAGATCTGAAAATGAACAATGAGGAAAAGCAACCTTCCCAAATCTTATTGGGTTAAATAAACCCCTTTTTCTTATCAACTGGTGCTTCTCGTCGTTATCCATTCCAGGGAGTTTTAGAGCCAAAACTTTCCCCCCACTCTTGACGAGGGAGGAGTAAAAGACTCACCACTCCAACCACATTCTTATTCAATATGTATGTAAGCCTGTGCATGTATCATAGGCAGCCTTGCATTATGTAGTTACTTTTAAAATAATAAAAAAACAAATATTACTGTGGTTATCCAATAAACAATAAAAAACATAAAATGATACACAAAAATACAATTTTCGATTATACTTTGTGTAGTGTAATTATATATGAAGAAATCAATCTTCTGTCTTTCTTGAGGAGCTCCCTCGTAGTAGGTGGACCAACTAGCCGTCTCGGATGCTAGCCGGGCTAACCTGCTGTCCTCTTCTGCTCCTTATACAGTCCATTGTATTTTTTATACCACCTCTTTCTCACTTTCTTTGCTGTCCTCAGATGAGGTATCTGGGTGTGGCTCTTGTGGGATCCAGTCTGATACTGGATTCAGATCAGGCCAGCCTTCATCATCACCCAGTTCATGCCTCATGTTGACAGCCTGGAGGACCACTCCTTCACCATTCACGTGGTACCTCATAACTGGATTAATCTGCTTAACCGTTGCCTGTACCAGGAAAGATCTCAGCAGAGGTATCACACAACAGAACATTAATCCTACTATAACAACTACTACTGTTATTGGAATTCCTGCTCTAGTGAACATGGCCCCCCAACTTCCCAACTTTAAATCAAACCAGTCCCAAATTCCAACATCTTGTCCAGCATTATCTTTTAGAGATTTTCTTTAGTTTGTATTTCACTTTCCTGCATCTACCGGCGCATCCGCTTTGATCCTTCTGTTGTTACTGTTGTACATAATATTTTAGTGAAAGATTTGTCTTGTGAAAAATAAATCACTGGGTTATCTATTTTACTATTATCATTTCCCGGCTGCTGTTTCAGCGGCCAAGGATTTGTGGGACAATCACGCTTATTATGGCCTGGCTGATTACATCCCCAGCATATTCCGGGTGGCCCTTGGGGCCTCTGCGGACCCCCAGGCCCTCTCCGTATTTGACTTTAATTTTGTCTGTTATTTGGTGTTTTATTCCTCCACTGTTGGGGCTGTGCATACACATTTATTATTGGTACAGTGGGTTGCTCTTGGCCCTGAGGGTTAGGCAGCCGCGATGGCCCTCCAGAAGAGACTACGGCTTCCGGGCTGGGTTCTGGCACTTCGGCTTTTACCACTGCTTTTTTGTCAATTCTCCCAGCTGTAGCTGTGTCAACTTCCGCTGTGTCTCTTTCTCTTGGTCTTTAAGCTTCTGTTCCTCTTTACGATATTTTTCTACTGCATGTATTACATGATCACAAAACTCTCTGTGCGTTTTAGAGTTTAGTCCAACTACATCCTCCAGCCTGCTTCTCACCGGCGTGGGCATCGCTTCCACTATGGAAGTCCGGAAGAGGGTTGTCATCAGTTCATCTCCCTCAGGATTCCGCCCTGTTTCCAACTTCCAGCGTTTTAACTGTCTATGCAGATAGTTGGCTGGATTTACAGTGTCTCCCACCTCTTCCCCTTTAAGTGATTTAGGGTCAATCTTGGTAGGGTAATCCTCTCTCAAAGTTCGCCACATCGCGGGACGGAATTGATCAAAGCTGGCACCGTCAAGGTACGGGGTGTTTACCGCTGCCTGTAGCCCACTTTTCATCAGCACTTCCTCCATCCGAGCCATCCCTAGCAACCTCGCCAACAGAGCCTTAAGGTCCCCCACTGCCAGTAATTTCCCCATTGTCTCCTCCTCTAGAGCCCTTATCCACTTTCCTGCCCCCTCATGTATGTCTGGGAGGCGCTCTACTAAGCCCAGCATATCTTGTGATCCCCACGGCACGTAATGCCCTGTCGTTCCTTTTATCAGGATGGGGCACTGGCTATATTTAGCTGGTTTCTTTATTTTCTGTCTATCTCTCAACTCCTTTACACTTATCGTCCTATTTGCCTTACCTTCCTCAATCACTTCCTCACTCCAACTTTCCAAATCAGGTATTTTGTCCTGTTCAACATAGGACAGGGGAAAATCACACTTCTGTCCCTCCAGAGAGTGTGCACGCTCTCTGGGGGTACTGCATGCATCCTTTCCCTGTAACTCTTCCATTGCTACCTGCAAATCCCTGTAACAATTTAACTTACTTAATCCTTTCTGTCTGCTCTGAGAGGAATCCCCCAGAGACTCCCTGGGGTCTGCTCTCCTGCCTTTTTCTCCTATGCTGGCCCCAGGAGTTCTCCAGAGTTCCCCCCCCCCCCTCTTCTTCTACATCAAACTTTCCCTCTAACTGCACGATGCCTGAGACTACTGGATATTGCCCGTATGGCGGAGGCGTTTCAATTACATTTGTACTTTGCTTTGCCGAGATTTTTCTCGCTCTCCTCAGATTTTTTAAGTATTCCTCTCCTTCTTTTTTAGACAGTTTTATTATTTCTTTCTCTCTCTCTCTTTTTTCCTGTCTCTTTTTTCCCTTTTGCTTAACTTTATGATTTTTTATTAATATTTCCATTTCTTTGCACAGATTTATATCGAAAGTCCCTCCTTTTGGCCAATTTGTATTCATATTTTTAGTTAGCTTCTCCCATTTCTGGGAGATTTTCTCTATCTCTTCTTTATTTAATGGGTTTTTGGCACTCAACACCTCTACTGCCGTTTTATTCATTGCTGCAGTTTATACACAACCTCCCGTTTTAGTCACCCTTTTATTTATTTTTATGGTTTGTGGAGTTTTAATTTTTCTATAGAAAACAGCAATTAAATATTAGTTATCACAATGCCAAATACCGTTTTATACTTTAATAACTGACTCTTTTTTAGGTCAATCCGTTTATTTACCTATTTTACTAAAGTTTTATTTTCTACAATTCTAGATCTCCTGTTTCCTCCTATTTGGTGGGTTTTTAGTCGAACCGTCGTACTTATTTGCACAATAATACAAATATTTTCTGCAATGTCAACTAAATTCCAACCACAATATACCAAATCATATACTTTGCATATGTTATATCACAACTGATCAATTTCCACAATCCTATATTTTCCAACAAACGTCTCAAATCACAACAATGATCGCGTTATGGGAACAATAAAAGGATTGGTACAACAATAATCAGTGAGATAATGCACAACACAGCCAAGCCAACTTCAAAACTAACCCCCAATCTCTCAAGGGGATTATATCTCTTAGTATCTTCCCTATTGCTTCATAGTAAAAAACTGAATCTTTCACATATATTTATACATTTATTATCACACAGAATTAAAAGGTACCTTTAAAAAGTTTATTAAATATGTTTCTATTTTGTGAGTATGCTTAATTACACTTTATTATTGACTACTATTCCACTATTACACCAATCTGTCCTTCTGGCAGATTTCACTCACACACTCACTTACTCTATATACAAACTCTTATACAAACAAGAACACACTTAACGCAGGCAAACCAGAATCAAACAGCCACACACACACAGCTTCTCGTACTAGAGAGCCCAATCAGCGGCTCGATTGTTGAATGTCTCTCAAACAACGCTCAATCAAATTACACCGTGCAGGACTCTCCCAAACACACTCTCGTTCACACTTTTTAAAAACTTAACAGGAGTGCTTCTCACCCCCTCTCCACCTGTGACAGAGACTTTCACTCTGTCACTCAATCTTACTTCATTCGTTCCAACACTCACTTCTTGAGTGACCTGTTAATTCGGTCTTTTCTCTACTAGCCTTTCAACATATAGAAAACCTATAATTATACACGACTATTGTCTGTAAATTAGGCTCTTTTTTCTATTGTCTATACAACATACAGAGAAATCCGTTATTATACAGGATTTTATTTGCCTGACTCCCCAGCTCTCTGCGGGCACCTTTCCGCTCCGCTGAGGCCCTTTCTGCAGGACTTTTCACGTGACTCCACTAAAGAGATTTTTGTCATATGTACAAGTTCCCTCGAGGCCCAATCACACACATTACACAGGCATTCTTTTCAAAAATCACAAGCTCGGTCTCAGTTATTTACTTTTTTGGTTCTTAATTTGGAGAGACTTACTCAACAGTCCACTACTGGCACCCGGAACAAGTCACACAACCCGTTAAACTAGTACGAAGAACATTCGCTTTTACCTTATTGGTGGCCACCGTGGCTTGTGTGACTCATCCGGCTCCCGGCCCACAGCAGCAGACGGTTCCGAATTTCCAGCCTCTGTTTTTCCAATCCTGCCGACTACGCCAAAGCTATGTCGTGTCTTTTTTCTCTTACAATCATTCTCTCAGAGACAGGAGCTTGCCATTTTTGAACGACTTTATTAGTGATTAACAAAGCCGGGTGAGTTCATGAAGTCACACCCTTTCAGCCTTATTCCACAGGTTTTATACAATTAGAACATGTATATGCCCTCCTATTCTAGAATGTCCAATGGCCAATCGCCTGCTTCATATATTGAGACCTCCTTAATATATGCATGACTTCAGCTTTTTTAGTTTATCAATATTACAAATGTCTATATTATTGATGTGCACCTCTGGTTGTTATTTTCTGAGTATTGTCTTAGTCCTATGACTAACTGCTTACTTAAGGATTTTCCCTGACCTTCTGTCACACAGATCATCACATGTTGTTGTTCTCTCAGTTTTATCTCCAACTGGCCACCAAGACACTCTCTTGACCTTTAATCCTACAGGTCCACGTTCTCTCCTTCAGACACACATTCATATAAACCTGCTTATCTATCAATTCCCTATATTATATATACTCATTAGAGTCCCACACTATTTTAACAGAAATTATTCTATAGTCTGGGCTCTGGCTGGGCCACTCAAGGACATGCACAGACTTTCTCCGAAGCCACTCCTTTGTTCTCTTGGCTGTGTGCTTCGGGTCGTTGTCATGTTGGAAGGTAAACCTTTGCCCCAGTCTGAGGTCCAGAGCGCTCTGGAGCAGGTTTTCTTCAAGGATCTCGGTGTACTTAGCTGAATTTATCTTTCCCTCTATCAGGACTAGTCGCCCCGTTCCCGCTGCTGAAAAACATCCCCAGATCATGATGCTGCCACCGCCATGCTTCACTGTAGGGATGGTATTAGCCAGGTGATGAGCGGTGCCTGGTTTCCTCCAGACGTGACGCTTGGTATTCAGGCCAAAAAGTAAAATTTTGGTTTCATCAGACCAGAGAATCTTGATTCTCATGGTTTGAGAGTCCTCTAGGTGCCTTTTGGCAAACTCCAAGCGGGCTGTGATGTGCCTTTTACTAAGGAGGGGCTTCCGTCTGGCCACTCTACCATAAAGGCCTGATTGGTGGAGTGCTGCCTGGATGGTTGATCTTCTGAAAGATTCTCCCATCTCCATAAGGATACGCTGGAGCTCTGTCAGAGTGACCCTTGGGTTCCTGCTCACCTCCCTGGCCAAGGCCCGTCTTCCCCGATTGCTCAGTTTGGCCGGGCGGCCATGTCTAGGAAGATTCTTGGTGGTTACAAACTTCTTCCATTTACAAATGATGGTGGCCACTGTGCTCTTTGGGACCTGTAAAGCTGCAGAGATTTTTCCGTACCCTTCTCCAGATCTATGCCTTGACACAATCCTGTTTCTGAGGTCTGCAGATAATTCCTTTGACCCCATGGCTTGGAGTTTGCTCTGACATGCACTGTCAACTGTGGGACCTTATATAGGCAGGTGTTGGCAATCCCCAATCATGTCCAATCAATTGAATTTATCACAGGTGGACTCCAATTAAGTTGTAGAAACATCTCAAGCAGTATCAGTGGAAACAAAATGCACCTCAGCTCACTTTTGGGTGTCATATCAAAGGGTGTGCACACATATGATATTTTACATTTTGATTTTTAATAAATTAGCACAAATGTCTAAAAACCTGTTTTCACTTTGTCATTATGGGCTATTTTGTGGAGAATTTTGAGACAAAAAATGAACTCAATCTATTGTAGAATATGTCTGTAACGTAATAAAACGTGGAGAAGGTGAAAGGGGTGTGCAGACTTTTGTATGTCCCCAGCCACGCCATGGTTGGTTCAGCTGGGAAATGCAATCAATAAGCAAAATTTATTTTTTTGTCCTAACATAAGGAGAAAGACAGCTGAATTTGTGTTTTATACGACAGCTACATACAGCAAACTAGCATGAAAATGACAACTATACCCATATTACTTAGTCAATTAAGTGTACGCGGTAACATTAAAGGCTATGCTTCCTCCAGTGCTAGCTAGCCAGAGCTATGACAATATAGTTTGGTGATGACAACCTGCTGGATTATGCAAGAGGCTTTTGTATTAGTGAAAAATGAAGCACCTGAAATCTTCTCCCCAAAACTGTAGCTAGGGGAGAACCGGGACGAAAGAAACACATTGATTTTCGCGAAAACCCGAATGCCGTAGATAAGTCAGTATGTGACACGTGTAATCCTTTCACTCTGCAAAAAAACAGTGACGTGCGTCCCGTTTTGGCGGAGTGCTAGACCAAAGTTATTTTTGACCGCTGTAAGTAAAATATCGAAACCGGAAGTGTTTTTCGGTTGTATAAAGCCTTATTTGGACGGGGTAAGTTTTCAGGACAATGTCTGTAAAGTAATGATTACCACAGGACGTCTGTAATGTTAATGGCTGATTCGGACGGGGTAAAGTATCTCCGTAAACAGCGTCTAGAATTACAGAGATGGGAGTGTCTACTCCATGTTGTCGTCACACCAAAAATGTTCCCCACGAGTCATACAACGTTACACACCATATCTTCACTGCAAACTGATTGCTTCTGGTAGAAAATCTCTGTCATGGAGCAATTGAAAAGATGCAGGCGCCAAAAAAAATAAACTACGTGGAGACAATGTTGGTTGGCATGGCAAACATGTCCACAAAAAGCGTGAGGAATCCTGAATTACACCTCTTTATTAACGTTAGTTTGAAAAAAACAATATTAGGCCATAACATGTATGTAAGGCTATAGCTAGGCTACAACAGCTTACCTAAAGCTGCCACAAGCGTTGCCCCACTGTAGTCTACTTTTGAGCCTGTTTTTGTTTTGTTTTTTTTGCTCTCTGTCTTCTTATTTTAGGTAACGTTACATTAATTTAGAAGTCAGCATTAACATTAACGTTATAGGCCATCCTGTGGTAATCATTACTTTACAGTTGTGGCTTGCACTTGGACCGAAGAGAGCACAACCAAAGGCGTCATCGAGTGCTTACGTGAAAAACCAGGAGAAAAGACTGGGGAAAACTAATTTCTCACAGGAAATAACAGAATTTTACCGGACATGTCAATTCGCACGGGATTGCTTTAACCTGGGGTAATTTTTGCAGGACATTTAACGGGAGGTAAAAGACTCAGTTACAGACATGGCAGATTCAGACAGGACTAAAATCGCGGAGCTCCTCCGGTAATTATTACATTACCCCACCTTCCCCTGTAAAACTTATCCTGTCGGAATAGGGCTTAAGTGTGTTTATGTTTTGAATTTTCCAAACATGCATAATTTTCTTAACACTGTTGACTAAAGGACAGCATAGGTTTCGAATGTCATGCTTGCGAGACTTCGCTGCTAGCCAAGTTGAATGCATGCGAGACACATGCGGGACGAAAAATACACTGTTAAAAGGCCGTGGTGAAAATCAATGCACAACCTTGGAATGCGTATTGACCCCATCAGAACAGAGTATTCAACAATGCCGTGGTATAATAAGCATCAATAAATGATCTCTAGTAGCTATTAATAAAGGTGAGTTGCTATTAAATCATCAATTTCAGACCGTTTAACGTTGCGATGCAAAATTCTATTAATTATGCAACATTATGCTCTTGACGCATGGTTGATTTTCATGGATTTTAAACTTATACCATTATTCATTGACTCGTCCCTAACATGGCATTTTGCCTGACAGTACATTTGTTGAAAGGAATGAGCATAAAAAACAACAAGACAAAGATAAGACCGCAAAAGCACACTTTTCGTCATGTGATTCTTTCGTCCCGATTCAGTGTATTTTTCGTCCCGCACGGCAGGGACGAAAGACACATTGCACTCATCCTGTTTGCGGCCAATTTATATCGGACTTGTTTATTCTGGTAACAAAATTCCAGTTGCTATTAGTGAGGGACACAGACAAGTTGTTTGACAGAAAATATGCCCTCTCTATCTCTATTGACTTTCGAGTAAACCGGATGAATGTAAAAAGTGCATCTTTCGTCCCGGGTTCTCCCCTACTATCAGTTGTTCTTCAAATCCGTTGATTATACATATAGGCCTAACCTCCTTGGATTATCATGTCCCTGACCGACGATTGATTACTTGCAGTTACCTAATGTTAGCTAACCTATGCTATAGCAACTAGGATCCTCCAGCTAGCTTGTAGCTAACGTTACCCATCTAAACTAATTAAAAACATTAAAGACGCTTTCTGACACAGCAGGACTTATCTTATTGAATATCAAGTCTGAGTTGTACCACCAAGTCAAGTCTTACCTTCTAAAGCTGCAAATGTTTCTGAAAATAGTTTCTCTCCTCTGGCTGACCGGAGCCAAGACTGTTGTGTTTTACGTGCTTCCCGGCATCCGTAGGTTTGGGGCGCAGAGCGGAAATGAATGCATCAACCCCGGGAATTTTAAAAATTAATTTCCAGAGATCGTGATATAATAAATGGTCCTCATATATCTCAAATTAAATCTATTATACTCGAATTTAGGAGACTCTAACATAGTTAAAAAGTATGCAAATTAAGACATGACAGCGCTTCGGATTTTGCTGGCAGTCTATGGGCGTAGACAGGGCGATGCACCATTACACGTCGCCCCCTTCAGCTTTTTTGGTGCTACTAAAAATCCCGGCTTCAAGACACGCCCACCTTGTTGTTTCTAGTTTTCTATATAGTTCAGTGATTGCTACCCGGGAAACATTTAGGCTAGTACATTAGCCTACATGTAAGATAATATGATGTGCATTGTGTGAATGATTTGTAAACATAATACATGCTTTGCAAACATTTTCTCTTTTTTTTGTCCGCAGAGGGCCTTGTCACGTTTTTTTTTTTTTTTTTTTGCATTCCCTTGAATTCAATTAGTGTGTGAGCTTTACCCGTATTAAACATTGCAGCGTCTGACCACAAGTGTTAACAGTTGCAGTGCTACTTGCGCACCTTGTGTGCTAGCCTTTAAACTAAACTGATAGAATTAACTTGAGCAAAATGTTGCATCCAGTTACCCGTTAGATCAGTTAGCTTTACATCCTTTACCTCTAGTGCTCGTTGCACTTTTGTGTTGTCAGAACATGCAGCTGGGTGATTTGGGTTTGCCCTTGATGCTATTTACTTTTATTTATTCTCCTTTATTTTAACAGGTAGTCTTATTGAGATTGAGATTGGGATGGCAAGTATGCCATCCGCCAAGTTACGGCTTGGCGGGACATGCCCATACCTATACAGCACAGAGAGTTTGGCACTTTTCAGGGTTTCCTATAGAAATAACCACAATGACCACAGACTCTCAGCCCTTAAACACATTTAACTTTTGTACGTTCTGACCTCATGTAACCACACAGAATTCAGATACAACTTCACACATCCACACAATAAAGCCCCCAACATGGGTTCTTCTTCTTCTTCTTATTCTTTTTCCTGCTGAATTTGTCATCAAAAATTATCCATACCCTCAAACAATAATTCTTCCCATTGGATACAACATCTTATCTACCAATGATAACGCCTCATGAATCGTCAGAGTATCGCAGGATGTCCAGACAAAACTCCTACATTTTGCTATACATTACCACGAACCAACGTTGGCCCAGTGGTCAGCGTTCAGGCATGCGTGAGATCCGGGTTCAATCCCCGCCAGGTACCAGAGGGGAAATTAATTTTTGACAAAAACAATGTGTAAATGTTAGTAGTGTAACGATTCATGCGATGCATCGATGAATCGATTGTCAGTCCTACCGATTCAACTAAATCGATCTGCTAAAATAAATAAATAGAATGAATCGCTTTGGCTTCACCAATAATCAATATAAATGCTTTCAATCTTATGAATCGCGATTCTTAATTATGATTATTGTTTTAAGACTTAGTTTACACATTTTTTTGTGAAATGCAGCTTGGTAATCCGTAACTCTGTCATGTGTTTCCCCTAGATTTTTTTTCAGGCCGGGCGGTGAAAGTGCGCCATTTTGCGTAGAGGCGGAAACTATAATTACACCCTCATAATATCAGTGCTGCCATTGAAAATTTTAATTAGGCCTAAACCGAAGCTGTTTTGGCAAGGGTTTTTCCAGATGCTATTTTGATCATTCCCGCATTCTGCGGTAAGGGAAATATTGCAGCTACCTCTACTGGTGCATTTCACCCACTCACTCACCCACCCACTCACTCACTCTCACCCACCCTCTCACTCACCCACCCACTCACTCACTCTCACCCACCCACCCTCTCACTCACTCACCCACCCACCCTCTCACTCACTCTCACCCACCCACCCTCTCACTCACTCTCACCCACCCACCCACTCACTCACTGACTCTTAACTCACTCACTCACCCACCCACTCTCTCCCCTGCCAGCATGTAGCCTATTGAAAAATGTTAAAAATAACTGAGCCATGTTTAATTACATTTTTGTATTCAGCATAAAATATTATGCAGGACTACTTTTTTTATAGAATAAATATGTTTAATAAGTAATTCTGTTGTCTGTTTATTTTTTCACCTTTCAGAAGAATACAGATAGTCTCACTCGCATTATTGCATGTTTATTTCATGGATATAGAATTTTGGTTAAAAGTTACTGAATCGAATCGTGGTTTAAAGAATTGAATCGAATCGAATCGTTCCAAAAAAAAAAAAAAGTGTCATTGAATCGAATCGCCAACTACTGAATCGTTAATCGAATCGAATCGCTGTGAAGCAAAAGATTCACACCCCTAGTAAATGTTATACCTTTAATTTATAAGACTGTTCTTTTCACATTAACAAACGTCTTTTTATTACAAAGGCAAAGACATGTTTAAAATATTAACTGTTCACTGTTTCACTTGTACTTAAACAAGTGAAATGGTGAAAGTCAGCCAACACCACGGCAGGTAACGTTAGGCAGTATGGGAACAAATGTCCCATTTATCACGCTCTGGTTAAGATTGCGTTGTTGCATTAATGATAAAAAAATATTAAAAACTGCGCTACACATTCTCAACACACGTCGTTTCAAAGTTTTGTACTGTGTACTTCTCAGTCCTAGGAAATCACTCAGATAACAATTAACACTACCATTAAATGGCTAGGCCAATGGCTCAATGCTTAAGTTGAAGCTGGGGAACAATAGTCTGTAGAGGGGGGGGAAGAAGGAGGAAAGAAGGGGAAGAGGGGAAAGGAGAAAAATGAAGGAAAAGAGAGGAAAAAGAGAGAAATTTTGAGAAATTGAGTGAAAATGAAATTAATTGAGAGTTACTAATGACTCTGCTGCCCATTGGAAGTTATAGGACGCCCTTTTGATCCTGTTAGTTTGAGAAATATGTCTAAAAGTGACACTTTACTAAAGTAATGCACGGGAAGCTGTGGATCCAAAGGTCACCAGTTCGATCCCCGACCAGAACATGTCTCTTTTAAACCAAAGTCTTACCAAGTGTTATGAATCTTTCAAATATCACTTAATAAGTGATACAAATAGGACAGTGGCTTATTGTGAATGCCATACAGCCAAATAGTAATACTTTGTGTTGCTTAATGTTTACATAATGTAGAAATGTGATTGTTACTAATGTAAGAAACATTTGTAACTAGTCACACCTACACACACATGTAACTTTATTTTTGACTAGAATGTATCAAATTATTATTATTTTATATATTCAGATATTTAACGAGTTACGTGTTTTAGAAAAAAGACCCAATTAATTAATACAATCTAATTAACAATGAATGGAATAAGTATTGAAAGCACTGCAACAATGTAATTGTCTTCTCTGAATGAGTAATGAGTTTGCATGCTTGCATGCAATGTGGAACTGTTTGCAATACATTACAGGCATTTAGCAGACGCTCTTATCCAGAGCGACTTACACAACTTCTTATTACATTTATCTATTTATACAGCTGGATATATACTGAAGCAATTCAGGTTAAGTACCTTGCTCAGGGGTACAACGGCAGTGTCCTACCTGGGAATCAAACCTGCAACCTTTCGGTTACAAGTCCAGTTCCGTAACCATTATACTATACTGCCACCAATACTGTTCTGTTGATGTACATTTTCTCATCATTTCATTATCTGCTTTAGTTTGCAAAAAGCTAAACTTTGCTTGACTCCTGTTTTTATAGATATTTTTGGTAGAAATAAGTCAAAAGTACTGCTGTAGAAATAGTGCAAATTTATTACAAAATATACACCTTAATTATCTCACACACACACACACACACACACACATACACGTAACCATAACACAAATAAATGAATGAAAGAATTAAAATACAAAATACAGAATACAAAATAAATATAATAAATAAACTAAATACAAAAAATAATAAAGCTAGGAAACGTTGCTCTACTGGAAAAAGAAACAAAATCAACACACACTATTTAGTCTATCTACACACTAAGAGACAAAGAATGACACCAATCTATTTCTTTTCTGCCCTCTTCCTCCGCATCTCCTCCAACCACTGGTCAAGTGGCATATCAATGTTTTGGGGACAGTATATGTGCCCATAATACTGGCTGTGGCCAGTTTCCTTGTTGCGGGGCTGGTGGCACTTAACACATTTGTTTTGGTCCACCGTCCGATTGTAAGCCCTCCGGGCGGGTGGAGGAGCAACAAGGGGGCCAGCAGGAGCAATTAGTTTTGCTGCAGGGACTTGTGGGGTCAAAAACACAAATGGACCAATGATAGGGGTGGGGTCGGGGACAACAGGCAAAGGGGCAGACGTAGGTGGAGGTGCCTGCTGAGGGAACAACTGCCTCTGAGCTTGCAGCCTCGGGCGGACAGACGGTGGAGGATGGGGATGTTGGGCCAGAGCTGCAGTACTTTGAGGCAAGTGGTACTGATGTTGGGGGCCGGGCTGGGGTGGTGCAGCAGTGGGGCGTACCAGTACAGGTGGGAGAGGCGCAGGAGCAACAGGAATAGAGGCAGGCAAGTTGTCCCCTTGCAGCAGAATACTACATTCCTGCCTCTTCAGTCGCTTGTTGTGCCAATGAATACGTGTTGTTTTGATTGACATCAAACAACTGCAGAGTAGTGCTCTGCATGACCGTTCCGTTACCCAGGACCAGCTGCCTGATCTTACTATAGTCCCTAAGAATCAGAGTCCATCTCGTCAGTGCATAATTGCCCTGTTTTTTGTGGCTCTTATGAATGTCACAGAGCTTGACAAAGATGGACTCCACCAGGCGACAACTGTTTGGCCACTGGGCAGGGGATCCTGTTGATCCTAAGACACAGCGTGTCATGCTCTCCACACCTGGCTTAAAGACAGGTTTCTTTTTAGAACACCTGAAGCATCCTGTTGTCAGGCGCACCTGGTGCCGCGCAGCATATGCCACTCGTTGCTGGTCGTAGGGCAGAAGGTTCTGCCACAGGGCTATGATGGTACTGGCCTGCTGGTTGTTAAGTGTTTGGCCAGTTTCAGTCCTCAGCCCCACCAAGTACTCTGCCAGGCTGTCCACTCTGTCCATCCCCGGGACACTGCGCTCATCCACAGCCTGGTAAATATAAGAGTACATCAAAATACAAATAAAACAGTATCACAAGCAGAAAAATAACATCTGTCACAGTGTAACTTTTCTGTCACAGAAAAAGACTTACCAGCTGTTGCTCAGGTGCTGCTGGGGTCATGGAAGGTGGCCCAGAGGGACGAGCAGTTGTAGCAGTGGCTGGGAGGGTGGTGGGGAGAGGAAGGGCGGAGGCTGAGCTGGTGGTGACAGCTGATGGGCCAAAGGGCATGGCGGTGTGCTTATACTGTTAAATGTAATAAATTAAATCATCAAAATACAATTACAATACAAGCAAAACAATAACACCACTGACACTTTATGATACAACATGTCACAAAAAGACTTGCCAGTTGTTGCTGTGGTGCTGCTGGGGTGATGGCGTGTGCTCCAGAGGCAGCAGTAGCTGCAGCAGCAGAGACGGTGGTTGTGAGGGTGGTGGGGAGAGGAAGGGCGGAGGCTGAGCTGGTGGTGACAGCTGATGGGCCAGAGGGCTGAACTGTGGCTTTGTAAACTGACAAAAAGAAAAAAGTAACCTCAAGTGGAGCATTGTAAATCTTATATATTTAAATATATTAATAATATAAATATCAGCATCAGTAAATCCTCATTACTTACCGATGCCAACGTCAAAGTGGGCTTGGAAGGTGTTTGCCCAGGTGTTGCTGCGGGTGATGCTGAAGAGGATGAGGGTCCTGGTTGTGGTGTCACTGAAGATGACACAGGGACCGAGCCGGAAGGTTCACAGAAAAGAAAATGAAATGTAATAATACAGAATACAACACCAACACATCATAATTTTATAAAATACTTCTGATACCTTCTTTGTATGGAAACCACAGTTACATGTCTGTGTCCCTCCAAACAGAGATGTTTTTCCCCTCAGCTGCATTGGACATTTCTCAATCTGTAATATTGTTTGACAGTGAATCATAAGAATGTGTCCCCTTTTAATATGACATAATATGACATTATGTTTTATGATTCTCCACATATCACTTTGTCCAAGTTTACCTTCAGATCATACCACTTTTTCTGGCGTGGTGCTGGCCTGTTTCCTGCCTCAGAGGGCCAGACCCCTAAGGCAGCAAACATGCGCAGGCGGGACATCCACTCCTCATCACCCATAGCTCTGTGCTTCTTCTGTTTGTAAGCCATCTGCCATTAATAGAGAAAAGAAAAGTGCCACTTACACCAAAGCAGCTAATGTGTATAACTATTCAGTTTCACTACACAGTATAGCTATATCATATGTGGGCTCAGTGTATAACATAGTAGTATGCCATAATAGCTTGTATTACAGTTTGGTTACATACCATCATATTAAGTTTATTATCAATTGGTAAACATAATCAAGTTAAGCCTTGTGTCACAACAGGTGCAACAGCTGTATACCTGTGTGAATTAAATACTTGACAAATTTCTCATTTTATTAAGAACTTTAGTGCAGCAGCGTTATACTGTACTGTAGAATAAGGGTGCTAACATTACAGTTACGTTATGATTAGGCATTGTTATGTTGTTCGTTGAGGAAAACCAAATATCTAGCTCAATTCTAGCTAAATTCAATAGGCAGCAAAATCACCTAAACTCAAAAAGAGGATTATGTTGTATGAGGAAAGCCAAATATTTAGCTAATTTAATGGCGAAACACCTTATAATGCGGTAATAAATAACAGCGATTTTACGTGTATTAACAGGTAGTAAAATCGGGTGACAGTAAATAATAGCGACTGTATCTGTATCAACAGACATTGTGACAGTATGCAATAATATCAGTATGCAATTAATTAACTGATGTTAATATTTATGCAGACTTAAATAACTTTAATATTGATTCGAACTTACTTCGATATCGGCTGCTCCGTCAAAGATGGAAAAGGTGCAACAGCTGTATACCTGTGTGAATTAAATACTTGACAAATGATTTTCTCATTTTATTAAGAACTTTAGTGCAGCAGCGTTATACTGTACTGTAGAATAAGGGTGCTAACATTACAGTTACGTTATGATTAGGCATTGCTATGTTGTTCTTTGAGGAAAACCAAATATCTAGCTCAATTCTAGCTAAATTCAAATTCGGCTGCTCCGTCAAGGATGGAAAAGCGGTTGGCTGGCGAAAGATGGAAATGACGAGACGTGGTTGGCTGGCGAAAGATGGAAATGACGAGACGTGGTTGGCTGGCGAAAGATGGAAATGACGAGACGTGGTTGGCTGGCGAAAGATGGAAATGACGGGACGTGATTTGGCGACAGAAGCCAAAAAGATGGCGAATGTTGGAAATGGGCCACCGCGATTGGCTGAGAAAGATGGAAATGCCGAGACGTGATTCGACGAGAGCGCACAGTCTCTCGGTCCCCGGCTACCGCTCAAGTCTTGGATGTGGTCAACCTGGGTTCAATCCCCACCAGGTACCACAGGTTTAATTTATTTGACAAAAACAACGTGCACAGATTATGTTTCTCACATATAAACATATGGTCTTCACATTAAAGAATATCTTTTTATTGCAAAGGCTAATAAATTGAACAATATAAACTGGTAACTGTTTAAATTATACTTGAACTGAAGTATAATATATAATTTTATACTAAAACTACATGGTCCGGTACCGCTACGACCAAAACATTTACCGCAGATAACGTTACACTACCGGAAGATAATTACACTGTAACTGCGATGGAACTAGGCAGGAAACTGCCCTTCTCCCCCAAACCACTGAATTATTAAAAAAGCCAAACTGTACCTTTACCTCCCGACTTTCACAACCAAATGCAAACATAGCACGAGAAAATTATTAACTCACGGTAATGAACCATCATGGAATGTGTATTATGCACTCTCAGTTCAACAAACATATACGAGTCATGGTTACTCACTTTTAAAAATTTACTATAGCCTCCAAACATGTCACACTTACACTATTAATTATAATAGTACTAAGAATAATAATCTGTGGTAGGCTACTTTCTTGGACAGTAGTAGGCTATTGTCTTCCTTTCTGTTATGCAGAGATTGCAGGGAAATATGTGACAAGTGCTGGTAAAACAGTCTACAAGTAGCACAGGGTCATTTTTATGTTTTTTATAGTTTATGAAAGTACCGACCCTGGGCTTTCAAATGATATCTCACACACTGCAATATGTACATATTTGAAGAAGATACGCTTCTTTGATTGTTGGTACAGCTTAAAACACTTTCCGGAGAAAACAGCTCTAAGATTTGCAAAGATTCACACCTCAGCCTGGCAAACTTAATGGGCGTGAACAGTAGCTGGCTAAACCCACCTCCAACCAGTCCCCCAGTATCTGTCACTGGCTGTCAGTTGTAGCTAAGGCAGACACAGCCTCCAACCACAATTGCAACCACAATCATTCCCGACAAACGTGCTTGCAAATTATACATTATTTGGACAGGCGGCTAGCTAGATAGCTAACTGTCGTTAGCTTAGCAAGAGGCTGGGTTTGTGTTAAACAAAGACTGGTAGAGATACGAAAATCATAACGAGCGCGCTTGCAGATACATTGTTTGGACCCGTGGCTAGCTAGAAAGCTAACTGTTAGCTTAGTAAGCAAGGGCTTGGTCTGTGTTAAACAAAGACAGACAAATAGATAGACAGATAGATAAGAATATCACAACGAAAATGCTTGCAAATGATACATTGTTTGGACATGCTGCTAGCTATCTAGCTAACTGTTAGCTTAGCCAGCAAAGGCTTGGTTTCTGCTAAAAGGCTGTATCCGAATCGGTCTGAATCAACGCTGTTCTGTAGGCTACTACTGAGTATGCTAGCTGTGAGAAAGTTGTTAAGTGGGCGAAATGTTATCTAAATGTGGTGTACTTTAAATCCGCAAATTATATAATTATTATGGCCTACTTAGGTTTTCGGTGATAACAGTATCGAGGATATTTTTTGCATTCTGTATGTCACAAAACAGTACGCTGTAAGCAGTAGCCTACACAGTACGTCATCTAGTACACAGGAGGACACAGTAGATTCTGACACAGCCCTCGACTAGCAGACAGATTGATAGCAAAAACTCAAACTTACCAGAGTAACGTTACAAAACAGGTTTCACAGTAAACGACAGTGGCTACTGTGAATCGTGTACGTTGTTCTCTTGTGCTTTCATTTTACTCTTTGACATATGAGTAATTTCGGAATCATTAGGCTAATACATGTCAGCCTAATACATGCATGTTCCTAAAATAAGCATGTCTGTGTCGTCTGCTGATGATGACGCCGTGTTTGTTAGTAAGAAACAGAATTATTACCATCGGTCATGCATTGTAGGATAAAGGATTACATTAATTCTGTTGTCTATGCTTCTACCGGCAGCTAAATTCTTCAGAGAAGTAGGCTATCAACATTTTCAGCATTGATCTCCAAGTGAGTAAGTAGCTTAAACAGAGGCCATGTGAGTTTATTTATGGGCAAGGCATACCGAAACTCAGAGCCAATCGAAACTAGGAAGGTGTTAATGGACAGCTGGTTACTCTGCGGGCTCAAACTAAAGCACGCCCCCGGCAAACATGATTTTAACAAGCATATTTGTGTTACTTATTACAGGTAGCCTATTTAGATATCCTTAAAATATTGTATATTAACCCCTTCGCGCAGATGCCAAATTTAGTCAATTCTCACCTATTTAGGGGGTGCTCCATTTAAAGCTTTATAACTCCAGGCGTGAGCATCACAGAAACTTGGACAATGGCTTAACTCCTTTGTGTAGAATGTGATGCCGGCGGGACATTTTTGCTCAACTGAGACATTCGTTGCAACTGCAGCCAGACTATTAGTGGAAATCACAAACTCTGTGTTTTAACTTTACAGGTAGACAGTTTGTGACTATTTCTGCCGAATACGGAGTTTCTAAGTGTTGTAGGGACAACGGACTACTTTTCCATTAATTTCACAGGAAACCCAAAAGACATTTAAAACACGGCCACAGCCAATCATGTCTCTTGGAAATACGAGACACTAAGGGCTCTATTTTCAAACCGGCGCAAAGGGACGGTATAGTCAAACGCAAGCTTGTTGACAGCATCAACGTCTTAAAACTGGCGCTATGGCGTTTCTCAGCAATACCGCTAGGATCAACAAATTCTCAACATAACATCCTTTCGCTTGCGCTGCAGTGGGATGGGTGGCGCTGTCTGGGGCGTGTTCTAAAATACTTTCGGCTCAGTGACAATTTGAACCAACGAAAACCCATTGCGTTATGATCAGCTGGAACCACCTCTTAGCGGCAACGCAATAGACTCTGGCAATTTGGCAACTTATTAGTCATGTAGTTCTATGTAGTGTCTATAGGTGATGCCAACATTACACTTCCATTTAATGAACAAATAGCCTATAATTATTATTAATTAATTAATTTTAATTTAAACTACTAGAATAAAACAGGACAGCTTACAAGAAACTTGCGATCATGTAGGCTAATAGCCTATAATATATAAATTACACATTGACACAGTTGAATCATAAGCCTACCATTTGAATCATAATTATGCCTACATCACCTAATGTAGGCTAATTAACGCATTCGCCACCTCCTCCCGTGCCTTCCGAACTTCTGGGAGACGAGGTGGTGTGGATTGTGATCCATAAATTACTACAGTCCTAGCCTGTACTTCTGTTGCAAGTATGTCTGATTCCTGTGCGGAAAATCGCTCTTGTCGTTGACGGTCCAGTGCGTTTGGGTTGCTCATTATGAAATTGCATGGAGCGATTGCGTTCCAACTGGCTTTTTTTAAAGCATGAGAACAACAATTTGATTGGCTACCATAGAGACACACCTTGGACATTTAAACCCAGCCTTTTAGCAATACCGCCATCAGATGCGTCAAGATTGCCGTCATGAAATTACCAAACTTCTCGCCAACACGCCCTCAGAGCGATACCGCCAAGCGCTTACTCTTGTGTTCACCATTGCGTTTGGTTTATTAAAATAGAGCCCTAAGGGTCATAAAACTAAAACAGATAAGACTGAACACATTCCAGTCTGTCAACTTCACTCTTCCACTTCTCTTCCTCAATAGTGCTGCACAAGAGGCAGCACTCCATTTTTGTCTTCCCCCTTTTGCTAGCTACACAGCTACAAAGGTGGATCTCCATTGCACCAGCAACACCGCGGCAGCAGCATCAAAGGCCGCGGAGAGAGACGCAAACGGGTTAGCTTGCCTACGGCATCTAACCATAGAACTGAATTAACGCAACTCCGACCGAGGTGTGTTCCATCCACGGACAAAGACGCAGGCGATAACCAGATGACCCCATCCCTACCAGGATAAGAAAGGCCTAAGCAGGAGACGCCCTCACCATCCACCTCACGGACAAGCCAGCTATAATCAACTCACCGCGGACTTCAGTAAGACTGATCAAACATCCCAGGCATTAGATTAGGATTTTAGTCATTTGATTGCATCTCGACTTTGTGCGATAATAGCTGTATAAACGTGTTGCGCTGGTTAGCAAGCTAGC
Source organism: Synaphobranchus kaupii (assembly GCA_029718625.1). Classification (NCBI taxonomy): domain Eukaryota; kingdom Metazoa; phylum Chordata; class Actinopteri; order Anguilliformes; family Synaphobranchidae; genus Synaphobranchus; species Synaphobranchus kaupii. The sequence continues at coordinate 9,337,602 of CM056382.1, read as the reverse complement.
CGGCTGGCCTACCGTTTCATTGCCAATGTGGTAGTACTGTTAACTAACCAAAGCAGGCCTCATGGTTTGCTCCACTTTTCTTTAACATGTACTAACATTTGCGTGATATGGTCTCAATTCAACTTACTGTAGATAAATACGTTATTTTGTGAACTTATTTATCTCTATAGGCTTTGGCCCCCTAGTGGTGGGACGCATGCGCCCCAATTTTTTATAGTGTTCATATTTCTCTTAAATTCTAAATTATAACGTTAATAAAACATGGAACTTTCGACGCAAAATTGTTAAAAACAGTCACAGCCTGCAAACACATTCGTTTATATGCTTATCAGCTCTCAGGTTACACTACAGAGCCATAAAGCAGCAGGGTGCTAATAGCCCAACCCACTTTTTTTATTTGTTTACAGCCTTCACCTCGTCGCAGTCACAGGCAATAAAATGCGTATCACAAAAGCTCTTGGTACCATTTCAACACGCTAAAAAATCAAGATCCGATTCAGGAACAATTGTATATTATTGAAAAGTTGTATAAATAAACATTAGGTGTTTTTTTTCCCGTGCTCACTTCAGTATGCATACAACCGATATACTTCCGGTTTTGTATAAATACATTTTATTTTCTACAAATTCTCTTGATAAACATGTTTAAGCAACCAAATACGATACCTGGTTATGCAGTTATAACCCTTTTCTGAAGAATCCTCAACGTTTTTTCGTAACCCATTTATCCATTATCCAGGAAAGTCTCAATTTCCACAGTGCGTACCCTTCGCTTTTGTACTACGTTACTACCGTTGCGTAAAAGCATTACTAGACTGCTACAGGAATGATCTAACGTAAAACACGTAGATTATCTTCTACGGGGGTTCCTGCCCTTTCAAACGAAGTAAAATATGTCATATTCAAGCGACTGTGAACGGCGCTGTATCCACGCGTAACGACAGCCCATAGGGCAATCGGCTGTGCGCTCCTGACTGTCGACAGCATCAGATGACGCCTGTGGCCATTTTGACTGAGTTTATCCTGGAAGGGATGGGCTGGAATGCTGTTACAATTACGTTTGTAGTCTATCCAGATGTATTTAGCAATGTGTAGCTTTTTTGTGAGCTGAAAAAACGTCACAGACCAGTCTTTCGCTGTACGCAGACACGGGCAGCTGTATGATGCAATTGCGCTGGTGATGTCTTTGCTGCTTCAAAGTTTACGATTATTTTATACATTTATACGCGAACGTGGCAATCAACGGTGGAAAGAAGAGCGCTTATTTCACGGTTGCTCAGGTTTTGGAGGTGAAGAAGTGTCCCAGAGGCGAAGAAGTCTGTGTTCTGGCAGAGCAATGACTCTGGCATGGACCCGTGCCTGGACATGTAAGTGTTTTTAAAAATATATAATACAAATTATTATTATTATTATTGTTATTATCATCATCATAATCATCAACAGTATGGAGCGCTATTATCTAGAGTATTTTTAGTTTGGTGATAAATGGATTCTCGCAGGAGTTCGCTAGTTAGCTTCTACTATGGTGTCACAGGCTGGTAAGGAGCGCCTGTTGTTTGTTTGTTTTCTAGCGTTCATTCGCAGTTTCTTTGTGCAGCAACCAACACAAGGGCTAGTTGTTGAATTTACGCATGAAACGACATCCATTCTCAGTACTTTATTTCACGGTTCAGTCAAGACATTACAGTATTATAATAATGTAATTTAGTTCGTGCAAGCTGACAAACTAATTCATAAATCCTGGTTAGCTACGATTGCTAATTATGTTGGAGCTAATATCAGATGTACTGTGGATGTAAGATTTTTTAATGTGTATATATATATATATAATATATATATGTGTGTGTGTGTGTGTGTATATATATATATATATATATATATATTATTTTTTTTTATAAAATAAATTTTTTTTTCCACTTAATTGTAATACTTGCCATATGTCTTTTTGAGATAATTTGTGTTCTCATTTTTTAGTGATTCTACTTAGTAATGTACTTGAATCTGTCTTTTTCAGGGAGGACAGTGAAGACACCCCTCCCCCACCTGACACCTCTGTCGTAGGAGGTGGTAACAGACAGGTTTGCCAAATAGTGATGTATTAGTGATGTAATTCATTACTTTTGCTGTAAAAAGTCAAGTTGAAGGCTTGTTATAGATAAACCTGTTATTCTGCTGGCTTATGGGGCTCTGGTAAATCTAACTTTGAAGTACAGTGCCATTTTAAATGTAAAGCAGATTGGTTGGATAACATTAGGGTAAGTAATCCTTTTCGGAGAGGTATTTGGGCACTTTTGGGCACGCTTTGTAAGAGAATACCCTCATACACATAAACACAAAACATGTGTAGGTTAATTTTCTTCACATTCTGTATTACAAAAAATGTTTTAAAAGAAAAATAAAGTTTTCTGATGATTGACATGCCTAGACAGAAAGATATGCACATGTTTTATATTTGGCGACGTTTGGAAACGTTTTGGGACACCCGGGCCCCGTTTTGGTAAAAATACCAATGCATAAGGAAAGCCTGTAGATATCTTTACCAAATTGTATACCCAAGTGGACAACATATCAGTGCACTAGTGTAAGGAAGTCTGGCTTGCTCCAGTACTTTGAAGTTGAAATATTCAGTGCTAAACTGTAAAAACACAAGGCGTTTTGTACTTTTTTTAGTTTTTTTATGTGTATTATGTATAAACTGTATGTGACCATTTTTACATAAATTTATTCTGATGCAAATTTCTGAATGGTACAAGCCTCTTCTTTCATTGAAACTTTCAACCATGGATGTGCAGTGAATAGTTTTTGAGATATTGGCACTTAATTGACACTAGTAAAAACTAGGCGAAAATTGTATAAAATAGGCCAAAGTAAATAGGGTTAAAGTAACGTCAGATTTGAGATCAATAACCACCATCGTGCTGCGACACAGTTAGCTTGCTCCACGTGATTCCTTTGTTCCCTGAACGCACACGTAGCATAGGCCTACACACCGACACATACACACACATATGTGCATACACACACACAAATGCTACAATACGCACACAACACAATAAACCTGGTGTCTGTTTTGATGTCGTATGAACACGAGAGCTGAGTCAAACCTAATCATTCGAACGTAATACCTTCAACCCTTATGAATTATTAGTTATTAGTGCTTTGATGGTAAATTGAAGTAGTAGTAATTATAATCCCTAATAATCAAATGAGACTGATTTAATTTTAACCTAACTTAAGAATAATAAGGGTAAACCTCATTATTCCATAGTTATTGCCTATATTTCTGGCATCACATGTAAGAGTTTATATATATATATATATATAGAGGTATATTCCTTACAGTGTCACTATTTCCCTGTAGCAAGTCCATTTAACAAGCAACCCCCACCTAATCTATACCTACCCATGCGTGACATAGTGGACAATAGCATCTATGTTTGAGTTCATAAATATATTTATTCATCATATAAAATTAGAATAACATCATAGCAACAAGATAAGCCCCACAATAGCCTGATCGTATGCCAGAAAACCCAAATGCTCACTCAAATGCAAAATAAACTGTGAAATTACGGTGTCATTATACCATGTATTCTACTAGCAATATATGCTACTAAATATGAAATAAATATATAATCCTACCATTGGTTTTATACATTGAGATGTTCCTTTCAAAATTCAGTGGTCATTTATTGTCTGGTACAATCGGTTTGAGAAATATACAACACTTTATACCGCTATTACACTACCTGAAACGTCGACTCGTAATACCCCCATGCCCTGTAAGCCTGTCTCATTCATTACAGTTCATTCTGGTTTAATTGTCTGCGTTTTTATCCAATAGAGTACATTCCCAGGTAGCCTACGGACCTGTGTCGATTCCGACTGAGTGTCGGCACTGTCGGCTGAGTGTCGGCTACGGCGACAGTTATTCGGGCCGATTCCGACCTACCTTCGGCAGAGTCGCCTGATTCAAAAGCCATATTCGGATGGGATAAGTTTTACAGGGGGAGGTGGGGTAATGTAATAATTACCGGAGGAGCTCCGCTATTTTAGTCCCGTCTGAATTTGCCATGTCCGCAACTTTTACGGACTGCGCGCTCCCGCTCCAGCATAATTAGCAATCATAGCTAACTAGGATTCATTCATTAGTTTGTCAGCTTGCACAAATTAAATTACTTTACTATAATACTGTAATGTCTTCACTGAACCGTGAAATAAAGTACTGAGAATGGATGTAGTTTCATGCTGAATTCAACAACTAGCCCTTGTGTTGGTTGCTACACAAAAAAAACTGCGAATGAACGCTACAAAACAAACCCCCTTAGCAGGCCATGAGCTCCTTTCCAGCCTGTGACAACATAGAAGCTAACTAGCCAACTTCTGCGAGAATCCATTTATCACCAACCTAAAAATAGTCTAGATAATAGCGCTCCATACTGTTGATGATTACGATGATGATGATGATGATAATAACAATAATAATAATAATAATTTGTATTATATATTTTTAAAAACACTTACATGTCCAGGCACGGGTCCATGCCACAGAGTCATTGCTATGCCTGAGGACTGACTTCTTCACCTCCAAAATCACTGCGGTGCAGCACCTCCAAAACCTGAGTAACCATGAAAGAAACGCTCTTCTTTCCACCGTTGCTTGCCATGTTCGCGTATAAATGTATAAAATAATCGTAATCGTTGAAGCAGCAAAAACATATGACCAGCGCAATTACACCATACAGCAAGCCATGTACGCGTAAAGAGAAAAGCTAGCCTATGACGTACATACAGCTAACAAAAGTGCTACACATGGCTAAATATCATCTGGATAGGCTAAAAATGTACTTGTACAGCAATCCAGTCCATCCCTTCCAGGATAAACTCAGTAAAAATGGCCACAGGCGTAATCTGATCCTGACTGCAGTATCATGTGGCCAAAAGCGCACACCACGATTGCCCTATGGGCTGTCGTTACGCATGGATAGAGCGCCGTTCCCAGTGGCTCGAATATGACATATTTTACTTACGTTTAAAAGGGCAGGAAACCCCGTAGAAGATAATCTACGTGGTTTACGTTAGATCATTCCTCAAGCAGTCTAGTAATGTTTTTACGCAACGGTAGTAACGTAGTACAAACGCAAATGCGATGGGTACGCACCATGGAAATGGCAATGGATAAATGGATAAATATATAAATGTATAAATGTATTACAATGGATAAATGTATTACGAAAAAACGTTCAGGAAACATTCAGAAAACAGTTATAACTGCATAACCAGGTATCAAATTTGGTTGATTAAACATGTTTATCAAGAGATATTATAGAAAATAAAATATATTTATACAAAACCGGAAGTACAACGGTTGTATGCATAGTGAAGTAAGCACGGGGAAAAAACACATAGGGCCCTACCTAAGTCCATTTAGGGCGTGTCCAAGTCCACTTTTGCTATTTTAACGGCGTGTTTTTTGGGCGCTAAGCAAGGCGCAAGGTGCAACTGGGCTGAACCTAGTCTCTTCATTAATTATAGGTGTGTCTTCGGCGTGACATGCAATAAACCAATCAAAATGTTATATCCCATTCCCTTTAAAAGCCTGCTTTTCCACCTTGGCGGATTGCTTATGATGGCGAAACAGACATGCTCGTGCGTGTTTAGTGCGATCAAGGAATAGGCTATATGGAATAGCCTATGATCAATATTATTCGGGCTAACCATTATGAGTTCCCGGTAATTCCTGACAGTGCTGTTTACAAAATATATGCGGTTAAATTTTGTTAAAAGCACCAGCAACAGCTGAGAATAAGCGACCAATTGCTTCCGTCTCAGCTTAGAAAACGCCAAATTAGCCTGCTTGTTTCACGATTTTCGTTTGATTATGCAATGAACTCATGTTCAAGCTGCATCAGAAGTTCATTAGGCTGCCTGCATTCTAATTTTGATTAATAACATAAATAACGTTATTTTGCCTTAATGATGACACTAAATACAATAAATCTGTCAGGTTGGCAACCCATAGGTTCAGCATATTTTCCCTTATTTTATAATGTCCTGCTTATGGAAATGTGACCAACCTATTTTACTGGTAGCGTAATGCTTTAAAACGATCCACTTTCCCAGGAAGACCGTGAAAAGTGTGATTTACAGCAGGGGAAACAAACCTGCTCCTGTAAAGCGCACATGTCGATAATGGCATTAAAATTAATTGTAAATTAATTTTGTAACGTGCTGCAAATTAGCCGCTTAGTTCTCTTTAAAATATTTTGTTCAGTTATGGAATAACAGGTGAAATCAGCGGGGTTTTAATAAGCCGAGGGCATTGGAAACCTTGTCACTGTAATTTAAAAAATATGCAGGATAGCTAAGGTTACAATTCAGTTAACGTGATGACATTTATCTCCGTTTTTTAACCATAGGCTCTCGAAAAAACCTTATGTATGCACAGCGAATCCGCTGTAGCCTAGGCTATTTCAAAAACAATAAAAGCAATATTCACTGGACAAGGTTTTGAACTTTTTTCAGTCACAAACCATTCTATTTACTTACAGGCTGTATTCCTAGATAAACAGAGCGCATTTTCAGAACTCAAAAGTCCGTCTATTGCTGTGCGCGAGTTTTCCATTGAATGACAATTCACACATTAGGTGTAAATGACAATTTGCGCATTAGGCTTGATTTTGGTGTTATCAGCTCCTTTTTAATGGATAGCCATTGTCCCGTACCATCGCCTGGATGTTGATGGAGTGGGTAGAAAGCAATTCAATGTGGCATTCCCCTTCGCTGAGGGAAAGGTAGGCTATGGACCCTTTTATTATTATGCATTTTTTGATATAGCCTACACAATAGTAATATTTCACATTGTAGTCTTGATATTTTAGTCATGCTTGTGCGCACCCCTGTGTGTAACAGACAGGAGGGTACGCACGTTGTGCACACACCTATGTAGACGCACTTATATGCGCCAATAAAATAACATGTAAACAACTGCGACATGACTATAGACCAGGTTTGTGGTGGTTCTAGCGCAAGCTCTTTCTGCTGGCTCAAGATAGTAATACGCCAAAAATAATCATGGCCACTCCTCATCTTAAGACCAACACACCCAGTTCACTTGCAATGGGCACAAGAATACATGGTAGTTAAACGACGTGAGCGCAAGGCATTATAATGAACCCAGCGCCGTGTGTAAGATAGCAAAGACACTTGCTTTTGGGTTAGCGCCGCTTTGTGCCAGGTGTAAGATAGGGCCCCTGGTCTCTAATAGCTTCAATCTTCTGATTGAAAAAATTCATGAAATCATTACTGCTGTAAATGCTGGGGTAAGATGAAAATTCTGATGATGGTTTTTTAGTCAAATTGTCCACAGTGCTAAACAAAAATGTTGGGTTGCATTTGTTTTGTTCAATTAATTTAGAGAAAAAGGCAGATCTAGCCGATGCAAAAGCTTGCTTGTACTGGAGGAGGCTATTGTTGGAAATTCCATTAGTCACCTCTGAATTATATTGCCTGTGACAAACATGTATTGAATATATCAGAATATATAAAGCACAATGTATGAGCACATAAAGCACAATGTATGAGCACAAGAAGCAGTAGAAGCACACTGAATAAAGCGCACTTTCATAGAGTTTCATAGAGTTATATTTAGATAAAAGTAACACATAGAGGCCTATAGTTGGAGTGATACGAATAGTTAGCTGGTCAGGCTGAAATATACACATTTTTATTTTGGGGTAACTGGCAGTTGGCGCCACAGATGTTTAACGATCAAAGCAAGTTGGGGGCAAAGGGCAGGTACAAAGGGAGGTAACAGAAATGGAAACCACCATGGTTTCCCGAACTCAGCAGAATTGGTGCCAACCAATCAGGAAGATGCCAGAAGATGCGAGGCTGAGAAACCATCATGGCATGGAGAGAAGAGACACCTGTTGGGCGGAGAAATGGGATGGGTTTTCCGGGAATTGGGAAGAACTTTGTGATAAGAAATGTGTATAAAATGAGCTGTAACTGAAACTGAATTTGAACATCTCTGCAGAGAAGTTACGGCTTTATGAGCATCTGTGGAATAAAGTCTAATATTCTTGAAGATTCTGCCTCATCCTCTTTATTTGGAAACTTAGAAGAAATTGGGACTGTAAGCTGAAAAACTTAGAATTCTTGTCGCTTGGAAACCACGACAAACTTGGCGTCACGAACAGGATTGGAAGAAGGTCCGGTTCCTCGCTGACCAAGCAGGAGGAGCAGGTGCGGTGGGGACAGGACGGAGGCAGAGGGGCCATTCCAGCCGGCTGACTGAGAGATAACAAGGTAAGCGAAGTTAATGTTATATCGCTTGAAAAAACCTTGTTGAAAATATATATAGATATAGTGTGGAAATAAGGCTCTCTCTCTCCCCTTCCTTGGCCTGTAAAACCTGTGACCAGTGACCTTGCCAATTTAAAAAATCCTGTGCAAAAGAGTAATAAAAGAAATTACCAAATGTGAAAAAGAGGACGGCAGTAATCAAAAAGGATTAATGCGCAAGCGACAGATAAGTATGAAAGTGCATGAATGGAGGTGCCTGCAGAGGTTGCTATTAAAACGCTAACTGCAGGTGTGACCGAGCGCAAGAAGTTTGGGTGGTTGGAGCCGCAAACTTGGATTCAGCGTATAGCATACAGATTAGGGTAAAATAAAAGTAAGAAGGGTCTGGAGAAGAGGACAGTGTTGGGATATGTGGAATCTAAGGGTATGGCTAGGCACGATGTAAGTAGCACAAAAGGTTTTGCCACTAGGTGTTAAGAAAGAGGAATATTGATAAAAGGTGCCGCGCTGATTGGAATGCATGTGTGAGTGACAGCAGGCTACTATAAAAGGGTGTTGAAACATATTATGCATTATAGCATTCTAACGTTTCATGAAGGAGGTAAAATTACTGAAAGACATATACACGGAAAGGGATATGGATCTGAAAAACAAAATAAGTATATGATTGAGAGGAGAACAACTGAAGAAGAAATAGAACTTGCATTCGAGAGTACAGAGGGTGAGTGGCACGCAGAAAAATTAAAAGCTATATTACAAGGAAGGTTCGTTCAGGAATTTAGAATAACAGAAAGTTATAAGGAAAAGGAAAATAACTACAATAAAATAAAGCAAATAAGAATAAAATGTACTAGGAAAATATTAGAGCTAGAATTAATAGCCTGATATGATAATTAATTTATTATCCGAGCGAACGTATGGTACCCTATTAGAAAGGCATTTTGAGTGTTCGGATTATTTTATAGAAAATTCGCTAAGTTTTCACGCTCACCAGACGAAGTGGGTTTATGAAACAAAACGTGAAGGAAAATATGAGATATTGTATCTAACTCAGTGGGAGTGGGAAATAATTTGTGAGACAAATTATTTTAGAATAGTGTGAGTAAAAAGGAAGCAATAAAATAAACAGTAAAAACAAAGGAATGATTATCATAAATACGCACTGGTTAATTGAAAGAGAAAATTGTTTATTTCGTGAAAAGCATTCTATGCGCTTTGAAACAGACACGGACGGAGAATTGCCAAATTACGAGTGTGCAGTAAGAGAACAGTGGATAGTGCGAACGTTAAATCCATATGTTGAATTTAAAATAAGCAGGCAGAGGTGGCACAAATTTCGTGTTGATTTTTGGAGCAGGATAGGGAGAAGAGAACTAAAAAAGGAATAACCTGCTGGCCCAAGCAGGGAACGTTTGACCTTGCAACATGTCAAGAAATGATGGGAATAGTAATGAATTACCAAGCAAAAAATAAGTCAAAAAAGAGAGCTGAAAAGAGGAAAAAGGAAATGGAAATTTTAAAAATGTTTAAAGATGCAGGAGAGGAGCTGTGCAAAGCATACCGAGGAAAGGAAGGAAAGAAGAAACCCCAGGCCAAGCCGCCCTTGGAAGACCCGAATGAAAAGAACAAGCCGCCGCCGTATGCAGGAGCAGACAATCACCAAAAAGAGGAAAAAGGTATTTACCCAATAATAAAAGGAATATTGAGTGTAGACGGGCCACTGATACTGAAACCAAGAGAAGAAGAGAAGCAAGCGAAAGCAGAAAAAGAGGGACAAGTGGGAGAAAGGGAAGAAGGTGTACAGCATTGGACACGAAAGAAAGAAGAGGAAATTCAAAAGAGAAAATTTGCGAGAAACAGGAGACAATAGAGAAAGATGAAGTGAATAGGAAGAAACTATGGGTGGAGTGGGAGAGAGAAAAAGTAGAAAGAGAACAGGAGTGGGAAAAAGAACGCGAGGAAATTATGGAATATGTAGAAGGTAGGAAAGCAGAGTTTGCAGCCAGAGAAGAGGAGCTGGAGAGCAGGGAAAGAGAGCAAATATTTGCGCTAGAGAGAGAAGGAGACCGAAAGAGAAGAAAACAAGAAGAAAGTTTAATTGAGTTGGTGTCAGAAGAAGAAAGGACGGCCGCCTTAGGTAGAGAAGTAAGGCTGAAAAGAAGAGTGGCATCAGGCAGAGTAGCAGCGTTAGGTTCTGCAGTGATGGCGAGGGAAAGGAAAGGGGAAGAAACAGAGGAAGAGAGGAAGAGAATAGCAGCCCAGAAGAAAAGATAGGACGAATGGAGGAAGAAAGAAAGGGAAAAGGAAATTGAGAAAGGGGGTTACTCACCCTCCACCAGTTACTGGCAAGAATTAAATCTGGTAGAACTAAAAGAAAGTGGGGAGGAAGATAGAAGGGAAAGTGAGGGGGAGGCAGAGGGAGAGATAATGCAGCAAAGTAGTGAGGAGGAAGGAGAGGAGGAGGAAAGGGAAGAACCACGCAGAAGCGGGAGAGATAGAATACAGACAGTAAAATATGGTGAAACCAAGAGAATGAATCCGCTGCTGATTAAAGGACAACGCCCACAATATATTCCCTGGGGTTCTCAGGACCTCCAAAATCTGATCACATCCCTGCCGGATATACAGGATGGAGCGGCCATCTGGATAAGGAAGCTGGAGGAGGAAATGATGGGAAAAATGATGGCGCTGGGAGATGTGAAGGCCCTCCTTAGAAAGGTAGTGGGAAGGGAAAAAATGCTGGACATAATGGAGCAAGCAGGTTACAGGGGTGAGGAAAGATCTGTTGTGGATGGGCGGCAGTTTGACCCATACAGGCAGAAAATATGGGATTCCCTGAGGAAGGCCTACCCTACAAGGCCAAGTACAGCAATGCTGAAGGGAGTATCTATAAAAGAAGGGGAATCAGTGTTTCCCCTAGATTTTTTTTCAGGCCGGGCGGTGAAAGTGCGCCATTTTGCGTAGAGGCGGAAACTATAATTACACCCTCATAATATCAGCTGCCATTGAAAATTCTAATTAGGCCTAACGGGAAACCGAAGCTGTTTTGGCAAGGGTTTTTCCAGATGCTATTTTGATCATTCCCGCATTCTGTGGTAAGGGAAATATTGCAGCTACATAAAAATAAAAAGATTATATAAAAAATTTAAAAAAAGAATAATATTAATTTTTTTTAATTTTTTTTTTTTCATTAAAATTATTTATTTTCCCTCTTGTCCAAGCCGGGCGGCACGTCAGTTTGGCCGGGCGGGCCGCCCGGCCAAGATAATGGTAGGGGAAACACTGGGAATCTCCAGCAGCATTTGTGGAAAATCAGTTCCGCAGTTGGAGAATGACGCTGGATAGACACATTCAGGGGGATCCCATAATGACAGCAATGTTTCGGGCAGCCATTTTGGAAGGACTTGCCAAGAGCCGCCTGGAGGAGGTGGTGGGACTGTCTTCCAAGCCACACAGAGAGTTTGTGGACCATGTGATACATGCAGTGGAGAGATACCGCCTGGAAGAAAAGAAACAAAGTAACCAAGAACGAGAGGTGCAATGAAAGCTCTTCCAGATGCAACTGGAAGATATGAAAAGCAAAGAAAAGAACAGAAATAAAGAGAAGGAGAAAGAGAAAGATCCCAAGAAAATGGCTCCCATCTTGGCGGATTTCATGTGGGAGGAACCAGAACCTTCCCGCCCTGAAAGAGGAAGAGGCCCCAGCGGATCCCAGCCAACCGTCGTCTATAATTTCGCTGGAGTTCCCCCGCCAGCATTCCCGACACCGGTGTACATTCAAGGGGCAGTGCAGGGGGCCCCGTCACAAAATTGGGGACAAGGGAACAAAGGGGGGACTGGGTACCAACCAGGGAATAGAGGGCAAGGGAATCAGAACAGGGGACAAGGACAGGGGGGTAATGTGCAGAATCAGCAGGGACCCGCCTCAATGCTGGGGGTGTGGACAAACAGGGCATATGAGAAGATTCTGCCCTAATGGTAATGGCAACAATATCAGCAACAGCCGCAACAGCAGTACTTTCAGGCAGGGCCAGGTCAGCCGCTGCCACAGCAGCAACAGCAGCAGTATCAGGGAGGACTTCCAGGACCCTGGATCCCAGTACAGCCCCAAGGTCCTGTAAATTACAGGGGAAACCAATAGGGGTGCCCAGAGATCCCAGGTAAAGTGGGACAGCATATATTGATAACCAATAACGCAGATCAGGAGGCCATGATAAACGTAGAAATAGCAGGACAAATAGTACCTATGATGATAGATACAGGGGCTACAGTTACATGTATTCAAAGAAAATATGCAACCCACTTACCAATGTCAGGCCAATATGTAAAAACAGTAGGGTTCTCAGGGAAAACACAATTGACTCCATTAACTGTACCAGTGTCAGTAAAAATAGGGATAAAAGAGACCACAATACCACTGATAGTATGTAAGTATACTCCAGTAAATTTGTTAGGTAGAGATGCTATATTAGAGTTAGGGCTGCAATTACAATGCGGAAGAGAGGGAATTAACCTATTGGGAATGTACGGAGTACAGAAAGAAAAGGATCAAAGTGGACAACAGTATACATATACTAGAATGCCGCAGGGGTTTAAACATTCGCCTCATGTTTTTAATCAAGTACTAAGAGCAGATTTACAGGGATTGGAACCGAATAGTGTTGTTCTACAATATGTGGATGACTTATTAGTATGTTCAACCTCACGTGAACAGTGTGAGATGGACAGTTTAAGGCTCTTAGAAAGGCTGGCACAAGGAGGACACAAGGTGTCCATAAAAAAGTTACAATACTGCCAAACAGAAGTAGAATATCTAGGAAGAAAGATAGCATTTGGATGTAAAAGTATAGCGGAAAAACAAGTGGAAGCTATAACAGCTGTACCAAAGCCAGAAACAATAGGACAGATGATGACATTCTTAGGAATGACAGGATTTAGTACAGATTCGATAGAAGGTTATGCAGAGAAAACACATCCACTGAGGAAAATAATGAAAGAAGCAGGGCAAGATAACTTAAGAAATAGATTAAAGTGGGATGTGGATGCGGATACAGCATTAAAAAGGAGCTAACTCAAGCTCCAGCTCTTGCTTTACCAAATTATGAAAGACCATTTGAAATGTGTCAACAAGGACAGGAGGATTTGCTACAGCAATGCTAGTACAGGAAACCTGTAAAGGAAGAAAGAAACAACCTATAGCGTATTACAGTACTAAGTTAGATGAGGTGGCATTAGGGTATCCACCCTGCTATCAGGATTTAGCAGGAGTGTGGTGGGCCTATGAGAAAGCGGTAGCAGTAACAATGGGATATCCATTAACGATATATACTCATCATAAAGTGGCAGAAATGATTGAACAAGGTAAATTTGTACTAACTCCAGCGAGAATTCATAATTATTATATGTTGACTGTGTACCCAGACATTACAATAGCGAGATGTGATACGGTAAATCCAGCAGAGTACATACCATTGGTACATGAAGGAACACCTCATGAATGTGTCCCAGAAAGTAAGGAGTTTATGAAACTCAGGGCTGATCTACAAGCAGAACCATTAGAAGATGAGGGAAAGAGAATACTCTTTGTAGATGGATCCTGCTATATGGATCATGAGGGAAATCATGCTGGATATGCAATAATAGAAAAAAGAGGGACATAATGGGTAACGTTGGAAGCAGAAAGGTGGTCTCAACCGTGTTCGGCTAAGTTGGCAGAAATAAAAGCGTTGACTAAAGCATGTGAAATGATGTCAGGACAAAAAGCTGACATATATATACTGATTCAGCGTACGCACACGGAGTATGTCATTTGTTTGGAGCAGTATGGAAGAATCGTGGATTCTTAAAGAGTAATGGAAGTGACATACAACATAAAGAGCAGATTTTAGAACTAATAATAGCAATGTTAAAACCAGACAAATTGGCTATAATAAAATGTCAAGCACATAAAAAAGGAAATGATTTTGTAATCAAAGGAAACAATAAAGTAGATGATAGCTAAACAAGCGTCAGGATGTAAAATTGCTATTATCGCACCGACACATACACAAGCAATTCAATTCCAACTTTAGAGGATGTCAAAGATGCAGAAAACTGCTGCTGAGAATGAGAGAGCTGAATGGGAAAGAAGGGGGGCTAAGGAGGGACAGGATGGTTTCTGGAGAAGTGCAGAAGGGCTATTAATAGCCCCAACTCCCTTACTAACCCTACTAATAAGTGAAGCCCATGGGGTGGATCATTGCGCGCGAGGTGAAGTGATGAGAACAATAAAAAGATTTTGGTGACCATATCTACAGAATTCGGTAGATTACCAGCTAAGCTTATGTGAAATATGTGCACAGAATAATATTAGGAAGGGGTTAACAGCACCCATAGGGCACATACCAGTTCCAGAGGGACCGTTCAAGCATTTGGTGATGGATTATGTAGATATGTTAAAGAAAGTGAGGGGAAAAAGATATACACTGCCCGGCCAAAAAAAAAGTCGCAGTTGCACCAGTCATGCATAGTGGCCACTGTACAAGCCTCTGGAGGCAGTGTTATGATCTGGGGTTGCTTCAATTGGTCAGGTCTAGGCTCAGCAACGTTATGCAGCAATAAAATTAAGTCAGCTGAGTACCTGAATGTACTGAATGACCAGGTTATCCCATCAATAGGCATATTCCAGGACGACAATGCCAAGATTCATCGGGCTCAAATTGTGAAAGAGTGGTTCAGGAAGCATGAGGAATCATTTTCACACATGAATTGGCCACCAGAGTCCTGACCTTAACCCCACTGAAAGTCTTTGGGATGTGCTGGAGAAGACTTCATGGAGTGGTTCGACTCTCCCGTCGTCAATACAAGATCTCGGCCAAAAATTAATGCCTGGAAAATTAAAGTCTGGACGGAAATAAATGTGACGTTGCATAAGGTTGTCGAAACAATGTCACGACAAATGCGCGCCATAATCAAAGCTAAAGGCGGTCTAACAAAATATTACAGTGTGCGACTTTTTTTTTGGCCGTGCAGTGTATGTTGGTAATAATAGACAGATTCAGCAGATGGGTGGAAGCAGTGCCATCAAAAGACCAGGGGATGGGAACAGTAGTGAAATTTCTGGTCAATGAGGTGATCCCTAGATTTGGCATACCTGTGATGATAAGTTCAGATAATGGGCCTGGATTTGTGGGCAATGTAATAAAGCAGGTGATGCAAGCCTTGAGAATAAAACAAAGATTTGGGTGTGTATATCATCCACAATCACAGGGGATAGTAGAACGCATCAATGGAACGTTGAAAGCTAAAATAAATAAGATCAGTCAAGATACAGGGTTAAATTGGATTGATGCATTACCACTGGCGTTAATGAAATACAGAATGCAACAGAATAGAATTACCCACCTTAGCCCGCATGAGATGCTAACGGGACGAACAATGCCAGCACCCAGAATAAGGGGGCCCTCAGGGGGTCCAACCTTAGAGGTATTAGAATTAGAGCTAAGAGAGTACATGAAACAACTAGCCACTATACATCAGACTATATTCGAACAGGAAAGAGCTAATGAGCAAGACAATCCTGAAGAAAGGCACCACTTGAGGCCTGGTGACTTGGTCTATGTCAGGAAATTCCGGAGACGGTGATGAAAACGGTTGATGAAAACTGCTTCTAGTGGGCCAAATTTAATAGCGTTAACTGATTTCGTAAGTCCTTCGCTTGAATTGAACAACTGTTGCCTTGTGGATAGGGTACTGCAGACTCAAACTGCAAATTAGACAAGTTAATTCAGAAATAGTAACAAAAAATATCATATGCAAAAATTGCCAATCCAGTGGGTTGGCAGCCTAGGTAGCCTATGTGAGTAACCAGCTAGTGACCAGCCAATTCAGTTCTGAATCCACTGGGTAGCTGCTAGGCATGTGAGTTACCAGCCTAGGAATGCTAGTGACCAGCCAAGTCAGTTGCAAATCCAGTGGGATGCTAAACTAGCCACAATTACCAGCCTCTGCGAATCAAGCCGGCTTCTCATTCACCACCGCCGGCCTCTCATTTACATTAGTTTTAATAGGATATATCATAAAATAGAAAATAAAAAACCTTATAGGCCTACAGCATGAATCACAAGGTAATCGATTCACTTTCTAGATAGCTTCGGCTACCCACCGAGGACGATGGACTTCTCCATACTGTTTTGCCCCCACGCCCCTGTTACGACTGAGTACTGGAGTGAAAACGAAAGGGAGGTGGACTGGAGGGAAAAGGCGGATGTTACAGTACCCCCCCCCCCCCCCCCTCCTCAACAGGCGCCTCCAGGCGTCCCACTGGGCTTGATTTTATCTGGGTGGTCCCGGTGAAAGTCCCAAATGAGGGAGGGGTCGAGGGTGAGCTGGCTGGAAATCCAGCTCCTCTCCTCGGGGCCGTAACCCTCCCAGTTCACCAGGTACTGGAACCTGCATCCTCTGCGGTGGATGGCCAGGATCCGGTGTACCGTATAGGCGGGAGCGTTGTTGATGATCCGGGGGGGTGGAGGAGGATCGGCCAGAGGGCTCAGTGGGCTGGAGGAGACGGGCTTGAGCTGTGATACGTGGAAGGTGGGGTGGATCTTGAGGGCTGGGGGGAGCTTAAGCTTGACGGCGGATGGGTTAATGATGGACTCAATGGTGTAGAGGCCAATGAATTGGGGTTGGAGCTTTTTAGAAGTGCACTGAAGGGGAATAGTAGAGGTGGAGAGCCAGACCTGCTGTCCTGGAGTGTACTGTGGGGCTGCGGTGCGGTGGAGGTCAGCCGACCGCTGGGTGCGGGCGATGGAACGAAGGAGTGCAGTGCGAGTGTAGTTCCATACCTTTTTGCAGCAAAGGAGGTGGGCCTGCACCGACGGGACAGAGACCTCCTCCTCCTGGACAGGGAACAGGGGTGGCTGGTAACCCAGGGAACACTCGAACGGGGACAATCTGGTTAGCTGGTAACCAAGAGCTGGTTAGTGAATTGTGTGCGAATTCCACCCAAGGGAGAAGCTTGCTCCAGGAGGAGGGGTTCCAGGTCGTCACGCACCATGAAGCCGCTCCCAGGTCCTGGTTAGCCCTCTCCGTCTGTCCGTTGGTTTGGAGGTGGTAACACGAGGATAGGCTAGCGGAGGCCCCCAGGGACTGGTGGGAGGAGAACTGGGGGCCACGGTCGGACACGATGTCGGAGGGGATCTGATGCAGCCGCACCACATGGAGTACCAGGAGCTCCGCCATCTCGGATGCTGAGGGAAGCTTGAGGAGAGGGATAAAGTGGACCGCTTTGGAGAAACGGTCGACAACGGTTAATATGATTGTTAGCATCTGAAGGTGGTAGCCCAGTAACAAAGTCGACCACAATGTGACTCCAAGGATGGCCCAGGACAGGAAGAGGACGGAGAAGACCGACGGAGGGCTGATGGGAAGCCTTACTCCTGGCACAGAGGGAACATGTGAGCACAAAGGCACGGGCATCGACCTCCATCGTAGGCCACCAGAAGCTCCTCCTGAGAACGGATAGGGTGCGATGAACCCCTGGATGGCAGGACAGGCGAGAGGAGTGAGCCCACTGCAGGACCTGGGAGCGAACAGAGTCTGGGACAAACAGACATGAGTCAGGGTTGGTTCTGGGGTCTGGTTGCGTTACCTGGGCAGACTTGATAGCCCCCTCAATCTCCCAGGTGACTGCAGCCACCACACAGGGCGGAGGGATGATGGAGTCAGGACAGGCAGGACTGGTCTCAGGGGAATACAGGCGTGACAGGGCATCGGGCTTTGTGTTGCGGGAACCGGGTCTGAAAATGATCGAAAAATTTAAACGGCTAAAATAAAGTGGCCTGGCGGGAGGTGAGACGTTTGGCGGATTGGATGTATGAGAGGTTTTTGTGGTCTGTCCAGACTATAAATGGAAGCTCCGCCCCCTCCAGCCAATGCCTCCACTCCTCCAGGAGGAGCTTGACTGCCAACAGTTCCCGGTTGCCCACATCGTAGTTGCGCTCGTCTAGGGTACTGGTGTCGTCTCCAGTCGCCACCTCGTCTTTGAGGCCCTCCCTCACTCCATTTCGGAACACCACTTGGAGGGCCACATCGTTCCACCTGGACTCGCGGCCAGTGTACGGAATTCGACTGCAAAGTCCGCTGCACAGCGGAAACCTTGGCGGAGGTGGAGCAGGTACTGGGCGGCGTCTCGACCACAGACTGGGTAATCGAAAACCTTCTTCATTTCGGACGAGAAGGTCGGAAAAGCTGGCTGTCACAAATGGCGGTGGCCCAGTCTCGCGCACTCCCCCCCAGGCAGGCCATGACGAATGCGATTCATTTAGGCCTGTATTAGCCTGCAGATGCAGTTCTGTATATAGGCAATCCGCGGTGTTAGGTGCCCTGGTCAGAGTGGTAGGAACCTGGTTGCATCTTGAAAACAAGATCGCATTGCATCAGAAAGCCCCGGCACTTCCCCAAATCACAGAGATAGCGCTCTGAATGGGGAATGTGGGGCTCTCTGGCTGGAGGGAGCGGAGAGGCAGCAGGCTGTATGGAGGCGGAAGGACTGGGCGACACCAATGGAGCTGGAACTGGCAGGCTGGTGGAGAGCTGTGACATCTGGCACCCCATCTGACCCACCTGTTCCGAGATAAACTTCAGGGTCTCCATGACGTAATGGAGGAGCTGGTCATGCTGACGGATAACAGCTCCCTGGCAGGTGATGGTGTGGTGGAGCTGCTCAGAGTCTGCTGGGTCCATAGCTGGCCAGTTTGTTCTGTTACGACTGAGTACTGGACTGGACCCAAATGCAAGACTCTGAGACAGACTTGATGAAAACTCCAACAGGGAGTGTGTTTATTTAAGCAAGACAAGTTGCGGGCAAGCAGGGAAAAGGTGACAGGCTGGATATGGGGTTGGCGAACTAAAGTCAGGGCAGCAGAAGGAAACTGGGCTGGACAGGGCAGAACAGGAGGCAGGCTGGGCGGGCTGGAACGAGGAACAGAACAAACAGGTTAGGGCAAAACAGAGTAGCAAACAGACTGGCCGGGAGTGATCTCAAACAGAGCAGAGAAAACGAACTGGCAACGAAACTGAGAAAGAGGGGAACTTAAATAACGAAGGGAACAGGTGAGAGGGCTAATTGAATAACTAAAGGGAGTGCGGAATGTGTGCAAGAGGGAGAGTGATAGGCTAACCAATAAGAGGAGAAAACAAGGCACTAAATGGGGACCACACCCAGCCTGCAATGAACACAGAAACGAGATGAACAGGGTAAACAGAAAAACACGACATGAAACGTAAGGAATGGGAAAACGAAGGAAATGAAAGGGAGGTGGACTGGAGGGAAACAGCGGATGTTACTGCCCCGCCCCACGGACTATGATTGGACAGTTGATTACATTTAATTTTGTCACTGAAAAGGTGGAGCACTTCGGTAAATGCAATAACAGACCGCTCTGCAGGTTAATAAATACAATCACGAGTATTGCTTTGAACTTTGTCACGTCCTCTTGCGGCACACAGTGGCCACAGAGCGAAATGCAATTGGCCCCGTTTACATTTAAATTTTGGCATGGAAACCTCGCAGCTGGTGTTGAAATGCAATGACAGACCGTTCTGCAGGTCAATAAATACTTTCATGAGGATTGCTTTGAATTGTGTCATGTTCCATGCGCCACCCTATGCTGACAAAGCTAAATGCAATGGGCTCGTTTACATTTCAATTTTGGCACGAAAACCGCGCAGCTGGTGTTGAAAAGTAATACACCCTGTATTGTATTTCAGTATGTGTGTTTAGAGAACACACAATGAAATACAATGCAATATGCGTTTTGTTTTTAATTATGGCATGATAAATGCACATCCTTATGTAAAAGCAAATGCAGATATCTATTACATTTCACAATGTGTTGCAAAAGCGATTGCATTTAATTAAGTCACTAAAAGATTTTCATATGGGGCGGGCTGAGCTTGGCTCCATTGACCTGCATGGTGATACAATGGCCATGTTACCAACTGGAGGACTGATTTTATAGTGGATAAGAATAGGAGCCATTGGGGCGGGTAAATGACCATCCCAACTACCAGACGGCGGTGCGAGAGAATATATCAGGCATATTGTGCAGTCACTGTTCCACATTGACATGCTCGGGACACAATGGCGACTGCAGCTGAAAATGTGCACCTAACACTGCAGATTGCCTAAATATAGAACTGCATCTGCAGGCTAATACAGGCCTAAATTAATCATACAATAGGCTAGTTTCATTAGAATGTTGTAGAGAGATCGGGGTAAGTTGTGACACACATTGTTTTTAACGGATTAGGCTCCTAAGAGACCACTTGCATAACAATGATAATATCTTCTATCTCTTTATTAACTATTGGTGCTTTTTATTAAGCTCTATCGTAAATATGAAAGGTACAGTTTAATGAAAGGGTAACAAAACACGCTGGTTTTGCTAGACCCCGCCCCCTTTTGAAATTAGAAAAATGCCTAAATCTGGCTGTGATAAGGTAATAATGTAGGGGCTGAGCTCCAGGTATCAAACAACGCCCCAGCAATTTTTTTTCACTACTAGCCAAAAGCTCATGTCTACTCTGGACAGCACTCACAGCAGCTGCTTTGTTCCACTCTCTCTTCCCTCTCTCACTCACATACAAAACACACTAACTCAAGCTGCTGCCGAGCCCCTGTTTGAGCTTATAATGATGCGGCCAGCAAACAGAAAATCACACGCTGTCCAAATAGTTACCCACGCCATGTAGGCTACTCATTTTATAAAGGTTGTAGGCAATCACACTACCTGTAAGACATCAACAATATTGGTTTCCATTTCAACGTGTTCACATGTGGTCACTGCACTGAACCCTCTCCAAGAGAGAATGTCTGTTGTAGGGACGTACATTCCAAAGCTAAACATGTAGCATGCATATACAACTCCTGGCTCAACTATTTGACCCAAATCCCCCCTTTCTGCAGGAAATACCACATATAGCAATAATATACCCTAAAACATACAGTTGAAGTTGGAAGTTTACATACACTTAGGTTGAAGCCATTAAAGAGATACTGCAGAGGCTTTTCTAAGGCCTTTTTTACCGCTTCAATTTGAACTGGAACTCGTGAGTGGGTGTGGTCATATGACGATGGTGCCACATAGTCATATTATGAATATTCATAGTCAAAGAGTGAAAGGGTGTGTCGATACAAGTCGTAATATTAACGTTAGCAGTAATACAAAGCAGTCTCAGTCTCAAAGAAGAAAAAAAACCCGTTGGTCTCTGCTTTTTTATATGTGCCCAGCCGAGACCACCCCTAGGATCACCTCAACTACACCCATTTTTATGTAAAGGATCTTGTGACGTCACGAATCCCCGGAAACCAGCGTATTGGTAAGCCTACACAAAAAGTCAGATAAAACTATTTTGACTAAACATGAGATTTTCGGACATAAACAGTTGTGTATGATCATAATCTAACCCAAAACATCGGTTTTCAATGGGAAAAGTCGGTTTTTGACTGCAGTATCGCTTTAAAACTCATTTTTAACCACTCCACAGATTTCATGTTAGCAAACTATAGTGTTGGCAAGTCAGTTAGGACATCTAGTTTGTGCATGACACAAGTAAATTTTCCAACAATTGTTTACAGACAGATTATTTCACTTTTAATTCACTATATCACAATTCCAGTGGGTCAGATGTTTACATACACTAAGTTGACTGTGCCTTTAAACAGAAAATTCCAGAATTCCAATTCCAGGCTTTAGAAACTTCTGGCTAATTGCTAATTGACATTATTTGAGTCAACTGGAGGTGTACCTGTGGATGTATTTTAAGGCCTACCTTCAAACCCAGTGCCTCTTTGCTTGACATCATGGGAAAATCAAAAGAAATCAGCCAAGACCTCAAAGAAAATTGTGGACCTCCACAAGCCTGGTTCATCCTTGAAAGTGTGGAAGTAAGCCGTAGGCCCAAGAAAGCCTCATATGCAAATATATAAATAATTAAATAATACAGTCAAGATCTAGTGGAAAAGTACTGAGATGGGGGGTTGTGAGAGGGTGCAGGATAGTTCTCTGTCAGCAAGGACGAGGGCATCTAGCACACCAGTCAAAACAGGAATGTTTTCCTCCTGTGTTCCATAACAAAGCAGGAGTTGTACTTATAGATCGTGCTGACCGAACAGGTGGGAGGAGAGTTCACAAACAATTTTATTTGATAGATCAAGAGTGCCCTCAAGCGCATAGGGTAAGAACAGGTCATATAACATATTAATGTTGTGCCTAATTTGTTATTGGATAAAATAAGATATTATGAAAAGGTGTTACCACATATCATTGGTGTATTAGCAACGTAAAGGAGGAGTTATGATATTGTAAAAACGAATGTTTGTTATTGTTCGGGGAATTCTGAATCCTCTGCGTAGGTTTGTGGTTTTCCCATGTTGAATCAACATTTGACCATTTAATAAAAGTTTATACTTCTGCTATTTCCTTCATCTTTATCTTGAGAATTCTTCCACTCGAAAAACCCATCTCAAATTGAACTTAACGAGGAGGGAGTCAAAGGACTTACTTCCGCAAAAGCAATTTCCAAACGCCTGAAGGTACCACGTTCGTATAAACACCATGGGACCACGCAGCCATCTCACCGCTCAAGAAGGAGACGCCTTCTGTCTCATAGAGATGAACGTGCTTTGAGGTGAAAAGTGCAAATCAGTCCCAGGACAACAGCAAAGGACCTTGTGAAGATGCTGGAGGGAACAGGTACAAAAGTATCTATATCCACAGTGAAACGAGTCCTATTTCGACATAACCTGAAAGGCTGCTCAGCAAGGAAGAAGCCACTACTCCAAAACCGCCATAAAACCCAGACTACAGTTTGCAACTGCACATGGGGACAAAGATCTTACTTTTTGGAGAAATGTCCTCTGGTCTGATGAAACAAAAAATTTACTGTTTGGCCATAATGACCATCGTTATGTTTGGAGTAAACTTCTGACCCACTGGGAATGTGATGAAAAAAATAAAAGCTGAAATAAACATCGAACAAAAAGTTCAGAAATTTGTGTTTGGTAGATTATTTCTCTGTTGTAACAATGCTTCTTGGCAATAAATTTTATACCGTTGGAAAGCCTGTTTATTTCCCTTTTAAATGGTGCCCCATTTGTAAGGAACATGCATTTGTGGGATGAGCAGCACAGCTGAGTATGTGGGTTGCGCTCATGAAAAATTTGCCAAATCTTCTCTGCCAATGCCAAACAGCTTATTCTGCTGTTGCTATTGACTCTTGATTTGAGCTTCCAGTACCCCCAGGTGCTGACAATCAGGTGCCTGATTGGCACCTGATTGGCAGCACCTGTGAGCATGGGCCCTGCTACAGTGGTCAATTGGTGTCTGCTCCAAGAATCGGCATGCCACGTTTGTCTGATCTCGATAAGGCTCGTGCGATAGGGCAACTTCAAGCTGGTGTTCCACAAAAGCAAGTTACGGCATCATTTGGAGTGAGCCCTAGTACCATCTCCAAACTGAAGGCCAAGTTCCATGAAACGGGGGATGTCATGAGCGCAACCCACATACTCAGCTGTTGCTGCTCATCCCACAAATGCATGCTCCTTACAAATGGGGGCACCATTTAAAAGGGAAATAAACAGGCTTTCCAACGGTATAAAATGTATTGCCAAGAAGCATTGTTACAACAGAGAAATAATCTACCAAACACAAATTTCCGAACTTTTTGTTCGATGTTTAAATCATTCTCTCTACTATTATTCTGACATTTCACATTCTTAAAATAAAGTTGTGATCCTAACTGACCTAAGACAGGGAATGTTTACTCAGATTAAATGTCAGGAATTGTGAAAAACTGAGTTTAAATGGATTTGGCTAAGGTGTATGTAAACTTTCGACTTCAACTGTAAATTCAACAATATTTTTAAAAGTGACTTCATTAACCAACAAAATGTAAATAACTGCTCTCGTCCACAGTCAGCACTGCAGCTAACACTGAATGGTGTCGAATAGTTTGTTTACAAAAAATATTCGACATAAACAGGCCAGAAGGGCACAGTGTGAACAAAGTAAACAATTGATACTTTACTTACCTTGTCAAAAATGTAGTTTTGTAAATTTGTAAAATTTAGTTTTGTTTTAACATAAAAATACAGGAAATATCCACACCGTGCATGCAAGGCAGAGAGTAGCTCTCCACGTCCCTGTCAGATACTGGTCAAGGGAGATGAGCCTGCTGTGAATCTCATCACCGCTGCGGACAGACCACAGTCAAGCTATCCGCTCTTTAAAAATGCATAGTGGTAGTTTGGGAAGCACAACGTCTTTAGGTAACGCACTTGTCGGGGAAGCGAGGATTAAAGGGATAGTTCGGAATTTTGGACATAATGGGCCCTATCTTGGCGATCTTGGCGCTTAGTCTAAGCGCATGGCGTAAAGTCCATTTTGGGCATGTCCAAGTCCACTTTTGCTATTTTAACGGCGTGTTTTTTTGGCGCTAAGCACGGCGCAAGGTGCAACTGGGCTGAACCTAGTCGCTTCATTAATTATAGGTGTGTCTTGGGCGTGACATGCAATAAACCAATCAAAATGTCATATCCCATTCCCTTTAAAAGCCTGCTTTTCCACCTTGGCGGATTGCTTGATGGCGAAACAGACATGCTCGTGCGTGTTTAGTGTGATCAAGGAATAGGCTAAATGGAATATGATCAATATTATTCGGACTAACCATTAGCCTATGAGTTCCCGGTAATTCCAGACAGGGCTGTTATTTTACAAAATATATGCGGTTAAATTTTGTTAAAAGGACCTGCAACAGCTGAGAATAAGCTATCAATGGCTTCAGTCTCACTTTAGAAAACGCCAAATTAGCCTGCTTGTTCAGCGAATTTCGTTTGATTATGCAATGAAAGTGTCAAACATCAATTCCAAGAGGCTGTTCTCATGGAGTTCTCGAAGTTCAAGCTTCATCCAAAGTTCATTAGGCTACCTGCATAGTAGGCTAATATTGATTAATAACATACATACCGTTATTTTGCTTTAATGATGACACTAAATAGCTTACAATAAAGCTGTCAGGTTCGCAACCCATATGTTCACGCATATTTCCCCTTGTTTAACCCTATAGACTTCACCCCTAGTGGTTGAGACGCATGCGACTCAGTTACAGTATTCATGTTCATCTGAAAATATAAACTACAGCTTTAAGAAAACCCCGAAAATTTTGACGCAGTATTTTTTTAAAGGGTAGCCTCTTGCGAAAACCGCAGCTTCTCCAGTTACACTGCCGTGCAATAAATTAGGAGGGTGCTATTAGTAGCCCACAGCACTTACGACCTTCCTCTGGCTACAGCCACAGACTGTAAAATGCATCAAATGCACCGTTTATACACGCTAAGAAAATCATGTTGACGTATAGAAACAATAATATTTTTTTAAAACGTTGTACAAATGAGTATTCGCCATTTTCCCTTGCTTACTGTACTATATACAGTACCTGATCCACTTTCGGTTTAGAAGACACCTCATTTTTTGCTCCAAAATCTCTCGTATAAATATGTTTAAGAAACCAAGTACTTACCAGTATATTCAGCTACAGCTGTTTTCTCATGAACCCTGAAGAGTTTATCTTGTTATATTTCGCCAAAGTCCCGTACAATCGACATTTCCGCAGTGACCACCCCTCGCACTGAGAGCTGAAATACGTTGCTGTACTTGTGTGAATACACACGCGCTTTCGTACGTTCTTTTTTAAACGTATTTAAATACATTAGGCGACGTATGTTATGGTTATTATATATACAGTGCA
The DNA here is from genome assembly GCA_029718625.1 of Synaphobranchus kaupii. Classification (NCBI taxonomy): domain Eukaryota; kingdom Metazoa; phylum Chordata; class Actinopteri; order Anguilliformes; family Synaphobranchidae; genus Synaphobranchus; species Synaphobranchus kaupii. The sequence goes on along the minus strand of CM056382.1, from coordinate 9,311,508 downwards.
TCCGGAAAGTATTCACAGCGCTTCACTTTTTCCACATTTTGTTCTGTTACAGCCTTATTCCAAAATTGATTAAATTCATTTTTTCCCTCAAAATTCTACACACAACACCCCATAATGACAAAGTGAAAACATGTTTTTAGGAATTTTTTCAAATTTATTAAAAATCTAAAACTAAAATTTCTAATTTACATAAGTATTCATACCCTTTGCTTTAATGTATTTTTAAAGTATCATATTTCATATTTGGTCGCATATCCTTTACATGCTGTTACTTCCTGAAGTCTGTGACCATCAACATCAAAAAACTGTCGATATCTTATTTTCAGGTACTGTTACAAGCGATACTATAACCTCTCTGCATTTGAATGGATCTCTATGGAAATTGGGGGGTGAGACTAGATTCAGCTGTAAATTACACTGGTACAGTATGGAACACATGGCTGGCTAAATGGCTGTAAGTTACCAAGGGTCTGAGCTATCAAACGAGCCCCAAACCATCACTCTGTTGCCAGATATGGAGTAGATGTGGATGGATCACTGCAAGGGTTATTTCTCCGGACTCATTTTCCTATAGAATTCTATGGGGAAAAAAGTCAGGAGAAACAACCCTTAAAGTGATCCATCCACATCTACTGCATATCTGGCAGCAGAGTGATGGTTTGAGGCTCACCCCCCAATTTCCATAGAGATCCATTCAAATGCAGTGAGGTTATAGTATCGCTTGTAACAGTACCTGAAAATAAGATATCGACAGTTTTTTGATGTTGATGGTCACAGACTTCAGGAAGTAACAGCATGTAAAGGATATGCGACCAAATATGAAATATGATACTTTAAAAATACATTAAAGCAAAGGGTATGAATACTTATGTAAATGAGAAATTTTAGTTTTTGATTTTTAATAAATTTGAAAAAATTCCTAAAAACATGTTTTCACTTTGTCATTATGGTGTGTTGTGTGTAGAATTTTGAGGGAAAAAATTAATTTAATAAATTTTGGAATAAGGCTGCAACAGAACAAAATGTGGAAAAAGTGAAGCGCTGTGAATACTTTCCGGATGCACTGTATACTGTATGTGACTATTCTGAAATAAATGTATTCTGTAGCAAATTTCTGAATGATACAGCTTCTTCTTCAGTTCAAACTTAAAACCATGGATTTTGCAGGGAATATTTTTTTAGATATTGACATTTAAATAAAACTAGTAGAAACCAGGAGGACATTGCCTCAAAAGGGCCAAAGTAAATAGGGTTAATAATGTCCTGTTTATGGAAATGTGACCAACCTGTTTTACTCGTAGCGTAATCCTTTAAAACAATCCACTTTCCCAGGAAGACCGTGAAACGTGCGACTTACAGCAGGGGAAACAGAGAACATGCAGCGCACGTGCAGAGAATGGCATTAAAATTAATTGTGAATTAATTGTGCAACGTGCTGCAAATTTGTTTTAGTTTCTAATTAGACGCTTAGTTCTCTTTAAAATCGTTTTGTTCAGTTATGGAATAACGGGTGAAATCAGCTGGGTTTTAAACGGTGAGAGTATGGAAACCTGGTCACTGTAATTTTAAAAATATGAAGGACGAAGAATAGCTAAGGTTACAATTTAGTTAACATGGTGACATCTCCGTTTTTTAACCATAGGCTATCGAAAAAAACCTTATGCACAGCGAATCCGCTGTAGCCTAGGCTATTTGCAATAACAAATAAACAATAAATGCAATATTCACTGGACAAGGTTTTGAACTTTTTTCAGTCACAAACCATTCTATTTACTTACAGGCTGTATTCATAGACCTGTATTGTAATGACATCTGAAGCGCATTTTCAGAACTTAAATGTCCGTCTATTGCCGTGCGCGAGTTTTCCATTGAATGACAATTCACGCATTAGGTGTAAATGACAATTTGCGCATTAGGCTTGATATAGGTGTTATCAGCTGCTTTTTAATGGATAGCCATTGTCCCGTACCATCGCACATCGCCTGGATGTTGATGGAGTGGGCTGAAAGAAATTTAATGTGCATGGCATTCCCCTTCGCTGAGGGAAAGGTAGGCTATGGACCCTTTTATTATTATATATTTTTTGATATAGGCTACACAATAATACTATTTCACATTGTAATCTTGATATTTTAATCATGCCTGTGCGCGCCCCTGTGTGTAACAGACAGGAGGGTACGCGCATTGTGCACACGCCTTTGTAGACGCACTTATATGCGCCGTTAAAATAACATGCATACAACTGCGACATGACTTTAGACCAGGTTAGTGGTGGTTCTAGCGCAAGCGCTTTCTGCTGGCTCAAGATAGCAATACGCCAAAAAGAATCCTGGCCACTCCTCATCTTAAGACCAACACGCCCAAACGGCGCAAGAGTACATGCTAGTTAAACGGCGTGAGCCTTAGGCGTTATAATGAACCTACCGCCGGGTGTAATATAGCAAAGACACTTGCGTTTGGGTTAGCTCCGCTTTGCGCCGGGTGTAAGATAGGGCCCAATGTCTCAATTACGACTTACCCATGATGTAGTTGATTGATGGAAACCATTTTCAGATAATTCCATGCTGTCCCTTCTTTTGGACATACACACATTGCTAATGCTAGCGCAACTCGTAGGAAACTAGTAGCATCCACTACCAAACGCACTTAAACACTCCACAGTGCACCCAAAGCAAATAAAATACGACGACAGTCTAACAGGGTTATTTTCAGTGATTATGCCATCATTTTTCAAGTCAAACTATCGTTGAATCCTTTACTTTGTGCTCACCTAAATTCTCAGTGGAAGTACGGCGTTAGTTTAGTAGGTAACGTAAAGTAGCCTATAGCTCTGCTGGCCAAAAAAACAATATCGCGCGTGTGAAAGAATCAGACTCGTAGTATTGTTAGCTAACGTTCAGGTAAGATAGTATTTCGGTGTGTATTTCAAGGTTGTTCAAATCATGCAAAAAAAAATGGCCACCACAAAGTTTTCACCGATTTCCAGTGGAAGATCAACAAAGAAAACAGCTGTGGCTTCTTGCTGCTCGCATTGAGACTCTAAAAAAGTTTGTAGTGACCATTTCATGGAGGATGAATATGTGAAAATCAAAAAAGGACGGTCGGGACACCCTCTACTGAAGGAGACTGCTGTGCCATCACCTGTTCTTCATGCACCGAAAACAACTGACGAGCAGGTAACTAATAAATTATTGCATGCGTGATCTATCTATTCAATTTAGCTAGCTAGTTGCCACGATTGGGAAGTCATGGAAGTGGTCAAACCTTTCCTGCAAATTGGTAGCCAGTGTGCTTGCTTGTATATGCTGTGTTATTCTGTAGCATGTTTGTGTTTAGCTGACTTGTTGTCTACCAAATATGTAACTTTACGGCAAATCGGATTGTGTCGGCCACTGTGGAATACAGCAGATAGCCTACAGGCAGATACCCTGGCTAATCTACAGCTAGCTCCGCCGCCGTACTTCCACTGAGAATTTAGGTGAGCACAAAGTAAAGGATTCAACGATAGTTTGACTTGAAAAATGATGGTATAATCACTGAAAATAACCCCGATAGACTGTCGTCGTATTTTATTTGCTTTGGGTGCACTGTGGAGTGTTTAAGTGCGTTTGGTAGTGGATGCTACTAGTTTCCTACGAGTTGCGCTAGCATTAGCAATGTGTGTATGTCCAAAAGAAGGGACAGCATGGAATTATCTGAAAATGGTTTCCATCAATCAACTACATCATGGGTAAGTCGTAATTGAGACATTATGTCAAAAATTCCGAACTAACCCTTTAACTCTTTCCTTCAGCCTCCACATAAATGCCTTATCCACCGGGGGATAAAAAATGCATATTTTATGGCAAGACTGGCTCATCTGAAAGCGGAAACTTTAATTAAGAAATAAACTGTCTCATGTTGTGTTGTTATTATTATTAAAGGATCCAGGGTTTTAACATCTTTCCAATGGAACCAAACAACCATGAGTCAAAGCAAACAACTCAGGTTAATCACTGAGAACCTCTACAAAGAGACATTTTGCTCCTGCTTTTAATAATAGAAGTTGAATGATTGTTGGACAATCATTAGATATGGGCAAAATATTACCGTCCTTGTGACAATACCAGTGGTACCACCTATGATATCCGATTTTATCTGGGGGTAAAAGGTAAATTACGAACGGGCAGGCCCCCTCACATCCATTATCTGCCTACACATTTAGATTTCAATTGATTATTATTGATAATTAAGAGGATTTACCAATAATTACTCCAGAGTCCACACATACACTAAAAATGTGGGTATCGAGAGCCGGTATTAAACTGGTACCGGCTCCTGATTTGGCAGGACCGAAATACCGATAAGCTCCTGGACAAATGGTACTGCTATCGATATTTGAACGCAATTCACTTTAATTCATTCTAACATAGCTGGCAGGCATTTTCAAATGACCTACCATAAAATATATGTTTCTACTCAGGTCCTAACGATGACACGTTTTTTTCCCCTTCTAATGATGACGAGCTGCACGCGTGCAGTGTATTTGACTGCTTGAGCAAAGTGGTCGCTGCACCATTCCCCTCAGTGCAGCCCTCGATCTGGCTCCGAAGCTGATGCGATTCCCCAAAATAACGTGACTGTCTGGACCTCATCAAGGACGGTAATATTTTGCCCATATTAGTTATGAACACTCAGCCAGCAGTGGTTGGTAGAAACCGCCCCTCCTCTCAGCCTATTTTACTTGTAACTGTCTATAGACCTCCTGGCCCATATGCTGGCTTTATTCATGAATTTGCAGATTTTCTTTCTCATTTAGCTGTAAGTCATGACAAAGTGTTAATATTGGGTGATTTTAACCTGCATTTTGAAAATACAGATGATCCTTTTACCTCAGCATTTACGGTCATTTTGGAATCAATTGGTTTCATTCAAAATGTTTTTGGCCCCACGCATTGTCATAGTCATACTTTAGACCTGGTCTTAAGTCTTGGTATTGACATTGTTAATGTTAAAATTCACTCGCATAATCCTATTTTGTCTGACCATTTCCTCATTACTCTGCAGTTAAAATTAGCCCATTCTGTAGAATCTGAACTCAGAACGTATACAGGTCGCACTATCACTACCTCCACTACTGGAAACTTTATGCATGTGCTACCTGATTACCTTGATTTAGACACTTCATCCAGCTCCCTGTCAACCAATGATCTGGCAGAGGAATTAGCTACTGCTCTACGCAAAACCCTTGAAGTAGTTGCTCCGTTAAAAAGCAAAAAAGTAATTGAGAAGAGGCTTGCCCCTTGGTACACCGACCACACGCAGGCTCTTAAACAAAAGTTTCGGCAGCTTGAACGCAAATGGCGTTCTACTAAACTGCAGGTATTCCACTTGGCCTGGAAAGAGAGTCTTAGTGCCTATAAGCATGCTCTCTCCAATGCTAGGTCCTCTTACTTTTCAAAGCTTATACAAGAAAATAAGACCAATCCCCGATTTCTATTCAGAACAGTTGCTGAACTAACTAATAATCATGCAACAACTAACCCTCAAATTCCAGTCTCATGTAGTAGTAATGATTTCTCGAATTTCTTTAGTGGTAAAATTATTGAAATTAGGGAAAAGATCACACAAGTTAGTGATCATGGTTTTGACGATATAGAACTGCCTCCTAGACACACTGAACGTCTTGAATCATTTACTCCAAGAGAGCGAGCTAATTCAGTTAGTTTCTTCTTCAAAATCATCCACCTGTCTTCTAGACCCCATACCCACAAAGTTATTGAAGGAGATATTGCCTATGCTCATCAAACCAATTATTCATTTAATTAACTCATCATTGCTATCGGGCCATGTTCCTACATCCTTTAAATTGGCAGAAATCAAGCCACTACTTAAGAAACCAAATTTGGATCCCACTGTCCTGGCCAATTATAGACCCATTTCAAACCTCCCATTTTTATCAAAGATTCTTGAGAAATGTGTAGCGCAACAGCTTTCTTCATTTTTACATACTTATAATGTGTATGAGAGGTTTCAATCTGGGTTTAGGAAGCACCATAGCACCGAGACCGCCCTTGCCCTAGTAATGAATGACTTGTTCCTCTCTCTGGACTGTGGCTGTATTTCTATTCTTGTTTTACTTGACCTGAGCACTGCCTTTGATACTATAGACCATAATATTCTCCTCTGCAGGTTAGAAAATTTAGTTGGTCTTACCGGGCATGCTCTTATGTGGTTTAAATCTTATCTCTATGATAGATCCCAGTTTGTTAGGGTAAACAGTCAGTCCTCTGAATTTTCTAAGGTGAACTTTGGAGTACCACAAGGATCGGTCTTGGGTCCTCTGCTCTTTTCTCTTTACATGCTCCCTCTTGGGAACATTATAAGCAGACATGGTGTTAACTACCACTGCTACGCAGATGACACACAACTTTATATATCAGTTAAGCCAGGTGAAGTTGACCAGTTGTCTAAACTAGAGACCTGTCTCAAAGATGTAAAGGCCTGGATGACCCAAAATTTCCTCTTACTGAACTCAGATAAGACTGAGATATTAGTATTAGGTCCCAAATCCCTTCGAGATAAATTCTTACAGCTTCCCTTAAATTTAGATTGCTTCTCTGTCTCCCCTAACAAGGTTGTTAAAAACCTTGGTGTAATTATTGATTCAGATCTCTCCTTTCAGCCCCATATTAACAATATCACAAGAATGGCCTTCTTCCACCTGAGGAATATATCTAAATTAAGGAAGGTGTTGTCCCTGGAGGATGCTGAAAAAATGGTTCATGCCTTTGTAACCTCTCGACTAGATTACTGCAATGCATTATTGTCTGGTTGCACTGGCTCAGCCCTGAATCGCCTCCAACTTGTACAGAATGCAGCTGCTAGGGTTCTTACTAGAACCAAGAAATGGGAGCATATCAGCCCGGTGCTCAAAACTCTTCATTGGCTGCCTGTCAAATTCAGAATTGACTACAAGATTTTACTTCTAGCGTTTAAAGCTTTAAATGGCTTGGCCCCTGAATATCTGAGTGACTTACTCATTCCTTACTGTCCTCCTAGATTACTTCGCTCTCAAAATGCTGGCTATTTGAAAATTCCTATTATATCTAAAATTACAATGGGTGGCAGAGCCTTCTCTTACAGAGCCCCTTTTTTATGGAATAATCTTCCCATGTATGTACGGGCTGCAGACACACTTTCTGTCTTTAAGTGTAGGCTAAAAACGTACCTCTTTAGTCAATCCTATAGTTAAGGATGTCGGGGGTGGGGGGCTAACCTTCTCTTTTCCTCTCTCACCCTGAGCTGCAGATTACTCCGGCCCGTCCCCCTCTCACCCTGAGTTTGCAGACTGCTCCAGTTATGCCCCTCACCCTGAGTTTGCAGACTGCTTCGGACCCGTCCCTCCTTTGGTTTATCCTCCCGACTTCACGCAACCGGAGTCCCAGATGCATCACCCCGCCCCCTTTGAACTGATGATTGAACTGATTATTGAATTGACTATTACCATTCAGTCCACCTTTAGTCTAAACCGGGCCGGCCAGCGAAGGATGGGCACCCCCTCTCTAGCCAGGTTCCTTCCGAGATTTCTTCCCACTGGGGAGTTTTTTCTCGCCACTGCTCAGTGTTTTTTTCTCCCCTACCGGGGAGTTTTTTACCTCATTTTGCTGGTTGGGGGCTATGGCCTGGTTTTTTGCTCAATTTTCCCTCTGTTTCCCTGTGCAGCGTCTTTGTGACAGTTCTCTGTAAAAAGCGCTATACAAATAAAATTGAATTGAATTGAAGTCAAGGTAACATTCGTTATAAGATAAGACAAGTCCATAGTTATTTACTAGATGGCCAGCCACATAGTAACAGCACTTGACAACGATGTATTGTATGTTAAATGACCTGCAACGACGACAGTATTCAAGTTTTGTTGCTCCAAAGCATTCTCTGTTACCTGTTCGTAATGCACATGCAATATCTTTCCCGAAAACTAGCCGAAAGGTAGTTCAAACAGTGAATCTTCGGTCTAACATTACCTAGTTTATTCTCCCGCATTACATAAACCCAGAGCTAAAACACTCAATAGCTTTTCGGGAAATTATTCCCCCTACCCTACAAACAGGTAACAGAGAATGCCTTGGAGCAACAAGGCATTCTGTGTGGTGCAATACATCGTTGTCCAGCACCGTTACGTTATAATTATACGTATAATTAATACGTTATAATTAATGGTATAATAACGCTGGTAATCTAGCAAAATCAGCATTAGTTTTAAAAGCTTTTGAAACATGTTCCTCACCCTAAAGCTAATGCCAGTCAAGCAGCAGCCCCTGCCCCTTCAGGGGATAGCAGTTCAAGACAAGCACCCAAGCCCAACCCATTCACCACCGCTGTATTATTTATTATTTATAACTATTATTCTGTTAGCTTCTGAGAAGCTCAAGAACTATAGTTCTTTGGTAATCTATAATAAGTTTTGTATTTGTATTTGTTGTGAAGCAGCAACAAAACACACTACCAGACATTTATTAATAGCAAATGGTCCCCTCATTATATACTCTCAGGAAACTATTATGAAACTATTTCATAAAATTTTATCAAAATAACTGTTGTTATTTCCTCTAAAAGTAACAATAAAATAACCTTCTTTTCACAACATCTCTTTTTTTAAACAAAATTATCGAGAGTAGTATCGATAAGCATTGGTATCGATAAGCAGTACTGGTACCAGTATCAGTATCGATAAAAGTCCTAACAATACCCATCCCTACACCCAACATGAAAATGTTCCACAGCAGAAATTTGGCAATCTGGAGAAATGAACCAGACTATGCATACTAAACAAGAAAATGTTTTACTGTACTATTTTGGAGACTACTTTGACGACCAAAGGTGATTATAACGGTATATATGAATATATGACAAGAGTACTATCTTTGGGAGTCTATTACCCTGGGTTTTTCCATAATTAGTCCAAACATTCAACTGACTGTTGATGGACAAAGCCTAGACTATATGCATGCCAAGTATAAAGAGGTTTTACTGTGGACATTCTGAGATATGACCATTAAGATCATTATAACTGTATGCGGGCATATATGGAAACACTAACTTTGAGAGATCATTACACAGGATTTTCCCATAATTAGTGAATAATTTCATTTTATTGATGATTACCAAGGCCCATTCTATATGCCTACGAAGTATGAAGCGGTTTTACTGTGGGAATTTTGTGACCATTTATGTTCATTATTGCTGTATATGGGTGTATATGGCAACACTAATTTGAGAGTCCATTAAACAGGATTGTCCCATAATTAATCTACTTTCACTGGATTAGTAATGAATATGGCCGACACCACATGCATACCAAGTATAGTTTGAAATACAGACGTTTGTCGGCAAACGCAGCTAACGCTTACTTGCTAGCTCCACTGGTGGGAACTTTCTCTCTTCAAGCAAGCACCTAGGACCTGCGACTTTAAGCATATCTAAAATCCTTGCCTGAAGTGAATACTTGGGAATACGACTACCGCAGTGCAACGATGAGTATGACATTGCAACAGTCAAAGGAACGTGAATTAATCTCCCATTTACCGTTAGTTTTAACCACTGTTTGCGTTGGCTGTTTCTGCTGATTTCTCCGCCACTGCTTTTAGTTTGTTTACAGCGCCCAGCTTCCGCGTTGGACGTTCTGACGTGTAGTCACGAGCCAATCCGAGTGGGGACCCTTCTTCCTCTTTGGTCTTAATGGCAGATCAATTCCATTTATGGAGTATTACCGCCACCTACAGAAGGTATTACAATATTCTATATTCTGTTAATCAGTCCAGTAATTTGTAGGAATGGAGAATAAGTGTTTAGTTATTATGCTCCCACATGGATTAATGAAAACTGATTTAAGGTCCATATTACTGATTTGTCCTTTTTTAATCCTGTGTATATTGTATGCAGTTGCAAAGTACATGTTCCACATTTTCTCTCTCATGACAGGTGTCACATTGTACAGTTGGGTGTTTTTTTAATGAGCTGTAATGATTAATTTAATTTTGTATGTCCTAGTCTTCTTCTTCTTCTTCTTCTTCTTCTTCTTCTTCTTCTTCGTTTGGGTAGGATCTTTTTGTCCCACATCCCCAGGCTCGGGGCCGAGGGGCTATCCTTTTACCACCCCGAGCCTGGGGGGGGGTTCACCCGGACTATATTTCAGGGCACACCTCCAGTAGCCACGTCACCGTGTCATCATCCAGAACCGACAGACCATGCATCCCATTGGGTGCCCGATAAATCGGGCAGTCCAGGATGACATGGTCTGCGGTTTGTTCCTCCGCGCCACACTCGCAGGCTGCGCAAGAAGCCAAGCCCCATCTGTGCATCGATGAGCGGAAGCGCCCAACGCCGGTCCGGAGGCGGTTAAGCCTCACCCATGCCAGTCTAGGCAGGTCCACCCCAATAGGGGGAAAACCGACGTCTGGGATGAAGTCACGGAGTCTAGAGGTGTTCTCCTCCCACTCCGTGCTCCAGATGTAATCCGCCCACCGTGCCGCACTGATGTTAAGATCACTGCATTGCTGCAGGAATTCCTGTGCGGCAGGCACAAATGGGTGTCTCGACTTAAGGCGCCGGGGAGGCTCAGCAATTACAGCGAGCCTTTCGTGGAGCAGATGGTTTGGCTCCATGGCCCGGCACGCGAGACGTGCTGTGGCTCCCGCGCGGCGAAGCCCAGCGGGCTGGATGCCTGCAAGAATGGGAAGATTGTCCACGGGAGTGGGACGCAGGCATCCTGTCACGATGCGCAAGGCTTCGTTGATGGGCGTATCGATGAGGCGGGTGTGGGCACTGCGACACCATACCGGTGCGCAGTACTCACTAGTCGAGTAAGCAAGGGCCAGGGCTGCCGTACGCAATGTTCTTGCGTCGGCGCCCCAGCCTGACCCGACTAGTCGCCTCATCAATGCCACACGAGATGTTAACTTCTTGCGCAGTGACTCAAGGTGTCGGCGAAACGTGAGCGACCTGTCCAATGTCACGCCGAGGTAGATTGGCTCAGCGCAGCATGGCAGGGGTGTTCCGCCAATATATATTCGGAGCTCACGTTTAGCCTCCCTGTTGTTAAGATGGAAGGCCGCCGACACCGTCTTTGCCTCGCTGAGCTTCAACCTCCATTTCCAGAGGTATGCCACTAGTGTCTGCATGTCCTGGCTCAAAGTCCCCTCCAATGACTGCCAGTCTCCAGCGGAGTACACCAACGCGAGGTCATCCGCGTAGGCATACTTCCGCGAGACTGTCCTAGTCTTAATCTACTATGATGCACTCTTCTTTCGTGTTTCATCCTAATGGTCTGCTAACTCCAACCATCTTTTGAATTTGATACATACTGTATGTCTACCTTTCTATCGCATCTCTCCTGCCACTGTTTCTTTATTTGATGCCAGATGTATGATTTTGCCTCTGCTTTACTAATAGGTATTTCTAAGTCTATTTTCTCCCGTTTTAAAGTTCCCTTAGCAAACATGTCAACCCTCTCATTTCCCTCAACCCCCACATGAGCTGGGATCCACAAAAACAGAACCTCAATAGCAAGTTTGTTTATTCTAAACAATGTTTGCAATATTTCATATAAAATGTCCTGTCTACACCTGGATGAAAATGATTTTAGACTGATCAGTGATGCACTTAAATCTGAACATAGTACTGGCTGCACTTCCTCTATCCATTGCAATGCAAGAAGAATTGCCATCATTTCTGTCGAATATAGTGAAACATGATCTGAGATTCTTTTACTCACCCACAACTAATAAACCCATGGCCATAATAACAGTGTTAGATCTTTAATCTCAATCATTAATCTTTTAACAAATAAACAATTTGCAAGATGCATGTACAGCACTGTAGCCAGATTCTGTTGCTTAATATTGTTTAATTGTTAATGCCCTTCATGTTATTATGGAATTGGGTTGTTTGTATGTGGTCCCCCTCTGATGGAATGTGACATGCAGAGGTCTGGCTATAGGCTGCACTGTACCACTTTTCAACACAATGACGGACAGCAGGTCATACCTTGAGATCTTGATAAGGTATCTTACTGATAACAAGGATGGTGAAGAGAAATATTGACTAAATAACAGTTTTTTCCCATCAAAAGATATCCAAATACTTTCAAATAAATTAATGAGTTATCATTTGGTGGTTCTACCTTAATGTTCTATTATGCTCACACCAAATGTTCTGGAGAGGACACCTTTTTTTCACACCATCTGGACAGGGCGGCCTGCACGGTGAGAATCATGTTTTTTGATTTCACTAGTGTGTTTAACACCATCCAGCCATTACTCCTGGGAGACAAGCTGCGGACGATGCAGGTGGATGGCCCCCTGGTGACCTGGATCACTGATTACCTCCCTGGTACAATGACACTACCCGTGCCCTGAAGCAGTCCACAAGAAAACTGGAGCGAAAATGGCGGTCAGCTAAACTAGAAGTATTTCGTCTTGCATGGAAAGATAGCCTCCTCCAGTACAAGCAAGCTGTTGTATCAGCTAGATCTGCCTTTTTCTCTAAATTAATTGAACAAAACAAATGCAACCCAAAATTCTTGTTTAGCACTGTGGACAATTTGACTAAAAAACCATCATCAGAATTTTCATCCTACCCCAGCGTTTACAGCAGTAATGATTTCATGAATTTTTTCAATCAAAAGATTGAAGCTATTAGAGACCAGATCTCCAAATTGCCTACTCCTCTAGGCATCACTCCTCCCATAATCAATGAACAGCCCAGATCCTGGTCAACACAGGAAGATGTATCAACAGTGGCACTAAACTGTTTTAAGCCAATTGACATGGAGGAGCTGTCTAAACTGGTTATGTCCTCAAAACCGACTACCTGCCTACTCGACCCAATCCCTACAAAATTAGTTAAAGAACTTTTCCCCATACTAGGCCAGCATATGTAAAAAATTATTAACACATCCTTAGTAACAGGATATGTACCAGAGCCACTAAAAATGGCGGTTATTAAGCCATTACTAAAGAAACCAAACCTCGAATCTGACAAATTGGAAAACTATAGACCCATTTCAAATCTTCCATTTCTATCTATTCCATTTTTAGAATCTATCATTTCTAAAAATATTAGAGAAAGCTGTTGCTAAGCAACTTGGTGCATACCTTAGCTCAAACCATATCCATGAAATGTTCCAGTCAGGATTTAGACCCTACCATAGCACTGAAACGGCACTTGTTAAAGTTATTAACGATTTACTATTATCAGCCGACCAAAACTCTGTGTCTGTTCTTGTACTTCTTGACCTAAGTGCAGCTTTTGATACAATAGATCACGAGATTCTACTGAACAGACTCCAGGGCTGTGTTGGACTAAATGGTCAAGCTCTTGCATGGTTCAGATCATACTTATACAATAGGAAGCAGTTTGTTAAAATAAATGAAGTATCATCCAGTTACTCAGTAATGAAATATGGTATTCCACAAGGATCAGTGCTAGGCCCAGTACTCTTTTCATTATATATGCTACCCCTTGGTGATATTATTCGGGCACATGGGGTAGATTTTCACTGCTATGCGGACGATACGCAGATATACATTTCCATGAAACCCGGTGAGGCACTACCACTTTCTCGGTTAGAGGCTTGTATTGCAGATATTAAAGCTTGGATGCTTTCCAATTTCCTGCTCCTAAACTCAGAAAAGACCGAAATGCTGGTTTTAGGTCCAAAAGAACAAAGGGAGAAACTGGGTACTTCTACTTTAAATTTCAATGGTTGTTTACTTGTTCCAAACTCAGCTGTGAAAGACCTAGGTGTTACTATAGACCCAGATCTAACCTTTAGCGCGCACATAAAAAACATATCTAGAGTAGCTTTCTTTCAGTTAAGAAACATAGCTAAAATAAGGCACTTCCTATCAATAGGGGACGCAGAGAAACTGATCCATGCTTTTGTTACGTCTAGGCTAGATTACTGTAATGCCCTGCTACCTGGCTGCCCTAAGTCCTTGCTAAATAATCTCCAGCTTGTGCAGAATGCAGCCGCTCGCATTTTAACTAGAACTAAGAAATATGAGCATATTACCCCAGTACTAGCATCGCTTCATTGGCTACCAATTAAGTTTAGGATAGACTTTAAGGTTTTGCTTCTGACCTTTAAAGCCTTAAATGGACTTGCGCCAGTGTATATATGTAATCTGCTTTTACCATATAAGCCAAAAAGATCACTCCGTTCCCAAGACGCAGGCTACCTAGTAGTCCCAAGAATATCTAAAAACTTGACGGGTGGTAGAGCTTTGTCCTACAGAGCGCCACTACTGTGGAACACCCTGCCAAAATTTATAAGGGAATCAGACACTGTCTCAATATTTAAGTCTAGATTAAAAACGCACCTCTATGATCAGGCTTATAATGAGCTATAGTCTGGAGACAGGACCAGAGAAGCATTTAGCCATAGAGTAATGTGGAGTGGCATCCTCTCCTTACTGTCACCTGTCAACAGCTGTGACCCCATCTTCCTGGGCTGGCTCTTGATAGGTGGGTAGGATTGCTTTCCCTCTCATGACTGCATGGTTCCTCAAACTCTGTCTTCATAGCTATGCAGCCATAGATTACTCCTGGCGGGGGCACTTGTCCAACCCTCCCACCCCTTCCCCACCCCCCACCCCTCCAGTTGGTGCTCCTGCTGCTCTATTACACTTCCCCTAACTGTTTTCTCTCTCTTTTTTTTACATTCTGCACATCTCGAGAGTTGCTGTCCGGCTTCCTGTCCGTTGCCGCTTGCCCCTCCCTCCTTACCACCGCTGTCAGCTGCTCCCGCCGCCATCGGCGCCCGGTTCCCCACCATCACTGCCGCCACATCTGGACTGTCATCTAGCTGCTGCAAATTATATTATCATGGACATTGGCTGTTTTGACCATGTTGGTCCTTAAGCCCTAGACCCTGAGCCGACCAGAGGAGGATGGGTTCCCCCATTGAGTCTGGTTCCTTCCAAGGTTTCTTCCTAGTTACACCAGGGAGTTTTTCCTTGCCACTGTTGCCTTTGGCTTGCTCTTGTGGGGAGTTTAGGCTGGGTTTTGCTGTTTTGCTGTGAAGTGCAACTTGTTGTGAAATGCGCTATATAAATAAATATTGATTGATTGATTGATACCTGACTGGAAGACCACAGTATGTGAGGCTGCAGGGCCGTGTGTCAGACACGGTGGTCAGTGGTACAGGAGCCCCCCAGGGGACCGTCTTGGCCCCATTCCTGTTCACCCTCTATACATCTGACTTTAGACACAACACAGAGTCATGCCACCTACAAAAGTTTGCAGATGATTCTGCCATTGTCGGATGTATTAGAGGAGGACAGGAGGGGAGTATAGAGGACTGGTTGCTGACTTCGTGGAGTGGTGCAGCCAGAACCACATGCAGCTTAATGTGGGGAAAACCAAGGAGATGGTAGTGGATTTTAGAAGGACTAGAAAAACACAAATCACCCCTGTTTCCATCGGGGGGCAGGATGTTGAAGCGGTGCAGTCCTACAGATACCTTGGAGTGCACCTGGATAATAAGCTGGACTGGAGTGCAAATACGGAGGCCCTTTACAAGAAGAGCCAAAGCCAACTCCACTTCCTCAGGAGATTGAGGTCTTTTGGTGTTGGTAGGGCAATGCTTAACGTCTTCTACCAGTCGGCGGTGGCAGGTGCTGGGGCAGCAGCATAAAAGCCACAGACACCAACAGGCTCAACAAGCTGCTGAGGAAGGCGGGGTCTGTCCTGGGGGCCAGTCTGGACACAGTGGAGGTGGTGGCTGAGAGAAGAGTGCTGGTCAAACTCCTCGCTATCTTGGACAACACATCTCATCCACTCCATGACACTCTGGCCAGACAAAGGAGCACATTCAGTAACAGACTTATCCTGCCACGATGTACCACAGAGAGACACAGGAGGTCCTTCTTGCCCACTGCCATCAGACTTTATAACTCATCCCTGGACTAACTATCACCCCCCCCCCCCACACACACACACACACACACACACACACCACAAGCACAGATACACACATTTGCTCTCTTTGCACATGGACATTTTGCTCTTTGCACACCCAGCTCTTAAATAGCTCTTTTATTATTATTGTTTTTATTATTGTTTCTAATGTTCATTCCTATTGTGTTGGTCTGTAATACTGTTCTGCTGCTGTGATGAGGAAATTTCCCCTTGGGGATTAATAAAGTACCTACCTACCTACCTACCTACCTTTTGGACAACAGTCCAATTAGGATTTTACACTTAAACAAGCTGTTGCAAAAACAAACCACTCCTGATAACAAAGTTGATGTAACGTTCCGCTCCCTTCCCGTCCGTTTTCCATGTTTTACCCTTTCCCTCCGTGTCATGTTGGATTCCCTTCGTCCGTGTTTTCCCCTTTGCTACAGGCTGGGCGTGCCCCCTTCCGTTTGTTTCACTCTGTTCTCCCACTTTGGTTTCACCTATCTCCTTTCCCGCTTGTGGCATGCATTCCTCACCTGTTAATTATTCAATCACCCGTGGTTACATTCTTCACGATTTCCTTATTGGTTTCAATTTCACTCCCCTACTTAAACCCCCGTCTGGCTGCTATTCAGCGCCAGTTCATTAACGTACTTCGTTTGGTCTTGGTCTCTTGTCTTTAGTCCTGTCCTTGTATATCAAGTTTGATCTTTGAATTCCGGTATCTACTCTGTGTAATTAACCCACTGTTTGTAGATTTTCCCAGTCCCTGCTGCTGCTGTCCTGCCTGCCTTTGTTTTGTTCGTTTGTGCTTTTACCCTCCTCAGCTCCGTCCAGCCTGCAGCTGTTCCACTCTCTGTGTTGTTGCAGTACCTCAGCTCTCTACCAACGTTGCACCCGCAGCTGGGTGAACTGTCTCTGCACCCTCCAGTGGTTCCTGTCCGGCCGTGGCGCCCACCTTGCTGCGGTTACGGTCCCAGGCTCCGCTGTGGTCCAGCTACCCAGACTGGGCTAACCAGAGCTCCACTACACAGCCTTACCCTGCTCGTGTCCTGCCTAATACCTACCTCTGCCTTTCAGTACCGGTGCCAGTTCGGTTCGTGCCTCTCCCTCAACCCAGTTCCTGTTGGACCTCCCGGTCCAGTTCCAGTCCGGTTCCGGTTCGGAACCCAAAGTCCAGTTCCGGCTTGGAACCGCTTGCTGTTTCCGCTGTACCAGTTCCTGTTGGACCTCCCGGTCCAGTTCCAGTCCGGTTCCGGTTCGGAACCCAAAGTCCAGTTCCGGCTTGGAACAGCTTGCTGTTTCCGCAGTACCAGTTCCTGTTGGACCTCCCGGTCCAGTTCCAGTCCGGTTCCGGTTCGGAACCCAAAGTCCAGTTCCGGCTTGGAACAGCTTGCTGTTTCCGCCGTTCCAGTTCCCGTGGACCTCCCGGTCCAGTTCCAGTCCAGTTCCGGTTCGGAACCCAAGTCCAGTTCCGGTTTGGAACTTGAGTGGTCTACCTGTCCAGCTCCGGCTTGGAGCACGTAGCTGTGGCTAAAGACTTCCTCATTCCTTGTGTTATTGTGTTTTGCCTATGTACAGCTTGGGACTGCCCCAAGCTTTCTAAATAAATACCCATTCCTGTTTCCCTGTCTCTTGGTCGTGCGTTTGGGTTCAGTCAGTGAGTTGGATCGTGACAGAACGAACTGGCCAACAAAATGGACCCAGCCGACCTTGTGCAGATTCGCCATGCCTTCACCTGTCAAACTGCTATCAGCGACCAGCAGGGCCGCCGTCTGGATGACGTTCTGGAGGTTCTGAGGGGCCTAACGGAGCAGGTCACGCAGCTATCCCTTCATCCGCCTCTGCCTCGGATCTCCCCGGGTCCGACCTCGCCTGCACCCGAACGATCTCCCGATGTTCCGGCTCCCCTCCCCAGTCGGGAGCCCCGAGTTCAACATCCGGAACTATTCCGTGGAGGGCTGGGGAGGTGTCGCAAATTCCTGATGAAGTGCGACATTGTCTTCAGGATGCAGCCTACCTCCTTCGCCTCCGACCCTTGCAAGATCGCCTTCTTAATGAGCAGCCTGGGTGGCAGCGCCCTGGAGTGGGCCACTTCTATTTGGGATAGCCAGACTCCTCTATGCAACGACTTCGCCCTCTTCACCACAGAGATGCGGCGAGTTTTTGACCATCCAGTCTGCGGTCGTGACGCTACCCAGCGCCTGCTACAGATTCGACAGGGCAGTCGCAGTGTAGCGGAGATGGCCATTCAATTCCGCACCCTCGCTGCCGAGTCGGGCTGGAACGACACCTCCCTTCAGGGGGCCTTTTGCCAGGCTCTCAGTGAGGAGCTGAAGGACCAGCTTGCCACTCGGGAGGAGTCCTCCTCACTCAACAGCCTCATCAGTCTGGCTATAGCCGTCGACAATCGCCTCAGAACCCGGGCCCGTGAACGAGGGAAGAATCCCTCCCGTCTTCTCCCTTCCGCCCCTTCCCGGGTTCAACATCCCTCACCCGTCCAGGGCCCGAGAGTCTCCGTTTTGCCCTCCAAGGAGGAGCCCATGCAACTGGGCAGGGTCTCCGTGGACGCTGAGGAGCGCCAACGCTGGTTCCGCACCAGGTCATGCTTCTACTGTGGCAAGACAGGCCACCAAATCTCTTCTTGTCCCATTCGCCCAAAAGAGATGGCTCGCCAATAAAACTCGGCGTATTGACGAGCCCTATTATCCCTAGTCACGCTGCCCAGAACCGTCTTGAATTCAAGGCCACCCTTCTCTGGAAGGATATCACTGCTTCGGCCTCTGCCCTCATTGACTCTGGTGCGGACGCCAACTTTATCGACAGCTCCTTTGTCAAGACGTTCGGGATCCCCACGGAGGCCTTACCTACCCCTATCACTGCTCTCGCCTTGGACGGTAGGAGTCTGGGGGTAGTAACCCACTCCACCGTTCCCCTTCAACTTATCTTGTCCGGAAATCATCGGGAGACCATTCAGCTCCTGCTCATCCAGTCTAAACAGTCCTCCATGGTCCTGGGACAGACCTGGCTGCGCTTGCACAACCCGCATATCGACTGGCGAGCCGGTCGCATCCTGGCTTGGAGTGGCCATTGCCTTGCCAACTGCCTTCGCTCAGCTCTTCCTCCTCCGGGGCCTAAGAGAATTAGACCCCTCCAGCCTGCACCCGACCTTACCCATGTTCCTAACCTGTATCATGACCTGTCGCAAGTTTTCTCCAAGTCACGTGCCCTATCTTTACCTCCTCACAGGCCCTACGACTGTAGTATTGACCTGCTGGTGGGAGCCAAGCTACCATCTGGCCGCCTATACAGTCTGTCGGGTCCGGAGAAGTTGGCCATGGAGTCCTACATCCACGAGTCACTTGCGTCAGGCATCATCCGTCCTTCGTCTTCCCCGGTTGGTGCAGGCTTCTTCTTCGTCGGAAAGAAGGAAACGAAATAACCATCCACAATAAATATCCTCTTCCCCTCATTAACACCGCCTTTGAACCCCTCTCCCAGGCAGTCATCTTCACCAAACTCGACCTCCGCAACGCGTACCATCTTGTGCGGATACGCGAGGGGGACGAGTGGAAGACTGCTTTTAACACGCCGTTGGGCCACTACGTGTATCTGGTGGTCCCATTCGGCCTTACTAACGCCCCAGCAGTCTTAGGGGATGGTGAACGATGTACTCCGGGACCTGTCTGGCAAATGTGTGTTCGTTTACATTGACAACATCCTTATCTTCTCTAAATCCCCCCAGGAACACGTTCTCCACGTCCGTGAGGTTCTCCAGCGCCTTCTGGAGAACCAACTCTTCGTGAAGGCCGAGAAGTGTTCATTCCACGTCTCAAGCGTCCCGTTCCTCGGCTTCATCATTGAGGAGGGCAGTATCCGGGCGGACCCTGCTAAGGTCAAGGCGGTGACAGAATGGCCCCAACCCTCGTCACGTAAGCACCTCCAACAGTTCCTCGGTTTTGCTAACTTCTATCGCCGCTTTATCCGTAACTACAGTGTCGTTGCTGCCCCTCTGACTAAGCTCACCTCCATGTCCGTTCCCTTCTGCTGGAATCCCGAGGCTCAGCGGGCCTTCGAACAGCTTAAGGCTCGGTTCTCTACTGCCCCCATTCTCTGTCATCCCGACACCTCCCGTCAGTTTACAGTTGAGGTGGATGCCTCCGACACCGGTGTGGGGGCCATTCTGTCCCAGCGTACCGCCTTGGACAGCAAGCTCCATCCCTGCGCCTTCTTCTCCCGGAGACTGTCCGCCGCCGAACGCAATTATGATGTCGGGGATCGGGAACTTCTCGCCATTAAATTGGCACTTGAGGAGTGGCGTCATTGGCTGGAGGGGGCAGGTACCCCTTTTATTGTTTTCACTGATCACCACAATTTGATTTACATCAGGTCAGCCAAAAGGCTTAATGCCCGTCAGGCCAGGTGGTCTTTGTTTTTTGCCCGTTTTAATTTTTCTGTCACTTTCCGCCCCGGCTCTCGTAATACCAAGGCTGATGCCTTGTCCTGAGTTTTTTCCCCTCCCTCCAGTCCTGCTGACCCTGAGTCCATCCTCCCTGCTTCCTGTATTGTGGCTGCGGTGTCTTGGGAGATCGAGGGCATCGTGAAGGCCGCCCAGGCTTCCCAACCTGATCCCCGCAATAATCCTAACTCCTCTCTTTTTGTGCCCGACTCCGCCCGTTCCCAGGTCCTGGAATGGGTTCACGCTTCCCGTCTGGCTTGTCACCCAGGTGTTGCCAGAACCATCGCCCTGGTCAAGAGGAGTTTTTGGTGGCCCACCCTCAATGGGGATACCCGTGCCTTTGTCCTGGCCTGCCCTGTTTGCGCCAGGAGCAAGGCTTCCCACCAGCCTCCCTCCGGTCTTCTCCACCCCCTCCCCGTCCCGGGCCACCCTTGGAGCCACATTGGTGTGGACTTCGGTACCGGTCTGCCTTTGTCAGAGGGTAACACCACTATCCTGACAATTGTGGACCGATTCTCCAAGGCGGTTCATTTCATCCCCCTTCCCAAACTCCCCTCCGCCCTCGAGACAGCGGAGCTCCTGGTGCTACACGTCGTCAGGCTGCACGGGATCCCCTCCGACATCGTTTCGGACCGTGGGCCCCAATTCTCCTCCCAGGTGTGGAGGGCGTTCTGTGTGACCCTGGGTGCTTCTGTTAGTCTGTCTTCTGGTTTCCATCCCCAGACTAACGGCCAGGCGGAGAGGGCTAACCAGGACCTGGGATCCGCCCTGCGGTGCGTTACGGCTCGCAACCCCGCTTCCTGGAGCCGCCTCCTCCCTTGGGTGGAGTACGCGCATAATTCCCTTAAGTGCACGTCCACAGGGATGTCCCCCTTCGAGTGTTCGTTAGGATACCAACCCCCCCTCTTAACGGCCCAGGAGGCCGAGGTTGCAGTTCCCTCCGTCAAGTCCCACATCCTTAGATGTAAACGGATGTGGAAACTTACGCGCACCGCACTCCTTCGCTCTAATTCCCGCACCCAACGCCTGGCGGACCTTCACAGGACCGCAGCCCCACAGTATAAGGTCGGTCAGCAGGTCTGGTTGTCTACAGCCAATATCCCCCTTCCCACCTCCTCTAAAAAACTTCAACCCCAGTTTATTGGCCCTTTCCCCATTGTTTGCCTAGTTAACCCCGTTTCTGTCAAACTCTCCCTCCCTGTTTCCCTCAAGATCCATCCTGTTTTTCATGTCAGCCAAGTTAAACCTGTCACCTCCAGCCTCCTCAGTGCCCTGGCGGTTAGTTACCCCACCACCGCCCCGGATCATCGACCATGCCCCGGCCTACACGGTGAGTCGGATTCTCGACATCCGCCGCAAGGGTCGGGGCTACCAATACTTGGTCGACTGGGAGGGTTATGGCCCAGAGGAGCGGTCCTGGCTCCACAAGAGTCTTATTCTGGACCACTCTCTCATCTCGGACTTCCACCAACAGTTCCCGGACAAGGTTACACCTCCAGATACGCCAGGTGGCGTTCGTTGAGGGGGGGTACTGTAACGTTCCGCTCCCTTCCTGTCCGTTTTCCATGTTTTACCCTTTCCCTCCGTGTCATGTTGGATTCCCTTCGTCCGTGTTTTCCCCTTTGCTACAGGCTGGGCGTGCCCCCTTCCGTTTGTTTCACTCTGTTCTCCCACTTTGGTTTCACCTATCTCCTTTCCCGCTTGTGGCATGCATTCCTCACCTGTTAATTATTCAATCACCCGTGGTTACATTGTTCACGATTTCCTTATTGGTTTCAATTTCACTCCCCTACTTAAACCCCCGTCTGGCTGCTATTCAGCGCCAGTTCGTTAACGTACTTCGTTTGGTCTTGGTCTCTTGTCTTTAGTCCTGTCCTTGTATATCAAGTTTGATCTTTGAATTCCGGTATCTACTCTGTGTAATTAACCCACTGTTTGTAGATTTTCCCAGTCCCTGCTGCTGTCCTGCCTGCCTTTGTTTTGTTCGTTTGTGCTTTTACCCTCCTCAGCTCCGTCCAGCCTGCAGCTGTTCCACTCTCTGTGTTGTTGCAGTACCTCAGCTCTCTACCAACGTTGCACCCGCAGCTGGGTGAACTGTCTCTGCACCCTCCAGTGGTTCCTGTCCGGCCGTGGCGCCCACCTTGCTGCGGTTACGGTCCCAGGCTCCGCTGTGGTCCAGCTACCCAGACCGGGCTAACCAGAGCTCCACTACACAGCCTTACCCTGCTCGTGTCCTGCCTAATACCTACCTCTGCCTTTCAGTACCGGTGCCAGTTCGGTTCGTGCCTCTCCCTCAACCCAGTTCCTGTTGGACCTCCCGGTCCAGTTCCAGTCCGGTTCCGGTTCGGAACCCAAAGTCCAGTTCCGGCTTGGAACCGCTTGCTGTTTCCGCTGTACCAGTTCCTGTTGGACCTCCCGGTCCAGTTCCAGTCCGGTTCCGGTTCGGAACCCAAAGTCCAGTTCCGGCTTGGAACCGCTTGCTGTTTCCGCTGTACCAGTTCCTGTTGGACCTCCCGGTCCAGTTCCAGTCCGGTTCCGGTTCGGAACCCAAAGTCCAGTTCCGGCTTGGAACAGCTTGCTGTTTCCGCAGTACCAGTTCCTGTTGGACCTCCCGGTCCAGTTCCAGTCTGGTTCCGGTTCGGAACCCAAAGTCCAGTTCCGGCTTGGAACAGCTTGCTGTTTCCGCCGTTCCAGTTCCCGTGGACCTCCCGGTCCAGTTCCAGTCCAGTTCCGGTTCGGAACCCAAGTCCAGTTCCGGTTTGGAACTTGAGTGGTCTACCTGTCCAGCTCCGGCTTGGAGCACGTAGTTGTGGCTAAAGACTTCCTCATTCCTTGTGTTATTGTGTTTTGCCTATGTACAGCTTGGGACTGCCCCAAGCTTTCTAAATAAATACCCATTCCTGTTTCCCTGTCTCTTGGTCGTGCGTTTGGGTTCAGTCAGTGAGTTGGATCGTGACAGTTGAATCTTTACTTTTCTATAGAATATGGTATAATTACAAATATAGTTGAATAAGGTATTGAATAAAACATTAAGTTACCTATATTTGGACAGGCCTTTTTTGTTATTATTTCTTCATATACGTTTTGGTTCAGTCAACAGGTTTTATATAGGCCTACTGTTAGAGGTAAATCTTTTCATAATTTATCCCAAGGCAGATGGATTACAGAAGCAGTCAAGAATGAGAATTGGCAACTTCATTTGTTTGTGTAGCATTACCAATATTGTACTTTTTGCATTCATATAGGCTTTACGTTACTTCAAGAAAGTACATGTATGGTGCAGTATATGATTATGGAAGATTTTTTGGTGACTTTATTAAAAGCAATAGCTTTAGCGACACATCGTGAAATGTAATACATATCTGCGTTTGCTTTTACGTAAGGATGTGCATTTATCATGCCACAATTAAAAACAAAACGCATATTACAGTAATTTGTCATATTAGATTGTTACAGAAATACATATAGTAGCTACTAGATTGTTACTGTAATACATAGACTCTTAGATGGTTATGTATAGATGTAAATTGTTTTGGTCACAGTTAGTTTTGGACACAAATAAATACGAGGTTTGGACTCTCAATGCATTTCATGTTCTCTGCTTTAATTTCCATGTAGCCATGCTTAGTAATTTGGAAGGAACATATTATTATTTTACTATTGATTTGTTAATGAATAATACATAAATAGAGGAATTTCTCTCTTTAGTTTTATTTGTTGTGTATCTTTAATATTGGGAGTAATCGGTAGTCTACATTTAATTCCAATATCGTGCAATTCAATCACGCCACAGGCATTCGCGCACATGCGCACTTCCTTTTTCAATCGGTCTCTCTCTATGGCTCTGGGGCTGTGTCCGAATACGATCCCTACACCCTTTTGAGTACGCATATTTGAGTCCACTTCGTCAAAAAGCTTTTGAGCGGGTGACTTTTTCTCACAAATGGGGGCACTTAAAATACCAGGATGAACCCCTTATTTCCGGGGTTTTGTTGAGGGAATTCAGGAGTGGGTCCGAATATTCTTCACTCCCCACCTCCCCACCTCCACTCCCCCACTACCACACCTCTTCTATCCGGAAATATGCAAAACTGCCTGAACGTTTTGAGTGCAAGTATTTGCATGTACAGTATCCAATGTACATGACATTGTGGTTTGCGTCGAGACATTAATTAATATGTAAGCATTAATACGTAATTAAGATGTAATCAGTGACATTAGATTAAAACACAAAGATCCGTTTCCGGGGCACGGAGTAGAGGAGTGGTAGTGGAGGAGGAAAGGTGGCATTTTTCGACGATTGGGACGCACCCCAGGAGCACACTCACATGCAGAACTGTGCACTCACCCGACAATTTCAGTAAGTAACTCGGAAGTAAAAACATAAAAGACGTAGAGCGTATATGCATATCTATGGTACAAGAGTGGGTCATATTACGAAATACTCTTTTTTATTTTTGAATCTTCATTCATAGTCTACACTTTGTAACAATTGTCATATGTTAACAGGTTGATATTCTCAATAAAAATTAAAAAATTAAAAAAGATATTACAAACTACTTCCTCACTAGTTTGGAGAGAGTTTTTTTCTTTCACACACTGCTTGCAATGTGAGGGGACAGGGCACATAGTAGACAGGGAACAGGGGTCATATTCGGACACAGCCTGGGGGTTCATTCCAATTGCTTATTTTATCCGTCCTCTTCTCCTCGTTCCTCGCCTTACCCGGAAACCAATCGAGGTTCGCGGAGCGAGGAGTGGGGAACGAGGAGGCTCCCGGAGGATGCTTCAGTGCAGGAAGCACGAGTGTAGCCTTTGCGGAAGCCTTTTCTCGGAACGTGTGACGTGTATAAATTATCCACCACTCTCCACATCTGCCACGTCGCAGGCACACCCCGACACAAATGCAATTTACCGTTCCTTTCCATTTATTAAAAAGCGCTAATCCATAATGACACTGATTCTTTATAACTAACAAAATAAACGTTTATTTAGTATTAAAAGTATTATAGTTAAGCACGTAAGCATAATATGATGCTTACGCTTGATTGAGCAAGGACGTTCCATTTTCCTTATGCATGTTGCCTTGATTCCTTTGTCCTCGTATCTGATCCTTGCATCCTTTCCTCGTGTCCTCTGTTGGGCGGAGCTAAGGGGCGAGGAAAGGATGCAAGGAGTGAAAATAAGCGATTGGAATCCACCCTGGGTGAGAAGGGTCTATCTGCAGACTCGCAGACTGGCCTCACTCGTGATCGGCCTGAGCCGTGATTACAGGAAGTGCGCAAGTGCGCATGCGCTTACAAGAGGAATGAAGAAAAAAAAAAAAAACCAGAAAGAGCAGCATGGCGAGCGTGCAGGTAAAGCCACACTGAAATAAAACAATCGCTCGTAATTAATGGAACCTTCTGAATTTCAAAAGCAATGGTATCTAGCCTACTGAGTGAAAGTCTGAAAGTCATTCAGCTGAAGTTCGCTCGGTTGCCAGTTAGTGATAATATGCTAAAATGTACTAATTTTTATGTGAATGGTGTGTGTTGGCTCGGCTTCAGATTGTCAAAACAGCTATTAGCTATTAGTGTTAGCTATTACGTGTTACGTGCTTTATTGTTGTAATAAAAGAAAAAAAAAGTCACTTTTAGCAATAATGTTACATGAATTGAATTGATTGTCTCTTTTTTATTTATTTATTTTTATTCCCGCCACCGCCCCCACCCCCCACCCTCTTGGGAGGTCAACTTTATTTTTTATTTATGATTTGCAGAATTATGTAATGAAGCCTCTCAGAGGAAAGGGTATAACAAACAAAAAAAAAATGTATTTAAAAAAAAAGAAAAAGTTTTAATTACAAATAGTGAAGTCTGGTCTCTCCCAACACCGTATCTCTGGGTTAGATCTTTAAAAGTGATTAAAGTGTTCTCTTGAAAAATGTGGTGGAGATGTGTGATACCTTTCTGTTTCCAAGTGGTGAAATTCAGTGGGAGTTTTGTTGAGCTGGAAGTCAGGGTTATGCCAAATTGGGGTGTATTTGCAGGGTGTCAAAGTGGAGTTTGTGATTTTGTTGATTTTCTGCCAAGCTGTCAGAGTTGTACAAATTACAGTGTTTTTAAAGCAGTTGTGGTGTTTTATGTTTGTATTGAGGAATGGTAGGTCAGATGGTGAGATTTCCCTGCTTACTTCTTGTTCGATATCAATCCATGAATTATTTTGTTGGGTCGGGTGAATCCATTTATAGATGTATAGCAGTTGGTTGGCCAAGTAGTAATTATGAAAATTTGATGCATCGAGTCCTCCTTGATTTTTATTTCTCTGAAGAGTAGCTAATTTGATTCTGGCCTTTTTATTTTTCCAGTAGAATTAGGTTATTATTGAATCAAATTTTCTTACAGGACAAAAACTTCCCCTTATCAGATGTGTTTGATGATACAGTGTGGCTCAGTCAGCTGGCATACTTGTCAGACATTTTCTCCCGTTTGAACGACCTGAATTTGGGACTACAGGGACTCTCCATCAATGTGTTTGATGTGCAGGACAAAATCAACACAATGCTGAAAAAGTTGGATTTGTTTGAAATCAAAGTCAAGGCAGGTGATGAACTCCGGAGCTGGAGCGTGTGGTCTCTGACTCAGACGGGTAAGATCCTGGTCCTGAAGGCAATAGTCCTTCCCATTTTTCTCTACTTGGGGAGGGTGTTTCCCCCAGACAAGACCACTAGTAAAAACATCACTAGAATGGCCTTTCGCTTTTTCTGGGGGAGCACCATGGAAAAACTGAAAAGAGCTACCCTCCTCAACGAAGAGAAGAATGGGGGCAGGGGGGTCCCAGATATAGTGAACATCATCTTGGTGCAGGGTCTGACCACACTGATCCAGAATACTCAGAAGGTTGAGAAGGCCTCTGGTACCTTTGCTAGGTACTATGCCACTCCCTTCTTGAGGATGATGGGCCTGTGTGCGCTGTACCTGACCATACCATACAGCTGGGACCCCCCATATGTATATCGAGCCCTGAGGGACTTTGCTTTTGGGGCAGGATTGCCCAGGGCCGGGCTGACCTTGTGGAGTTACAAAATAATCATGGCTCATTTAAGATCTAAGGAGACCATGACACTCCCAAGGGGCAGCACGGCCCTGGACCCGTCAATAATCTGGGCAAATGTCTTAAACAAATGTTTAAACAACAAACAGAAAGACATTGCCTGGATGTCTGCCCACATGTGTCTCCCCACCAGGTCATTTATGTTCAAGCGGCACTTGGCCCTGACTGAGCGCTGCCCCCACGGATGCACTGACTCGGAACATGTTTACCATCTGTTCTGGGAGTGCTCCGTGGCCAGACAGGACTGGGGCCTTGTTGTTTCCTCTGTCTCCCAAAACAGGTTGCTGCCGAGGTCCTCCCTGACTCCTGAGAGTGTCCTCTATGGTCCAAGTGGAGGCTGTAGAACTCCAGAGCTCCAGCGTCAGTGGGGGATCGTCAACATCGTGAACAGGTCCTGTGGGAGGCGAGGAACATCAAGGTCTACCAAAAAACAACAGTAGACCTGGTCACTCTCAGGAGGAGGACGCAAAACCTCCTCCAGGATGGCGTTATGGTGGACTTTGTAAAGGACAAGCGTCTGGCGAGAGAGAAATGGGGGGTGGACCATTGGAAAGAACTGATCATCTAGTCCACCCCCCTCCATCCTAAAGGATGAGAGAGAAACTAAAAACCTGAACATTTGCCCGCCCAACAACCCGGGAACGCTTTGAATCTCCTTTTTTGTTTTGGTGATTTTTTTCGTATGTGATGTCCTTTACTGTTCGGATGAAGTCCGTCTCTCTTCAGAAGGTGCGGTTTATTCCAGTACGTTTGGCATATAACACGTTTGCTGATAGGGAGGGTTTGATGTAACAAACAACGCCGCCTCCTTTACGTAGCCTGTCACACCTGAACACATTATACCCGTCAATAGCAATTACCGAGTTTGATATTGCATTTGTGAGCCAGGATTCTGTAATCACAAAAATATCCGGGCAGGTTAGTCCAGGATCGAATGAAATCCATTTTAGGAACCATGCTTCTAACATTCATACATAGAACTCCGAGCCCGCTCTTACGAGTTTTAAACTCAGATGGTGAAAAAGGTTTAGGTTGCGATGGCAGGTTTACAGGATCCACACACATAACCTCACTCGCGCTACTGATTGTGCCTTCAGAGAGCGGCACTACTAATAGATTATTAAAAGAAACACAATTCGGTCTATGGTCTTATATATATATATATATATATATATGTAAAAAAATGTTTAAAAAAGTACGTTTTTCATAACAACAAGCAATGTATTACACTACAGCCGCGAGTGCGATAACGTTAGGTAGCACTGTGGAAATGTCAGCGTTGCTGGACAATTGAATAGAGAATCTCTTCAGGGTTCATCAGAAAACAGGTGTAGCTTCTTAAAGGTAGGTTATTTGGTTCCTTAAAATGTTTATTTTATTGCCCTGCAGTGCAACATGAGAGGCTGATGTATTCGCAAGCGGCGACACTAAGAATCCTTGCATCGGAATTATGAGGCTTCTCTTAAAGTTGTAGCCTAATTTAGAAGTTCAGAGAAATGTGAATACCATAATTGGGATGTCGACGACTACCACTAAAGGCAGTGGTTCTTAAACTCAGTCCTGGGGCCCGCTGCATATGCTGGTTTTTGTTCGAACCACAATTGCAATCCCAGAATTTGAACTAGGTGTTGATTTTTCTTAATTAAGTGTTTTTCATATTTAGAGGGATTATTTCCCTTCTGCCACATTATGTTAGCAATAGCTATGCATGTCATGAAGAATAAAAGTCAAATATTCACATTTTGTAATTGTTTGCAATATAGCACAAAGAGAGGTAAAAATGTTTTAACTGATCAAATTAAACAAATTAAAGACTGAGGTGAATCAATAGGCTCCTAATTGGTGAAATTGTGGATACATTGGCAACTAAAACTAGAGACTTGGTAAATAATGAACAATTCAAAAGTCAAAGCAAATGATAATGAGCCAAACCTGCAAAAACCTTGTGTTAATAAGTTTAATGAAAAAATGAAGGAACTTAAAACACAAGTGTTCAACTACTGAATTAGGAGCCTATTGATTCACCTCAGTCTTTAAATTGATCAGTTAAAAAAAAATATTACCTTGTATTATTGTTTGCAAGATAGCACTGTAAGCACAATGTGAACATGGGATAGTCTTCATGGTATGCATAACTATTTCTGACATCATTTGTATTAAGAGGGTAAATAATCCATCTAAACATGAAAAACACCTAATTAAGAAAAATTAACAGCTTGTCAAAATTTTGAGATTGCAATTGTGGTTGGAACGGAAACCAGCATACACCAGCAACCAGCATGCCCCAGGACCGAGTTTGAGAACCACAGAGTTTAAAATGTTATAAACTTATCTTATCCACGAATGTACTGATTAGCCTACCATGGCTTTAGATTTGTATGAAAGCATCTCAAATCTCGCCTAGTGCTTTGCGGAAAAAAATAAAATAAACTTCTCCAAAATGTTCATAAATAAAACATTTTATTTTAGAAAATGCCCTGTGTGAGGTTGTGTAGAAATGCAGGAAATTAGTTTTAAAAGGCCCACATATTATTATTGCTTTGCTCAGGGGAATGGTTGAGGGCCTCGGTCCAATAGTCATGGTTCACTACTGTTGGATGGTATATTATTATATAATAATATATAATAATATATAGTGTCCCCCTCCATTATCATCACAAAGAAAGTTTACTGTTTGTGGTCCCCCCCAATGTTCAAATGAAACCTACGCCCCTGGTTTGGACCGTAAATACTAGCAATGGTTAGGTTAAAGTTGTAGATGGAGGTGTTGATGATGATATAACGTCCTTCTGGGTCGGTAATTGTGGTTTTGTGAATTAGTAGTACTCGTTTATTAATTACAATGGACACACCTCTCTCCTTAGAATTGTAAGTTGCTGAGAATATTTGATTGAATTGTGAGGATTTAAATTTCTGATGGTCTGATTCAAGTGAGTCTTTGTAATTTGATTAAATGATTTATGATTTTGGTCATTTTGGCCTGCGAGCCGGCCCCCCGAATATTCCAAGTTACAAATTTAACCGAGAGCATTTTTTACATTTAGTAAGAATATGGTCCAATATGACAGTGGTTCTCTACCCGGGTCCTGGGGACCCCCTGTGTATGCTGGTTTTCGTTCCAACCGCAATTGCAATACCAGCATTTTAACAAGCTGTTATTTTTTCTTAATTAGGTGTTTTTATTGTATAGAGAGAACACTTTAAACTCTTTACTCTCTTAAGCCACGTTATGTTAGCAATAGCTATGCATGCTTTGAAGAAAAAAAATCCCATGTTCGTTATGCTTATTGTGTTATATTGCAAACAATTACAGGTAAGAAGAGGTAAGAACTCAGGTGAATAGGCTCCTAATTAGGTAATTGAACACAAGTTTAAGTTCCTTCATAATTTTTTCCTTAAACTTGTTAACACAATGCAGGTTTGGCTCGTTATCATTTGCTTTGTCTTTGAATTCTTCATTATTTACCAAATGGTTAGTTTTACATTTACATTACATTACATTTATTTAGCAGACGCTTTTATCCAAAGCGACGTACAGTAAGTGCGTACAGAGACATCATCATCATTACAGAACAGACAAGGCAAAGCACATCCTTTGCATAATGTAGCAGCTATCCCTAGCAATGAACGTTGACTGTAGTTCACAGTAAGCTGTGGGCAAATCAGCAACACCACACTTTCATTCCAAATACTATTATAAACTATACTATTATAAATCATTCTAAATACCATTATAAACTATGCTATTATAAACCATTCCAAATACTATTATAAACTATAATAAACAGACAGGAAAACACAGGGAACAGGGAACTGATATTCCTAGGTGAGGATATCAGTCAAGGTGGAGTCTGAAGAGGTGTGTCTTCAGGCCTCGACGGAATGCAGGCAGGGTTGGAGTAGAACGTAGGGGAATGGGAAGTTCATTCCACCACTGAGGTGTTAATGTGGAAAAACTCCGCAGTCGGGACAAGCGAGAGCCTTTGACACGGAGGGGGGGAAGTGCCAGTCGCCCTGCTGTAGAAGAGCGAAGTGGTCGAGCAGGAACATAGTTCTGGATTAAGTCCTGCAGGTAGGCGGGGCCTGTCCTATTTGCTGCAGTGTAGGCCAGGGTCAGAACTTTGAACCTGATCCTGGCTGCAACTGGCAGCCAGTGGAGAGACCTCAGCAGGGGGGTTACGTGGGAAAATTTCGGGAGGTTGAACACAAGCCGGGCAGCTGCATTCAGTTTTAGTGGCCATGTGTCCACAATTTCACCAATTATGAGCCAATTGATTCACCTCAGTCTTTAATTTGATCAGTCAAAACATTTTTTACCTCCTTTTAATTGTTTACAATACAGCACAATGTGAATATTGGACTTTTATTCTTCATGGCATGCATAGCTATTACTAACATAATGTGGCTTAAGAATGTAAATAATCCCACTAAACATTAAAAACACCTAATTAAGAAAAATTAACAGCTTGTTAAAATTCAAGTATTGCAATTGTGGTTGGAACGAAAACCAGCATACACAGGGGGTCCCCAGGACCAGGGTTGAGAACCACTGCAATATGACATAGTGTGTGTGAGTGAGTGTGTGTGCGTGTGTGTGTGTGTGTGTGTGTGTGTGTGTGCATGTGCGTGGTGCTGGCGTTGAGATGATGAGAGGTAGAGAGAGGAAAAGAGAAGGATGTTGGTTACAGTTAGTCATATCTATATTATTTTTGTGGTTTTCCATTGTCAATAACATTGTGGAGCAACCTCACCATCACAATCCCAATCAAGTAGTTTCATTCTACTTTTCAAATCAAATACCTTGGTCTTTCCCTTTTTCACAAACGTTCCCCAGGCCAAAAGAATAACATGAACAAATAGAACACAAAGACAAACAGAGAAAATTGACATACACATAGAACATAGAGACATTGATATTTTCATAACAGAGACACGTAACAGTAAGGTATACTGAGCAGGACAAGGCACATAGGCTATATTGATAGCTAGGTTTAAAAATAAAAAAATTTAAAAAAAAATGTTGCCCATTCAATAAAGCCAGGTTGTGATATTTTTGTCACGATATAGAACTCCGTCAACGTAGAGTTTGTCTACCGCTATCACTGCGCGAAAATCTTTTCGGATACAGACTGGATACAGTTTTTTACGTCTTTCCTGTATCTCTGGTGGAAACTGGTCATTAAGCCCGAAGTGTGACCCCCTGTGTATGCTGGTTCCCTCCCCCTGCTTTTAACAATTTCTTTGTTTAAAGAAATTGATTGTCTCTTAATAAAAATGTAAGGTGAAGATTACTGACTCAAGTATCATTCTTTCTTACATATTCCTCACAGACACTCAAAAACCTTGTATAAGGGAGTATTGTGTTTGACAGCAAGCTGAAGCATGCTTGATTGGCTAAAAAGCCACAATGGGGCATTTAGTTTAAAGCTGCAATTAATTAAAAAGGCAATACAACATTAACGATATAGATTAAGAGTGGAAAACAAGGGTGCATCAGATGTGTTTAATGATATTAAATCCAGGCTAATGATCTGTATGACAGATTTACAAGAGGTCCATTGACGACTGTGGTAGGGGGGCGTGGTTTTAGGCACTGCCGGCAAGAGAGAGATTGAACGCGTGTGGTTTGTGGAGCCGACACAGCTCTCGGGAATCACGCAATTGGTAAACGATTGATTGTGTTATTGATTGTATCAATTAATTATCAATTGCCTTGATTGTTCGACAGTGAGCCTGAGTGCATAAAAGCCTGCCGGAACATCTGCGGGGAGAAGAGGAAGACAACGTCAATGTATGAATGTATACGTACTGAATTACAGAGAGAACCAAATAAAAACCTGTGTTCTCTCACGACAACCGTCTGGTTGCTGTCTCTGCACGAGAGCGGTGGTGCTCACTTCGCCACAGTGGTGGCCCGTACGGGGAGGAAAAAGAAGAAGAAACAGTGCAGAGGACATGGATAACAGCCAGGATGAGCAGGAGCAGCCAATCTCCCTAACAGCGCTGGGAAAATTGCTGGAGGGCCTAGCTGCCATGCAGGTGCAACAGTCGGCTGCTCATGCCGAGCAGATGCAAGCCCTGCGTGAGCAGTCTAGCCTCCAGACAAAGGCGCTGTTGCAGCTGGCTGCTGCCGGGGGTTCCAGGGGAAGGCAGAGCGTCTCGTCCCCGAAATTCCACCTCCCGAAGATGACAGCGGACGATGATGCTCAGGCCTTCCTCGAGGCATTTGAGGTGGCAGCGGAGACGTGCCGGTGGCCACTGGAAGAGTGGTCGGTACGTCTCCTGCCCCTCTTATCAGGGGAGGCGCAACAGGCGGCGCATAGCCTGCCGGCAGCCGCTAGGGCAGGAATCTGAAGGCGGTCCTCGACCGAATGGGATTCAGCCCGGAGGACCACCGACGTCGCTTCCGGGAGACCACCCTGACGGGAGAGGACCGGACATTCACCTATGCCCAGCGGCTGACGGACATGATGAGGCACTGGCTATAGCCGGAAATTAGATCCGCAGCTGGAGTCGTGGAGCAGGTGGTCCTCGAGCGCTTCACCACAGGGTTGCCGGCGGATACGGCCAGCTGGGTCCAGTGCCACCAGCCCACCAACCTGGACGTCGCCGTCACCCTGGCGGAGGACCACCTGGCACAACACCCCTTCACCCAGCAGCAGAAGCCGGAGCCAGCGCCCCGGAAAAAGTTCACCACCCGTGCTGTTCCCCTTCCCATTTCCCGTCCCCAAAACCCCTCCTTCTCTCGTGTTAATCCCTTTGTTTTTTCTCCTCCTTCTCCCCACTCAGGCTCAGTGGCGGTGCAGTCCGGCCCACAGGGAGCTCCTCAGACGCCTGGACCGGGGTGTTGGCGGTGCGGACAGCCGGGCCACCTGCGCCGCGATTGTCCGCTCATGGAGGTGGGGCAGGTGGTCCATGTCGTCGGCCCGCCCACCTCCGCTCCCGATCTAGACGGGGCGTACTGCATTCCGGTAAGGGTGCAAGAGAGTGAACACCGGGCCCTGTTGGACTCAGGCGCGATGCAGTCCATGATCCAACAGAGCCTGGTTCGACCAGAGGCGTTGGTGGCGGCACGTTGGGTATCTATTAGGTGTGTGCATGGGGATGTACACAAGTACCCTATAGTTCCAGTGGAAATTCGTGTCAAAGAGAAAAAGCATATTCTAGAGGCTGCGGTTAGCTCCCGCCTCTCGCACCCTCTGATTTTGGGCACAGATTGGGCGGGGTTTAAACAGGTAGCTGAGAAGCTGATGGGGGTGCGATCACGACCGCTAGGGAAGTGTGACGTGTGTGCAGTTGACAGTGGTGACGCGGGGTCGCCCGACACTGCCGGGGGGGGGACGGCTCCGGGAGAGCCTCCGGTGGAGACTCCCCAGGTGCCGGTGTTCCACCCCGTGGAGGATTTCCCACTCGCGCAGTCTCGCGACGACACCCTACGCTTCGCCTTTGATCAGGTGGTATATGTGGATGGTCAGCTGGTGCGCCCTGACGCTGCACGCTCTCACCCATATTTTGTAACCATTAAGGACAGATTGTACAGAGTGAGTCGTGACACTCAGACAGGTGAGGAGATGACCCAGTTGTTGGTACCTAAAAGCCGCCGGGAAATTATTTTCCAGGCGGCTCATTACAACCCCATGGCTGGTCATTTAGGTTATGAGAAAACACTAAACCGGATAATGGCCCGTTTCTATTGGCCGGGCATTTGGGCGGACGTACGTCGGTAGTGTGCATCCTGCCCAGATTGTCAGCTAGTGAATTCCCCGGCCATCCCAAAATTAATTGAGGTCCCTTTTGATAGAGTGGGCATGGATCTCATCGGGCCATTTGACAAAAGCACACAGGGATACCGATTTGTGTTACTTCTGGTGGATTATGCAACCAGGTATCCCGAAGCAGTGCTGTTACGCAATATCTCGGCTAAGAGTGTTGCGCAGGCATTGTTTCAGATAATCTCCCGCGTCGGAATCCCGAAAGAGATTCTGACGGATCATCCGCAAACAGATGGACTCGTGGAGCGTTTTAATAGGACTTTGAAGTCTATGATTCAGAAGTTCGTACACGATGATAGCCGAAATTGGGATAAGTGGTTAGTTCCTCTCTTGTTTGCAGGTTCCCCAGGCCTCCACAGGATTTTCTCCCTTTGAATTGCTGTTCGGTAGGCAACCACAGGGTGTCTTGGATCTAGTTAAAGAAAGCTGGGAGGAGGGTCCAAGTCCCAGTAAAAACGAGATTCAGTACGTTATGGACCTGCGAGCAAAACTCCATACACTGGGGTTTTGCTCGCAGGCTCAGGAACGTCAGCAGAAGCACTACAATAGAGGAACTAAGCTACGTCAATTTCACAGGTGCGGCCTCTAGTGGACAAAACCGCAGCGATTGCGACCTGCCCCCGACCCAAGACAAAAATAGAGGTGAGGAGGTTTTTGGGGCTGGCTGGCTCCTACAGAAGATTTATTCCTGCTTTCTCGGAGCTGACCAGTCCCCTAACCGACTTGACTCAGAAAGGTGCCTCAGATCCGGTCCAGTGGACGGAATTGTGCCGGCAGGCGTTTGAGCGGGTGAAGGAAGCTCTTTGTGGGAAACTGCTCCTGTTCACCCCTAACTTCTCTCTCCCTTTTAATTTGCAGACAGACACATCGGACAGAGGGCTGGGGGCCGTTTTGACGCAGCAGGTGGAGGGGGTCGACCGACCAGTGCTGTACATTAGCAGGAAGCTATCACAACGCGAAGCTAAGTACAGCACGGTCGAGAGAGTGTCTGGCCATTCGGTGGGCGGTCGGGTCCCTCCGTTATTACCTACTGGGTCGCCCATTCACCCTCTGTTCGGACCATGCTCCCCTCCAATGGCTTCACCGCATGAAAGATACTAACGCCCAAATCACTCGTTGGTATCTGGTGTTACAGCCTTTTAATTTCAAGGTGATTCATAGGCCGGGAGCGCAGATGGTGGTGGCGGACTTTCTCTCTCGCCCAGTGGGGGAGGAGGAGGGGGGGGTCGGTCATCAGCCGGATGGCTTCCCGGCCTAAGTCGGGCGGTGGGGGTATGTGGTAGGGGGGCGTGGTTTTAGGCGCTGCCGGCAAGAGAGAGAGTGAACGCGTGTGGTTTGTGGAGCCGACACAGCTCTCGGGAATGACGCAATTGGTAAACGATTGATTGTGTTATTGATTGTATCAATTAACCAATTGCCTTGATTGTTCGACAGTGAGCCTGAGTGCATAAAAGCCTGCCGGAACATCTGCGGGGAGAAGAGGAAGACAACGTCAATGTATGAATGTATACGTACTGAATTACAGAGAGAACCAAATAAAAACCTGTGTTCTCTCACGACAACCGTCTGGTTACTGTCTCTGCACGAGAGCGGTGGTGCTCACTTCGCCACAATGACATAACTCAAATTCAACATTTGCTTTATCTTAATGGTTCCTTAATTTCCAGCCCTAGATCAGGATTATTGATTTATCCCATAAAGACTGCCCACCAATAATGTAATGTAATAATCACATTCTCTCAATTTTGTCGATTTTGGCCTTTTTTGCATCTCCATTCGTCTCAAAATATGGATTCAGTGGAGAAATGCAAATGAGCATAAAATAGTTTTAAAAATTTGATCCAAGCCATTTGAAATAAGCTTATATACTGTACACATACCAATCAAAACAGTGTAATTACCCTGAATGGTGTACCAGAAAAGCATGCATTGTATCAAGAGGTGATTTAAAACACTATGGGACAGATCCAAACAAACTGTGATAAATTATGTAGCATTTTATGCATAGTTGTATGCTAAGGAAGAATATTTGCTGATGAGGTCACCAGATAGCAGTGTGACACCAGGTCCAAAAACACTTACTGTATCAGTGCACCGTCCACTTCACAACCTGGACAGGCCGCTGATGGCCTCATGACACAGGTTCCACTGGGCATGGCTGCCAGCTTGAGCTGCTGCCTGGGGCCAGGGATGACTGTCACCCCCTGGGGATCACCTGCAGCTGGCCCGTCGTCTGGCCCTGGTTCGAGAGGGAGATAGAGCTAGCTACCAATTAAGGCAACTATCTACAAACAAAATATCCTCCCCGGAGAATAAACCCCTCCCTGTCTCTGCGTGTGCACTGGAGCATAATTTGGTGGGAGGGGCTTAGGAGAGAGATAGGAGGGAGGAGAGCAAAAGGGGGAAGTCTTTTTGCCTTCTATATTTTCCTACTGCAGCTTTAATCCTATTTCCACAATATTTTGCTTGTAGTGACTAAGATTATTTAATTTATCCAATTTATTGCCATTTCACATAAAAAATTGTATAGATAGGCTATGCTAATGATCCAGTGTACTCATTCTGGTTTCATTATGGATCAAGCTATTTTCTCTTTTAGATCAATTTTGTTCATCGTATACTAAAAAAGTCTAATTTGTTCTATTCAGTACTTTAAAAAAATTGTGGAAGAATGAATCCTGTCCAGGATTGTTACGGCCAGGGCTGGTGACTGAACACAAAAAGGACAATAGATAACGAGGGTAGTGGATCAAAAACTTTTATTTTATTTATAATATCTTACAACATACAACAGCAAGGACATGCTGTCGCCGAGTGTGTGAGTGGAACCGGCCTCAATTTAAATGTCCCGCCCAGGTGCAGCCAATCACCATAATTGCTATCTGGGAGAAAGATATGTAGATAGAGAACAGTTAGAAAAAAACATGCATAGTGACATTTGCCACCCTCAGGAATGGAGGGACGTAACAAGTATCAACAATGTGATGGTCATCCTGGATCAACATTAGCAAATCTATCCAGATTCAACAATGGGATGATCATCCTGGATCAACATTAGAAAATTATTCAAGATCAACAATGTGATGATCATTCTGGATAAACATAGTAAAATATATCTGATCAAAAACGTCTCCGACATAAAAAAAGCTAAGTCACTCACGCATAGCCTACAGAGCGCTGTCTATATAAATCCTTAATTCCAACTTGCAAAAACTAGGCCTGCCTTTAAAAGTATTGATATCAAAATGTGGCCAAGTTACCAGTAACAATATTGCCTATCGTAGCTCACACTAATTATACTAGCTCTATTCCAAAGCAATGCTATCCAAACTTTCCTAAATTATTTAATGCAACTTGGCCCTGTGTTTCTTCATCTTAGCATGTGAAGAGATTGTGCCTCATGGAACAACATATGATTTCAATTCATGTTTTAACAGTTGATGAATAATTACACTCCAGAAAGGATATGGTTATACTTTGTTGGCAAGTTTACTTTTGAAAATGTACAGGTTTTAAAATGTTAAGTGCTGCTACAGTTTTCTTTACAATTCACAAACAGAGATTTATATCAAGAAACATTCATGTACAATAGAGAAAGGGGGATGAATAAATAAATGCAGATAAAAATGAGTAATATTTTTACCTAGAAAATAGCGTACATATAGCATTTTTACATATCCAGACATGTTTGTGGGTCAGCTGATGACAATTAAAAGTAATAGTACTAATTTTCTTAACATAATAATAGTTATATTTGCAAACATAATTTTGTGAACACAAGGATATCTATGCTCTGTAGGACCACACAGGTCTTGATAGAAATCCAAATATTCCAAATAAATAAATCAATAAACACATAATAATAATAATGCATTTTATTCATTCTGTGCTTTTCATAGACCCAAATGCAGACAATTGTTCAAACATGCCCTATAGTGTAGTAATTTTTCTGTTTAATTTCTAAGTGCAACACATCTGAAACAGAGTATTTCCACTATAAATTATTCTCATTTTGCAGTTTGATGTGGAACATACAGTTTCATTGACCACATTCTCTTGAGATGGTAAGATGAAGAAACACAGGGCCAAGTTGCATTAAATAATTTAGGAAAGTCTGGATAGCATTGCTTAGAACAGAGCTAGTTTATTTAGTGTGAGCTACGATAGGCAATATTGTTAGTTGTAACTTGGCCACATTTTGATATCAATACTTCTAAAGGCAGGCCTAGTTTTTGCAAGTTGCAATTAAGGACTTATAGACAGTGCTCTGTAGGCTATGCGTTACTCTACATCAATACTCTACATCAGGAGTATGTTAAAATCAGCAATAATTGTTCATCACTGGTAGAACAATAGCAGTCAGTCTGAAAATTTGACAATAGAGGGTAGAACAAAGCCCTTGGTTTGACTACCAAAGACTATCTGGTAACACTTTACAATAAGGTTACATTAATTGGCATTAACTAATGTAGTTGTTAATATGAATTAATGATGTACAAATATATTAACAAAGTATTTTCAAACATGAACAAATGGTTTGAAATCACAAACCATTAGTTAATGTATTTCTCAACTGTTTATTAACAGTAGGCTACAATCCGTAATGTCTGCGCCGCGCTGTGTTTAGCTGAATAGTACAACAACACGAGCTGCTACTGACAACGTTTCATCTTCGTCCTCGGTGGCTCATCCGAAGTTGATTCAGAAGCTGATATGATGTTTTCTAGCTAAGAAAATGATTAGCTAGCTAGCCCACGTGTATACACGTCTGACCAAAAAAACAGCAGCAGTAGTGAGGCGGAATTCAATTACGGATTGTAGCATTAACTAATGATAAATGAAGTCCATTATCATGGGCTAAACTTAATTACCATTAGTTAGTTAACGGTTAACAAATACATTAGCTAAAGGTTTGTACTTTCAATGAGGGTACTAAATAATGAAAAGTTAATCGAATGTTTGTTAATGGATTTGTACATCATTAATTAATGTTTGTACATCATTAATGAATGAATTTAGGTGAGTACAAAGTAAAGGATTCAACGATAGTTTGACTTGAAAAATGATGGTATAATCACTGAAAATAACCCCGATAGACTGTCGTCGTATTTTATTTGCTTTGGGTGCACTGTGGAGTGTTTAAGTGCGTTTGGTAGTGGATGCTACTAGTTTCCTACGAGTTGCGCTGGCATTAGCAATGTGTGTATGTCCAAAAGAAGGGACAGCATGGAATTATCTGAAAATGGTTTCCATCAATCAACTACATCATGGGTAAGTCGTAATTGAGACATTATGTCCAAAATTCCGAACTATCCCTTTAAGAAGTGACCGTTATCATAAGGCCTTTAATTGCTGTTTTAGTCATCGTTTTTCTAATTTAGTAAATAACACTCTTAACTTGGCAGATGTTCACGTTCGTGACAATGGCCAGAAAGATATAAAACGTCCATTCATGTCGGGTAACGTTAGCTCTCTGAATGTAACATTTAATCTCCAGTAAGTTATCAAGTTAAACTAACTTCATTTGGCTGTTATCTTTTGCTAGATAGCTAACGTTACCTCACTGTTGAAGGGTGACATTAGACGTCAAATAAATAAAATGTTAATAACGTTAGCTAACAAAACCAACAAGAAGCGACAGCAAGTAGGCTAGGCTAAGCTTTCCAACACAATTAACTCCTCCCTCGCTAAAAAAATATTTTTCAAAAATCCTGGCTGCTCAGAGACTAGCCTATATAGCAAAATGCCTTTCACAATTAGATGATCCCATAATAATTTTGCATTTATCAAAGCAGTTATCCGTAAATACGCCAGTCATGCTTTAAAATTCATTGACAATAAACTTTAATTGTGGATGGCATGCAATGATACTGTGCTTTACACGCTTATGACATCTTAACACTATAGAGTACTCAAGTGAGTATGTCAGTCGTGGGCGGAGTCTGGTTTCGGAAGTAAATTCCCTATGGAAAATAGAATGGGCTTCGGAGACTACCGACTAGTTCTTGAAATTTGATTCATAGAATGAGCCGAAACGTTCCTGGATTAGCCTGTGTGGTACAAGCATGTAGACCATATATCGCATGTTCCCATTTTAATTTTTTAAAGTAATGCATTAATGATTGTAGTTCGACTTGTAGTCCACTTTAATGGACTGCATATCCAGTACTGCAACGCACGGGTGGTTCTCAACCAATAAGATATCATCATCTCGTCTGTCTGCTCTGTGGCAGATGGGAGTAGGCTTGTGCCGCCCAAGACAAGCTAACGTTAGCTTGCTAAGTAGAGAAGCCCGCCCGACAAGGTCAGAAACTATGCTACGGTTAACCATATGAAGCAATTCTAGTTTTTAGTCCTTCAAGCTAGCTAGCTAACGTTAGAAAAAGGTGTTTAAAAACGGAGCTGTGTGCTACTGCTGGCTAACGTTATATGAAAATGTCTGGAGATAAGGCTGCTCGTTCGGAGGGAATTATGGGACGTGTAGTTTTTAAACAGTGCCAGCGCTGGGATGTTCACAAAAAAAATACTAAAACGTAAAATATACTCGAAGCTGGTCCAGAAAAACGACGTAGTTTGCGAACGGGCATTATATTTAACAATCCAGGAAATTGACGGTAAGACATAATCAGTAGAAATGGTTTAAAAGTAAGCTTTAGTTAATGTGTACGCTCTATATGAATGGGGAATTTACTTCCGAAACCAGCGTGACGTAGTCACTTGAGTACTCTATACGCTACCTTTCTCATCATCAGCTGCATTTGTGTTTGTGTTCGAAATATGTCGGTTAATTTGGCACATTTGGCCGCTTCTTCTTCCATTGCCTTTCTTTTTTTTAATCCTAGCCTTTTCTACTCCTCCTTTCCTTATTTTATTCTCCATTTTAGCATCTTCGTCTGGCACAAACTCGTAAACTAAGCTAATTACATCAGGTGATCAATCTTAATCTAAAACAAACTTGGGTTCAACCAATTATGGAATTTGGGAGGGGCCACTCTCATCCCCCCTATATCAGCATCCATGTTTCTGGTATGGGCCGTGGTTGCTTTTCGTGCGTGTGTGAGGAGGAGAGAGAGGGGGCCGAGTGAGAACTCACGCGGCCCACACTGCAGCAAGTATATGATCTAAATACAATTATTATAGTGTTTACCGATCCTCGCAACCAGCCCAAAAACCAGCGGCCCACCGGGATTCTTCCCGATTCTCCCATTTAGCCACAGCATTGGCTAACACGAATAGCTTATCACTAACTGGCAACCGAGCGAACTTCAGCTGAATAACTGTCAGACTTTCACTCAGTAGGCTAGATACCATTGCTTTTGAAATTGAGAAGGTGCCTTTAATTATGAGCGATTGTTTAAATTCAGTGTGGCTTTACCTGCAACCTGCTCTTTCTGTTTTGTTTTTTTCGTTCCTCTTGTAAGCGCATGCGCCCTTGCGCACTTCCTGTAATCACGGTTCAGGCCACAGAACTATAGGGCGTGTTCGGCTAGAGCCGATTTACGTCATATCTGCGTTGGGCTGTATCGGAAACTGTCCGAGATGGCCAGAAAATCGGTGCTGCGTGAACTAAGGCGGAAATGACAACAGGAGGTTAAGCAGGCGCCTTAGCAGCGGTGCAGCAGCTCTGGGCGCCTTCATCAACTTCGCCGCGCCTTCAAACAAACCAACAACAGCATTAGTTAGAGAGCGAGGAGAGATAGGTGTTTCGTCATGACACACGTGGATCATTTCACAATATCGCCACCTATCTCGGCGTACCCCTCCCTATGTGTTCAAACACAGGTATAAAGGTTATTTATTAAATCCTACAATGTAATAGCAGTATTTTCCTCTTTCCCTTATCTGTTCTCTTTTCTAATTTCACAATTAATATTTATTCCGTTTTTTCTTATTATTGCTATATTTTAAAATATTTTTTAATATAATGCAATCCTTTATTGTTCTTCAATTAATGTGATTTTGTTTCATAAAGTGAGCTTCTAGCATAAGCCCTGTAGGGTTTCCAACCTCTCTAGCATATTTCTGTAAATTACTTTGTGTACTTGCATTAGGTCTTTATTTGTGCAAATAATAAATAAATACATAAATAAATATGTGTTTTGAGAGTGTGGGATTGAG
The DNA here is from genome assembly GCA_029718625.1 of Synaphobranchus kaupii. NCBI lineage: Eukaryota > Metazoa > Chordata > Actinopteri > Anguilliformes > Synaphobranchidae > Synaphobranchus > Synaphobranchus kaupii. Next base: position 9,268,122 of record CM056382.1, on the reverse strand, counting down.
TAACATAAGGTCGCTACTCTGGTTATTATATACTGTACCATACATGTACTTTCTTGAAGTAACGTTAAGCCTATATTGTAAAGGGGCGTGACGTGTGAGGTAGGAGGAGCCAAACGCAGCAAGGGGATTCTTTAAGCCCTATGGCCACTAAGGTGGGAAACCCCGCAGATAAGGGAGGAGACAAGACAAGGAACACACACACACCACAGCTACAGACCGGCTCACTGTTACATACCAAAGAGTAGAAGCACAAACGCCTGGTTTCACAACAAGAAACCCAAACAAGGCGAAAGGGAACAAAGAACTACTACCCCATACTTCTACGAGCTAAGTAACTAAAAAACGAGCCGGAAATAACAAACGAGACGCATAAGAACAGGCAAGTAGCATAATGGCACAAATACACACCAACGTACCGAAGCTACGAACCGGCACACTAACACGCAATTGAGTAGAAGCACAAACGCCTGATTTCACAACAAGAAATCCAAACAAGGCGAAAGGGAACAAAGAACTGCTACCCCATGCTTCCACGTGCTAAGTAATTAAACGGCCAGCAATAATAAACGCCCTGCCTCAGTAATGAGGCGCAAGAATAGGCGAGTAGCATAAAAGGTACACATAAAACATAACCAACAAACACTGAAAACTAATGCGAATTAGAATGCCAGGAGGCGAAAGGAACGGCGATCTAACGTTCCAAGGCTACTCTCTGACTCGCAGTCAAACGCAAACATGTCCACAACATCGCCCAATCTTCCCCACAGGAAGACATGCACCGACAGACGAAACAGAACTACAGTTCCGAACAAAATCATCAAACTCCATATACGGATAAAGGCACACAGAGACGAAAGGACAGCTGCACCGGAATTATCGGATATCTGACTAACACGAGTATGGAGAATAAACGCCCTGCCTCTTGGTAAAAAGGAATGTAACGAGAAGGCAAAGGAACAGAGATAACGTTCCGTGGCTAGTTTCATAAGCTCACAGTCACATGCATAACATAAAGAGGTAAACTCCCGATCTCCCAGGAGGGAGAAACATTTTACAGGAGAGCCGACGGAGCACCGCAGTCCCATAAATTTACTAGCAGAATGACTAGCTTAAATAGAAAATAAGCGCCCTAGCCTCTCAGTAAGGGGAAATGTAACGAGGCGAAGGAACCGATAATAAATGTTCCAAGGCTTATATGGAGGCTCGCAGTCACACGCAAACATGTCCTCAGCATCGCCCAATCTTCCCACAGGAAGACATGCACCGACAGACGAAACAACTACAGTTCCGAACAGAATCGTCAAACTCCATATACGGATAAAAGCACATGCACCGACAGACGAAACTGAACTACAGTTCCGAACGGAATCGTCAAACTCCATATACGGATAAAAGCACAAGACATGCACCGACAGACGAAACTGAACTACAGTTCCGAACAGAATCGTCAAACTCCATATACGGATAAAAGCACATGCACCGACAGACGAAACTGAACTACAGTTCCGAACAGAATCGTCAAACTCCATATACGGATAAAAGCACAAGACATGCACCGACAGACGAAACTGAACTAAAGTTCCAAACAAAATCGTCAAACTCCATATACGGATAAAGGCACACAGGGGCGAGAGGACAGTTGCAGCGGAATTATCGGCTATCTGACTAGCGCAAGCTCAAACACTACTACAAGCCCTGCCTCTCAGTATGAACAAATGAAACGTACCAAGGCTACTAACTGGCTCCCTGTAACACGGAAATGAGTAGAAGCTAAAACGCCAGGTCTCTCAGCAAGAAAACCAATCACAGGCGAAAATGGAACAAAGAACTGCTACTCTATACCTCTACGAGCTAAGTAACTAAAGAGCCAGCAAGAAATAAGCCCTGCCTCAGCAATCAGACGCAAAAGTAGGCGAGTAGCCCAAATGGTACGGATAACTCACAGCCAACAATACACCACAGTAAAAAACAATAAACAAACACAATGAACAATTAATCTCGAAGCCCCGAATGAAGGAAACGGAAGGCTTATATAGCTCACCCGCATTACATCCCAGCTGAGAACGTTGATTAACTTACTCCGTGAAAAGAAGGGACGGAGCCAAAACTCCACCAACGGAGCAGCGCCAACAAGTGGCGACCGAGGAACACGACCGCAAGGAAAAAAGGTCATAAACCATGACATATATGAATGTGAAAAGTACAATATTGGTAATGCTACACAAACGAATGAAGTTGCCAATTGTCATTCTTGACTGCTTCTGTAATCCATCTGCCTTGAGATAAATTACGAAAAAATTTACCTCTAACAGTAGGCCTATATAAAATCTGTTGACTGAATCAAAAAGTGTATGAAGAAATAATAACAAAAAAAGGCCTGTCCAAATATAGGTAACAATGTATTTTTCAATACCTTATTCAACTATATTTGTAATTATACCATATTCTATAGAAAAGTAAAGATTCAACTTTGTTATCAGGAGTGATTTGTTTTTGCAAAAGCTTAAGTGTAAAATCCTAATTGGTCTGTTGTCCCAAAAAAAAGTGTCCTCTCCAGAACATTTTGTGTGAGCATATAGAACATTAAGGTAGGACCACCAAATTATAACTCATTCATTTATTTCAAAGTATTTGGATGTCTTTTGTATAATGGGGGGAGTTGGGTTCGGAGGGCCAGATGCAACAGAGAGATCAAAAAGTGTCTCCGAAAATCGGAAACACCACTAGAGTGAAAGATTTCACAAACAAAGAGAAAAGGATAACAAAGAATGGAGCAAAAGACTCCCGGCGCAAAGCCAAATGAAAAACAACCCTAAAAACAGGGCGATCGAGGCTCAACACATTGAGTAGAAAATAGATAACCAGAAATTACCTTTGAGTCTCAGTAGAAAAGAGACTAAACAAAGGGAGAAAAACAGAACTGAAAATAATATTTCCGTGGTACTGGAAAAAATAAGCTCGTAGATACGAGTGCAGACAAAGGAAAAAACAATTCCTCCAGCTCACAACTTCAGCGAGTAACAAAATAAGAGGAAGTAGAAAGAAGCATAAAATATAGGAATGCCTCTTTAAAAAAAAAACAGAAAAGAAGGAAGACTAACAAACAGAGTAGACAAAGGGAAAAGAAAAGATCAAGAGATCTAAACCCTAACTCTAACTGGAATAGTTCTGCTTTACTTATAAGAACAGCAAGGAAGCAATCTCTGTATTCCTATACCTTTACCAGCTTCGTGTGAAATGCAGGTAATCTCGAAGCACCGGAAATCGGAAACCCAGAGCTAAATATAGCCGGTAGGAAACCACAAACAGGTGCGGAGGATAATTGCAGAGCGAGATGAAAACACCGGAACGGAAGGCGGAAATCCGATAGAGTGCACGACGTTGCTAAAAGAAAGAATGAACGCCGAAATAAAACGAGGCTGCCGAAAACCATGACATTTTGATGGGGAAAAAAACTGTTACCTATCAATATTTCTCTTCACCATCCTTGTTATCAGTAAGACAAGATCTGAACGTATGACCTGCTGTCCATTGTGTTGAGAAGTGGAGTTTTCCCTGTATCCAGATGGGACAGTGTATAGCCAGACCTCTGCATGTCACATGTCAGCAGAGAGAACCACATACAAACAACCCAATGCCATAATAACATGAAGGGTATTAACAATGAAACAATATTTAGCAACACAACCTGGGTACAATGCTGTACATCCATCTTGAAAATAGTTGTAAGATGAATGCTTGAGATTAAAGATCTAACACTGTTATTATGGCTATGGGTTGATTAGATATGGGTGGTCTGGTCTCCAGAACAAAATATATAGATTATACCAGCAATTAAGCAAAGAGAACATTTTCAGAATATTTATTTCACACAATATGGTGACATTCATAATATTGTAAATAAACTGTATGGCTATTCCCCTCCACCACCATTCAAGCTACAATGACACCGGGTTCTTTCTGTCATTTTGTATGTTTATTATCAAATCAGAAATATATGAACAATGATTGGTGACAGGTAAAAGGAAGATGACATGTTGATATTGGAATACATCTTATGCAAATACAATTCTATTTATCCATACATTAACATAACTGGCAAGGAAAATGTAATCTTTCTTGACATTGTTCCCTCAAAACACATAACGACTCCCAGTATCCCAATGTCCCTATATGTACTATATTAGTTATTCATTCATACAAACTCAATTTATCCTGTTAAAGACATTGGGTGGCATTCAATTCAATAAGTTCATTGTCAGGGTCGAAAGGGACCACCTGCTGTCATGTAATTTGAATAAATCATGAACACTGACATTATGAGTAGCTGAATCATGTATGCTATGTAATGTTTTAGTCTGATAGACTAGACTGGTCAAGTAAAGGATACAGTCAAGCCGGAAGGTCTGCACACCCCTTTCACCTTCTCCATGTTTTATTACGTTACAGACATATTCTACAATAGATTGAGTTCATTTTTTGTCTCAAAATTCTACACAAAATAGCCCATAATGACAAAGTGAAAACGGGTTTTTAGACATTTGTGCTAATTTATTAAAAATCAAAATGTAAAATATCATATGTGTGCACACCCTTTGATATGACACCCAAAAGTGAGCTGAGGTGCATTTTGTTTCCACTGATACTGCTTGAGATGTTTCTACAACTTAATTGGAGTCCACCTGTGATAAATTCAATTAATTGGACATGATTGGGGATTGCCAACACCTGCCTATATAAGGTCCCACAGTTGACAGTGCATGTCAGAGCAAACTCCAAGCCATGGGGTCAAAGGAATTATCTGCAGACCTCAGAAACAGGATTGTGTCAAGGCATAGATCTGGAGAAGGGTACGGAAAAATCTCTGCAGCTTTACAGGTCCCAAAGAGCACAGTGGCCACCATCATTCCTAAATGGAAGAAGTTTGGAACCACCAAGAATCATCCTAGACCTGGCCGCCCGACCAAACTGAGCAATCGGGGAAGACGGGCCTTGGCCAGGGAGGTGAGCAGGAACCTGAGGGTCACTCTGACAGAGCTCCAGCGTATCCTTGTGGAGACGGAAGCCCCTCCTTAGTAAAAGGCACATCACAGCCCGCTTGGAGTTTGCCAAAAGGCACCTAGAGGACTCCATGAGAATCAAGATTCTCTGGTCTGATGAAACCAAAATTGAACTTTTTGGCCTGAATACCAAGCGTCACGTCTGGAGGAAACCAGGCACCGCTCATCACCTGGCTAATACCATCCCTACAGTCAAGCATGGCGGTGGCAGCATCATGATGTGGGGATGTTTTTCAGCAGCGGGAACGGAGCGACTAGTCCTGATAGAGGGAAAGATGAATGCAGCTAAGTACACCGAGATCCTTGAAGAAAACCTGCTCCAGAGCGCTCTGGACCTCAGACTGGGGTGAAAGTTTACCTTCCAACATGACAACGACCTGAAGCACACAGCCAAGAGAACAAAGGAGTGGCTTCTGAGAAAGTCTGTGCATGTCCTTGAGTGGCCTAGCCAGAGCCCAGACCTGAATCCAATTGAACATCTGTGGAAAGAGCTGAAAATGGCTGTGTACCGACGCTCCCAATCCAACCTGACGGAGCTTGCAAGGATATGCCAAGAGGAATGGGCAAAAATGTCCAGAAACAAGTGTGCCAAGTTCGTAGCTTCTTTCCCAAGATGTGTAATCACTGCCAAAGGTGCAGCAACCAAGTATTAGACTAAGGGTGTGTACAGATATGTAACCCCTAAATAACCTATTTTTGTCAGTAAAATAAAATTGCATATTTTCTAAAAACCTGTTTTCACTTCATCATTATTGGCTATTGTGTGTAGATGTTTGAGGCAAAAAATGAACTCAATCTATTGTAGTATAAGTCTGTAACGTAATAAAACGTGGAGAAGGTGAAAGGAGTGTGCAGACTTTCCGGCTTGACTGTATATACCCATATACAGCAATAAAGAACAAATTAAATGAAGTATCATCCAGTTACTCAGTAATGAAATATGGTATTCCACAAGGATCAGAGCTAGGCCCAGTACTCTTTTCATTATATATGCTACCCCTTGGTGATATTATTCGGGCACATGGGGTAGATTTTCACTCCTATGCGGATGATACGCAGATATACATTTCCATGAAACCCGGCGAGGCACTACCACTTTCTCGGTTAGAGGCTTGTATTGCAGATATTAAATCTTGGATGCTTTCCAATTTCCTGCTCCTAAACTTTTAGGTCCAAAAAAACAAAGGGAGAAACTGGGTACATCTACTTTAAATTTCGATGGTTGTTTAGTTGTTCCAAACTCAGCTGTGAAAGACCTAGGTGTTACTATAGACCCAGATCTAACCTTTAGCGCGCACATAAAAAACATATCTAGAGTAGCTTTCTTTCAGTTAAGGAACATAGCTAAAATAAGGCACTTCCTATCAATAGGGGACGCAGAGAAATTGATCCATGCTTTTGTTACGTCTAGGCTAGATTACTGTAATGCCCTGCTATCTGGCTGCCCTAAGTCCTTGCTAAATAATCTCCAGCTTGTGCAGAATGCAGCCGCTCGCATTTTAACTAGAACTAAGAAATATGAGCATATTACCCCAGTACTAGCATCGCTTCATTGGCTACCAATTAAGTTTAGGATAGACTTTAAGGTTTTGCTTCTGACCTTTAAAGCTTTAAAATGGACTTGCGCCAGTGTATATATGTAATCTGCTTTTACCATATAAGCCAAAAAGATCACTTCGTTCCCAAGACGCAGGCTACCTAGTAGTCCCAAGAATATCTAAAAACTTGACGGGTGGTAGAGCTTTCTCCTACAGAGCGCCACTACTGTGGAACACCCTGCCAAAATCTATAAGGGAATCAGACACCGTCTCAATATTTAAGTCTAGATTAAAAACGCACCTTTATGATCAGGCTTATAATGAGCTATAGTCTGGAGATAGGACCAGAGAAGCATTTAGCCATAGAGTAATGTGGGGTGGCATCCTTTCCTTACTGTCACCTGTCAACAGCTGTGACCCCATCTTCCTGGGCTGGCTCTTGATAGGTGGGTAGGATTGTTTTCCCTCTCATGACTGCATGGTTTCTCAAACTCTGTCTTCATAGATATGCAGCCATAGATTACTCCTGGCGGGGGCACTTGTGACAAAAATAGGTTATTTAGGGGTTACATATCTGTACACACCCTTAGCCTAATACTTGGTTGCTGCACCTTTGGCAGCGATTACAGCTTCAAGGCATCTTGGGAAAGAAGCTACGAGCTTGGCACACTTGTTTCTGAACATTTTTGCCCATTCCTCTTGGCATATCCTTGCAAGCTCTGTCAGGTTGGATGGGGAGCATCGGTACACAGCCATTTTCAGCTCTTTCCACAGATGTTCAATTGGATTCAGGTCTGGGCTCTGGCTGGGCCACTCAAGGACATGCACAGACTTTCTCCGAAGCCACTCCTTTGTTCTCTTGGCTGTGTGCTTCGGGTCGTTGTCATGTTGGAAGGTAAACCTTCGCCGCAGTCTGAGGTCCAGAGCGCTCTGGAGCAGGTTTTCTTCAAGGATCTCGGTGTACTTAGCTGCATTCATCTTTCCCTCTATCAGGACTAGTCGCCCCGTTCCCGCTGCTGAAAAACATCCCCACATCATGATGCTGCCACCGCCATGCTTCACTGTAGGGATGGTATTAGCCAGGTGATGAGCGGTGCCTGGTTTCCTCCAGACGTGACGCTTGGTATTCAGGCCAAAAAGTTCAATTTTGGTTTCATCAGACCAGAGAATCTTGATTCTCATGGTTTGAGAGTCCTCTAGGTGCCTTTTGGCAAACTCCAAGCGGGCTGTGATGTGCCTTTTACTAAGGAGGGGCTTCCGTCTGGCCACTCTACCATAAAGGCCTGATTGGTGGAGTGCTGCCTGGATGGTTGATCTTCTGAAAGGTTCTCCCATCTGTTTGGTGAGCGACTGAGCTGTGCTACCGAGCTGTGCTACTGAACTGTGCTACTGAACTGTGCTGTAGAAAAGTTTGGTGGTGATCGTTTTTGTGCTGGCAAATCTGCAAATTTGCGATTGTTCTCAAAAAACAAAACAAAATATATTAGGCTACAAACTAACGTTAGGTAAGACAAATTCGCTGCTGAGCAGGCTTTTACCGGGCCAGCAGTGTTAGGCTAGGTAAGATTGTTCTCAAAAAACAAAACAAAACAAAATATATTAGGCTACAAAATAACGTTAGGAAGTATCACTTAGAGCCCGCATAAACGGGGCATAAGTGTTTACTGTGGAAATCCTCGTTTACAAAGACTCCTGTTTGGTGAGCGAAAAACAAAACAAAACAAAATATATTAGGCTACAAACTAACGTTAGGAAGTATCACTTAGAGCCCGCATAAACGGGGCATAAGTGCTTACTGTGGAAGTCCTCGTTTACAAAGACTCCTGTTTGGTGAGCGACTGAGCTGTGCTACTGAAAAAAACAGTAGCTCTCAAAAAACAAAACAAAACAAAATATATTAGGCTACAAACTAACGTTAGGAAGTATCACTTAGAGCCCGCATAAACGGGGCATAAGTGTTTACTGTGGAAGTCCTCGTTTACAAAGACTCCTGTTTGGTGAGCGAAAAACAAAACAAAATATATTAGGCTACAAACTAACGTTAGGAAGTATCACTTAGAGCCCGCATAAACGGGGCATAAGTGTTTACTGTGGAAATCCTCGTTTACAAAGACTCCTGTTTGGTGAGCGACTGAGCTGTGCTACTGAAAAAACAGTAGCTCTCAAAAAACAAAACAAAACAAAATATATTAGGCTACAAACTAACGTTAGGAAGTATCACTTAGAGCCCGCATAAACGGGGCATAAGTGTTTATTTGTTAACAAAACAAAACAAAATATAGTGTTGATCCTGCTTCCGACGAATTTTGTATATCTTCTAATACAAGGGTAAGCTATGGCTTCGTTTGATCCCTCAGTCTCTCCCATTCCTCGCTCGGTTCCTCCTTCCTCACCATATTGGGCTATCTCTTGCCCGGTATGTGACATGTTTACCTATTCCTTCTCCGCCACTAGTGGGAACTTTACTTGTGATAAGTGTAAATTAAATGCTAGGTTGACTGCGAAGATAGCCGAATTGGAATCTCGCATCCGTACCCTACATGAAATTAGAGAAACCGAAAAGTTCATAGAATCCTTCTCGGTTTCGGGTGCTCCAGCTAGCCCGTCCCCAACTAATGTTAGAAATCCGAAAATGCTTCTGCAGCAAGGTAACAGTAGGTGGATTACAGTTCGCGAACGTAGTCATAAATCACCGGTACTCTACCAACCACCAATTCGGGTTTCGAATAGGTTCTCTCCCCTGAGCAATGCACCTTCGGTAAAACCGGCTGAAAAAGCTTTGATAATCGGTGATTCTATTCTACGAAACGTAGAAATTGCGAGTCCAAAGACCGTAGTTCAGTGCATTCCTGGTGCTAGAGCGACCGACATAGAAGCAAATTTAAAAATGCTGGCAAAAACTAATCGTAAGTTTTCTAGCATTATTATTCACGTCGGCACAAATGATGTCCGGTTGAAGCAATCGGAGATAACGAAAAGTAATTTTGAATCAGCATGTGAAGTAGCAAAACGGTTGTCTAACACTGTTATTTGCTCTGGCCCCATTCCTTCTAGGCGTGGTGACGAAACTTATAGTAGACTAACGTCACTAAATCGTTGGCTATCTGAGTGGTGTCCCTCTAATAATATCGGCTATATAGATCATTGGCACACTTTTTGGGGGACTAATCTTTTAAAAAGAGATGGTGTTCACCCCACGTGGGAGGGTTCAGCTCTTATCTCTAAAAAACTGGCCTATAGTCTTAGAAATTCAAGTCCCTGACTAATTAGAGCCAAGGCCAGGGAGCAGAACTTCTTGTCTGCTTGTTCCCCAGAACCATCAGCTAGGGTTCACCCTTTAGAAATTGAAACTGTGTCTGTCCCACGTATACAAAACCATGTCAAATCTGGCAAAAACCGTGAAGTTTGTTTTAATAATCTGATTAAGATTAAAACAAAACACAATCCTATTAGCTCAAGTGATATTACTACCATGAGAGTTGGCTTATTAAATATAAGATCCCTTAATTCCAAGGCAGCTCTTGTGAATTAATTAATCTCAGACTGCTCTCTTGATATACTATGTTTAACTGAAACATGGCTGAAAGTGGATGAGAACTTTTCATTAAATGAATCCTCTCCACCTGGGTTCATATATAGCCAAAACCCCCGTCTCTGTCGAAGAGGGGGTGGGGTTGCTGTTATTTATAAATCTGTCTTTCAGTCAATTCCAAAATTAGAGTATGCATTTCATTAATTTGAAGTGTTAGTTATGAACACTCAGCCAGCAGTGGTTGGTAGAAACCGCCCCTCCTCTCAGCCTATTTTACTTGTAACTGTCTATAGACCTCCTGGCCCATATGCTGGCTTTATTCATGAATTTGCAGATTTTCTTTCTCATTTAGCTGTAAGTCATGACAAAGTGTTAATATTGGGTGATTTTAACCTGCATTTTGAAAAAACAGATGATCCTTTTACCTCAGCATTTACGGTCATTTTGGAATCAATTGGTTTCATTCAAAATGTTTTTGGCCCCACGCATTGTCATAGTCATACTTTAGACCTGGTCTTGAGTCTTGGTATTGACATTGTTAATGTTAAAATTCACTCGCATAATCCTATTTTGTCTGATTTCCTCATTACTCTGCAGTTAAAATGAGCCCATTCTGTAGAATCTGAACTCAGAACGTATACAGGTCGCACTATCACTACCTCCACTACTGGAAACTTTATGCATGTGCTACCTGATTACCTCGATTTAGACACTTCATCCAGCTCCCTGTCAACCAATGATCTGGCAGAGGAATTAGCTACTGCTCTACGCAAAACCCTTGAAGTAGTTGCTCCGTTAAAAAGCAAAAAAGTAATTGAGAAGAGGCTTGCCCCTTGGTACACCGACCACACGCGGGCTCTTAAACAAAAGTTTCGGCAGCTTGAACGCAAATGGCGTTCTACTAAACTGCAGGTATTCCACTTGGCCTGGAAAGAGAGTCTTAGTGCCTATAAGCATGCTCTCTCCAATGCTAGGTCCTCTTACTTTTCAAAGCTTATACAAGAAAATAAGACCAATCCCCGATTTCTATTCAGAACAGTTGCTGAACTAACTAATAATCATGCAACAACTAACCCTCAAATTCCGGTCTCATGTAGTAGTAATGATTTCTTGAATTTCTTTAGTGGTAAAATTATTGAAATTAGGGAAAAGATCACACAAGTTAGTGACAATGGTTTTGACGATATAGAATTGCCTCCTAGACACACTGAACATCTTGAATCATTTACTCCAATACTTGAGAGCGAGCTAATTCAGTTTGTTTCTTCTTCAAAATCATCCACCTGTCTTCTAGACCCCATACCCACAAAGTTATTGAAGGAGATATTGCCTATGCTCATCAAACCAATTATTCATTTAATTAACTCATCATTGCTATCGGGCCATGTTCCTACATCCTTTAAATTGGCAGAAATCAAGCCACTACTTAAGAAACCAAATTTGGATCCCACTGTCCTGGCCAATTATAGACCCATTTCAAACCTCCCATTTTTATCAAAGATTCGTGAGAAATGTGTAGCGCAACAGCTTTCTTCATTTTTACATACTTATAATGTGTATGAGAGGTTTCAATCTGGGTTTAGGAAGCACCATAGCACCGAGACCGCCCTTGCCCTAGTAATGAATGACTTGTTCCTCTCTCTGGACTGTGGCTGTATTTCTATTCTTGTTTTACTTGACCTAAGCGCTGCCTTTGATACTATAGACCATAATATTCTTCTCTGCAGGTTAGAAAATTTAGTTGGTCTTACCGGGCATGCTCTTATGTGGTTTAAATCTTATCTCTATGATAGATCCCAGTTTGTTAGGGTAAACAGGCAGTCCTCTGAATTTTCTAAGGTGAACTTTGGAGTACCACAAGGATCGGTCTTGGGTCCTCTGCTCTTTTCTCTTTACATGCTCCCTCTTGGGAACATTATAAGCAGACATGGTGTTAACTACACACAACTTTATATATCAGTTAAGCCAGGTGAAGTTGACCAGTTGTCTAAACTAGAGACCTGTCTCAAAGATGTAAAGGCCTGGATGACCCAAAATTTCCTCTTACTGAACTCAGATAAGACTGAGATATTAGTATTAGGTCCCAAATCCCTTCGAGATAAATTCTTACAGCTTCCCTTAAATATAAATTTAGATTGCTTCTCTGTCTCCCCTAACAAGGTTGTTAAAAACCTTGGTGTAATTATTGATTCAGATCTCTCCTTTCAGCCCCATATTAACAATATCACAAGAATGGCCTTCTTCCACCTGAGGAATATATCTAAATTAAGGAAGGTGTTGTCCCTGGAGGATGCTGAAAAAATGGTTCATGCCTTTGTAACCTCTCGACTAGATTACTGCAATGCATTATTGTCTGGTTGCACTGGCTCAGCCCTGAATCGCCTCCAACTTGTACAGAATGCAGCTGCTAGGGTTCTTACTAGAACCAAGAAATGGGAGCATATCAGCCCGGTGCTCAAAACTCTTCATTGGCTGCCTGTCAAATTCAGAATTGACTACAAGATTTTACTTCTAGCGTTTAAAGCTTTAAATGGCTTGGCCCCTGAATATCTGAGTGACTTACTCATTCCTTACTGTCCTCCTAGATTACTTCGCTCTCAAAATGCTGGCTATTTGAAAATTCCTATTATATCTAAAATTACAATGGGTGGCAGAGCCTTCTCTTACAGAGCCCCTTTCTTATGGAATAATCTTCCCATGTATGTACGGGCTGCAGACACACTTTCTGTCTTTAAGTGTAGGCTAAAAACGTACCTCTTTAGTAAATGCTATAGTTAAGGATGTCGGGGGGGGGGGGGGGGGGGGGGGGCTAACCTTCTCTTTTCCTCTCTCACCCTGAGCTGCAGATCACTCCGGCCCGTCCCCCTCTCACCCTGAGTTTGCCGACTGCTCCAGTTATGCCCCTCACCCTGAGTTTGCAGACTGCTTCGGACCCGTCCCTCCTTTGGTTTATCCTCCCGACTTCACGCAACCGGAGTCCCAGATGCATCACCCCGCCCCCTTTGAACTGATGATTGAACTGATTATTGAATTGACTATTACCATTCAGTCCACCTTTAGTCTAAACCGGGCCGGCCAGCGAAGGATGGGCACCCCCTCTCTAGCCAGGTTCCTTCCGAGATTTCTTCCCACTGGGGAGTTTTTTCTCGCCACTGTTCAGTGTTTTTTTCTCCCCTACCGGGGAGTTTTTTACCTCATTTTGCTGGTTGGGGGCTAAGGCCTGGTTTTTTGCTCAATTTTCCTTCTGTTTCCCTGTGCAGCATCTTTGTGACAGTTCTCTGTAAAAAGCGCTATACAAATAAAATTGAATTGAATTGAATTGAATCTCCACAAGGATACGCTGGAGCTCTGTTAGAGTGACCCTCAGGTTCCTGCTCACCTCCCTGGCCAAGGCCCGTCTTCCCCGATTGCTCAGTTTGGCCGGGCGGCCAGGTCTAGGAAGATTCTTGGTGGTTCCAAAGTTCTTCCATTTACGAATGATGGTGGCCACTGTGCTCTTTGGGACCTGTAAAGCTGCAGAGATTTTTCCGTACCCTTCTCCAGATCTATGCCTTGACACAATCCTGTTTCTGAGGTCTGCAGATAATTCCTTTGACCCCATGGCTTGGAGTTTGCTCTGACATGCACTGTCAACTGTGGGACCTTATATAGGCAGGTGTTGGCAATCCCCAATCATGTCCAATCAATTGAATTTATCACAGGTGGACTCCAATTAAGTTGTAGAAACATCTCAAGCAGTATCAGTGGAAACAAAATGTACCTCAGCTCACTTCTGGGTGTCATATCAAAGGGTGTGCACACTTGTGTACATATGATATTTTACATTTTGATGTTTTATAAATTAGCACAAATGTCTAAAAACCTGTTTTCACTTTGTCATTATGGGCTATTTTGTGTAGAATTTTGAGACAAAAAATGAACTCAATCTATTGTAGAATATGTCTGTAACGTAATAAAACGTGGAGAAGGTGAAAGGGGTGGGGAGACTTTCCGGCTTGACTGTATACACCCATAATGAACATAAGTGGGCATATCTCAAGATTTCCACAGTAAAATGTCTTCATACTTGGTAGGCTTATAGAAGGGGCCTTTGAGAATGTTAGCCAGTTCACCTTTTTAAGTAATTATGGGAAAATCTTGTGTAATGCCTTTCAATGTTAGTGTTGCCCTATATACCCATGTACAGCAATAATGAACATAACTGGGCATATCTCAATATTTCCACAGTAAAAATACTTCATACTGGGTAGGCAAATAGAATGGACCTTGCTAAATGTCACTCAGTTGACCTTAATGAGTAATTATGGGAAAATCCTGTGTAATGGTCTGTCAAAGATAGTGTTGCCATATACACCCATATACAGCAATAATGAACATAATAGGGCATATCTCAAGATTCCCACAGTAGAATGTCTTTATACTTTACAGGCATATAGAATGGGCCTTGGCAAATGTCATGCAGTTGAACTTTGTTCGTACTTTTGGGGAAATCTTGTGTAATGGTCTGTCAATGATAGTGGTGCGATATATACCCATATACAGCAATACAGAACAGAAATGGTCCTATCTCAAAAGTCCCACAGTAGAATGTCTACATCCTTGGCAGGCACATAGAATGGGCCTTGGTAAATGTCACTCAATTGACCTGTGTGAGTAATTATGGGAAGATTATTTGTAATGCCTGTCAATGTTAGTGTTGCCCTGTACATCCATATACAGCAATAATGAACATAATTGGGCATATTTCAATATTTCCCCAGTAGAATGTCTTCATACTTGGCAGGCATATAGAATGGGCCTTTGAAAATGTTACCCAGTTGACCTTTGTACGTAATTATGGGAAAATCTTGTGTAATGCCTTTCAATGTTAGTGTTGCCCTATATACCCATATACAGCAATAATGAACGTAATTGGGCATATCTCAAGATTCCCACAGTAGAATGTCTTTATACTTTACAGGCATATAGAATGGGCCTTGGCAAATGCCATTCAGTTGAACTTTGTTCGTACTTATGGGAAAATCTTGTGTAATGGTCTGTCAATGATAGTGGTGCGATATATACCCATATACAGCAATACAGAACAGAAATGGTCCTATCTCAAAAATCCCACAGTAGAATGTCTACATCCTTGGCAGGCACATAGAATGGGCCTTGGTAAATGTCACTCAATTGACCTGTGTGAGTAATTATGGGAAGATTCTTTGTAATGCCTGTCAATGATAGTGTTGCCATATGCACCCATATACAGCAATAAAGAACATAAATGGTCTTATCTCAAAAGTCCCACAGTAGAATGTCTACATCCTTGGCAGGCACATAGAATGGGCCTTGGTAAATGTCACTCAATCGACCTGTGTGAGTAATTATGGGAAGATTCTTTGTAATGCCTGTCAATGTTAGTGTTGCCCTGTACACCCATATACAGCAATAATGAACATAATTGGGCATATTTCAATATTTCCCCAGTAGAATGTCTTCATACTTGGCAGGCATATAGAATGGGCCTTTGAAAATGTTACCCAGTTGACCTTTGTAAGTAATTATGGGAAAATCTTGTGTAATGCCTTTCAATGTTAGTGTTGCCCTATATACCCATATACAGCAATAATGAACATAATTGGGCATATCTCAATATTACCACAGTAAAACTCCTTCATACTTGGCAGGCATATAGAATGGGCCTGTGTACATGTTAGCCCTTTGACCTTTCTAAGTATTTATGGGAAATTCTTGTGTAATGCCTGTCAATGTTAGTGTTGCCCTATACACCCATATACAGCAATAATTAACATAATTGGGCATATCTCAATATTATCACTGCAGAATGTCTTCATACTTGGCAGGCATATAGAATGGGACTTGGTAATTGTCAGTCAGTTGACCTTCGTAAGTAATTATGGGAATATCTTGTGTAATGCCTGTCAATGATAGTGTTGCCATATGCACCCATATACAGCAATAAAGAACATAAATGGTCCTATCTCAAAGGTTCCACAGTAGAATGTCTTCATACTTGGCATGCATATAGAATGGGCCTTGCTAAATGTCACTGTCAATATTAGTGTTCCCATATACAGTGCACTCATATAAAGCAATCAAGAACAGAAATAGTCATATCTGAAAAGTTCAACAGTAGAATGTCTTTATTCTTGGCAGGCACATAGAATGGACCTTGATCTTCATCATTCAGTTGAGTTATGGGGAAATCCTGTGTAAAGGAAACTCAAATATAGCGTTGCCATATACATCCATATATAGCAATAATGAACATAAATGGCCATATTTCAAAATTTCCACAGTAATAATACTTGATATGCCTACAGAGTGGGCCTTTGTAATCCTTCACTTAAACACTAGTCTTCAGTAAGCTGAATGAAATGCTTAACTTGCTAAGATACCAAAAAAAGCAAGCCCACAAGTGAAAAATGTTAAATAAATGACACAATTCACTCCACACTTGCTCTGAACGTTGAAAAAAAAGAGAAAAATCAAAACGCACACGGTCACTGTAGGTAGCTAGCTACAGAGCTCTACATATTTACACTCTATGATCGACTGCTCTCAATTGCAGGTCTGAAAAAAAAATAGTGTCAAGTAACGTTAGCCAGTCTACTTCTTTGGTTGAATTTGTCTTAACTGAGTGGGAGGGGTAAATCAAACAGACACGATATTGCTCAATCAAATTAGTGGCACAAATTAATCTCGTTCGCTTTCGTCCTCATAGTCACTCATGTTGACGAGCGATAATTCGCTAGCTAGTACTAGCTAAATTGACAGAAGTTCAGCTGGACGAATCATGCCAGTGACTATAGAGGATTATTCAGCCCAAAATTAAAATGAAAACGAAAATTAAAATGGAAAATGAAAATGGAGGATTATTCAGCCCAAAATTTATATTAAAATTTAAATCTTTTCATTTTCGTTTTCGTTTTCATTTTCATTTTCATTTTCGTTTTCATTTTCATTTTCAAACTGTATCTATGTAAATGAGGGGGTATGGTCAAGAAAGCAGGGTGGGCCTCATACAGGTTTAGTGCAGTAGCACTTAATGAACACTAGGGGGAGCATAGCATAGGGATGGGTAACAGTCTTTGCTTGATACTATGCTCTCAGGGCACTCGTAAGTTTTAATGGATGAAATGATGAAGAATCTGAGCAGTGTTATAAAGTATTCTTGTTTTATGAAAGAAACGGAGCTAGCTAGCCAGCGCTACGGTGTGTAGGCTATAGGTCAAACCTGCGAGGTGGAAAATCCAGGTTCAGAAAGTGTAAGTCCTCCCCAATCATTTGTTCCAATCACCTGGATTTGCTAATTATCACAATTCTTCAGCCAAGAGGTAGGAGCTAACTAGGCTAATTAGTGAAATTGTGAGCCTACCATAGGCTACATTGTGCCAGGTTAAACGTTGGATTGGATCAGTTGTGTTGGACTGCTGAAATCCTCTCTTAAAATAAATGAAAAGACCGCAAATGAGTCACTGTTTCGTTTAAACTTTTAACCTGGCTCCGGTACTTTATCTATCGACAGCCAGATTCTATTCTATGTTATGCAAAATGAGAAATGTTAATGTAGGCTATTTGAAAGTGAGTTGGCTTCGTCATACAAAAAATACAGGGTTAAATCTTAAATTGAGCTTGCTAGCTGTTTATTATTATCCTAAAATAGCTCTCATAAGTGTTTATGTTACCCATCTATCGTTAATTGTGTTTACTGTATTACACACTTTGTGTGTGTGCCATGAGTCACTGGACCGTTTATTTTAACCTGGCTACGATAGATCTAGCTAGCCTACTTCAAACTAACATTAAAGCATAGCTTCTAAAAGCTAGCTAGATTCATGACGGTCGTCAAAAAATATGGTCGCAAATATGAATAGGCTAGGGCATGAAAGATGCGTTTTTGCATTGTTATGAAAGAAAAAATATTGCTGAAGACAGCTGAAAATGGAACGCACAAAATGGTGCTATGACGTTTTATTCTATCCAGTTGTTCACATCAGAGCTAGAATCCTGAAAAATAAACGAGAATGTCTAAACTTGGAACCTGCCAAGTGTGTCGTTGTTTTTTCCCTGAGGGAATTTCACAAAGCAGAGGTGTAGCCTAGCTACTAAACGAGATTAAGGGGTTAGTGAGACAGGTGTGTGCGGGTTGGACCCGTAATGCACGACTCAGAACACGGACGTAATAATAAATGCCCACAAGGGCTTTATTATGGGGAAATCCAAAAATCGTAGTCACACAAGCAAAGTTCATCCACAGAAAATCCAGCCAAAAAACCAAAGTATAGTACCGAGGGAGAAGGCAGTCTCGGAATCGGTACACCATGCACAAGTTCAGAAACCAGAGTAGCTGTCAGCGGAGCAGAAGTACAATTCAGGGGTAAGCAGAGTTCGTAGGTCGTGGGACGTTGCAGGAGTCAGACCGAAGTCCTATCCGCGGGGCAGAGGTACAAACAGACAGCAGGCAAAACTCGTGGTCAAAAACAGGCAGTAGAAACGGTAGGCAGGCAGTAACAATGGTCAGTAAACAGGCTTGGATCAATAACAAAAGTCAGACAATGGATAACGCTCAAAAGTGACAGTAGTAAACTAACAGGCAACAATTTCGCGAAGACAAGACATGAACACTGAGCTTATATGCAGGTGTAGACAGGTGCAGACACTTAGCTTGAGAGCAGCATGCGAAGGGGAATCAGGTGTGGAAAGCTGACGAGGTAACAAGATAATTAGTAATCGTTAGTAATAAACCTATCCTGACCTAGCGTTAGTAAATTAGTAAATGACATGCACAAGAAACGTAAGGTAAACATGAACACATGGTTAGAGAGTTAGTATTACCCAATCCTGATCTAATGTTAGTAGATTAGTAAATAGACACGGGAAAATGAAACAATTAGGGAAGGCTGAGTGACAGCAAGAGAGAGAGGGAAAACAGCATGAATGCAAGGCTGCAGAAAAACACGGAAATATGTATGCTAAATAAACTGCATCGTAACATAAACAGAACACAAGCATGACAAGAACAGAAAAATAAACTGTGACAATAACTAAACATGAAACGTAGCATGAACATGGCAGAAACGTAACAGGACCCCCCCCCCTAACGACCGACTCCTGACGGTCTACACAGTTTATCAGGGTGGTCACAGTGAAAGTCACTTATCAAAGACTTGTCAATGACAAGACTGGGAGCGATCCAGGAACGCTCCTCAGGGCCATACCCCTCCCAGTCCACCAGATACTGGAACCCCCGGCCTCGCTTGCGAATGTCCAGTAGCTTCTTAACAGTGAAGGCCGGGTGGTTATCTATGATACGGGGAGGAGGGGGTGGGGGATCAGGAGGGCAAAGGGGGTCAGTGGAATAGGGTTTAATGCATGAAACATGAAACGTGGGGTGAATCTTAAGGGAAGGGGGCAAAGACAGCTTGACAGAGGTGGGATTGATTATGCTCAGAATCTTAAAGGGACCAATGAAACGGGGTTGCAGTTTGTGGGAAGTGGATTGTAGGGGAATGTCTTTAGAGGAGAGCCAAACTGAATCGCCAGGCTTGTACTCAGGGGCTGGAGTGCGGTGGCGATCAGCGACTCTACGATTCCGTTCAGCCGTGCTCAATAGTGCGGCCCGGGCGTCTCTCCAGATCTTGAGGCAGCGGTGCATGTGGGTGGCAAGGGAGGGAACAGCAATCTCGGCCTCTTGATCGGGGAACAGTGGGGGTAGGTAACCGAGGGAAACTTCGAATGGGGACTTTCCAGTAGCGGCGCAGGGCAGGGCGTTGTGTGCATACTCGACCCAGGTGAGCATCTTGCTCCATGAAGTGGGATTCTTGGCCGACACACAACGTAAAGCAGCTCCGAGGTCTTGGTTGGCCCTTTCGGTTTGACCGTTAGACTGGGGGTGGTAACCTGACGTGAGGCTGGAGGTGGCTCCGAGAGCCGAACAGAATGCCTTCCAGACCTGGGAGATGAACTGGGGGCCACGGTCCGAGACAATGTCTGCGGGAATGCCATGGATCCGGAACACTTCTTTGACCAGTAGATCCGCGGTTTCTTGGGCAGTGGGCAATCCAGGCAGGGGGATGAAGTGCGCCGCCTTACTGAACCTGTCGACCACAGTCAGGATGGTGGTGTTGCCCTCAGAAGGGGGAAGTCCGGTCACAAAATCCACCCCGATGTGGCTCCAAGGGCGACTGGGCACTGGCAGAGGTTGGAGCAGACCAGCTGGGGCCTGGTGAGAGGCCTTGCTCCTGGCACAGGTGGTACAGGCCTTGACAAAACGCCTGGTGTCGGGGATCATGGAGTTCCACCAGAACCTTCTCTTGAGAACAGCCAGGGTCCGGGTAAAGCCGGGATGGCAGGACATGAGGGAGGAGTGAGCCCATTGGAGGACATGTGTCCGGGCGGCGAAGGGAACGTAAAGGCGTATACCGGGATTGGACCTGGGATCGGGCTCATCACGTAGCGCCTTCTTGATAATGGCCTCAATCCTCCAGGACACCGAAGCAACGGTGCAGGACCCAGGGAGGATGTTCTCCGGCGCCTCTCGCTCGGAACTGGCCATGAACTGTCGGGACAAAGCATCTGGCTTGACATTCTTGGAACCAGGGCGGTAGGTCAGAGAAAAATTGAACCGACCAAAGAACAGGGCCCATCTGGCTTGGCGGGAGTTCAACCTCTTGGCTGTCTGTAGGTACGCCAGATTCTTATGGTCGGTCCAGACCACAAATGGTTTCTCGGCGCCCTCCAACCAATGCCTCCACTCCTCCAGTGCTAGTTTGACAGCGAGTAGCTCACGGTTTCCCACGTCATAATTCCTCTCTGCTGGAGACAGCTTACGGGAGAAGAATGCACAGGGATGTAGAAGGTTGTCAGTGGGGGAAACCTGAGAGAGCATGGCCCCTACTCCGGTGTCGGACGCATCAGAGTCCACGACAAACTGACGAGTGGGGTCGGGGTGCACCAGAATTGGAGCGGAGGTGAACAGTTTCTTGATCTTTTTTAAGGCATTTTCAGCCTCAGGGTTCCAGCGGAACGGCATGGCAGTAGACGTGAGCTTGGTGAGAGGGGCGACGACCTGGCTGTAGCTCCGGATGAATCTCCGGTAAAAGTTTGCGAATCCCAAGAAACGTTGCAGATGTTTCCGAGTGGCAGGCGTGGGCCAGTCTGTGACCGCCTGGATCTTCTTGGGATCCGCCCTGATTTGTCCCCTCTCCAAGATAAAGCCCAGGAACTCGACCGTGTCGGTGTGGAACACACACTTCTCAGCCTTAACATAGAGTCTGTTCTCCAGAAGTCGTTGGAGAACCTGCATGACGTGACCCTCGTGTTCCTTGATGTTGGTGGAGTAAATCAAAATATCGTCCAGATACACAAATACGTAGCGGCCCAATAGGTCCCGTAGGACGTCATTAACTAGCGCCTGAAAGACGGCGGGGGCGTTAGTAAGGCCGAAAGGCATGACTAGGTACTCAAAGTGTCCTAACGAGGTGTTGAAGGCGGTCTTCCATTCGTCCCCCTCACGAATGCGCACCAAGTGGTAGGCGTTGCGTAGGTCCAGCTTGGAGAATATGGTGGCTTCGTATAGAGGGTGAAACGCGGAATCAATCAGGGGTAATGGGTACTTGTTCTTGACCGTGATATTGTTCAATTCTCTGAAGTCAATACAAGGACGCAGCGAGCCGTCTTTTTTCTGGACGAAGAAAAATCCAGCGCCCACAGGTGATGAAGAGGGGCGAATCAGACCGTTGGCTAGGCAATCCCGAATATATTTCTCCATGGCTTCCCTTTCAGGTTTGGAGACGTTGTAAAGTCGGCTTGAGGGAAGAGTGGAACCGGGTAGCAGCTCGATCGCGCAATCATAGGGTCTGTGAGGAGGAAGTGTCTGTGCTTGCGTCTTGGAGAAAACGATGCCCAGGTCGTGATAGGGGGCTGGCACGTTTTCAAGAGACAGCTTGGTGTCTTGAGGTGGGGTAGGTGCGCCCCCGGCAGGTGCAGGTGCGGACCGAAGACAGGCTTGGTGACACTGACGGCTCCAGGCTTGAATGTGGTGGGATTTCCAGTCAATGACGGGGTTGTGTTCTTGAAGCCAGGGTAGTCCCAGAATGAGCGGGTCGTTGGGGGAGCGGATGATGTGAAACTGGATGAACTCATGATGGTTGCCAGAAATGATAAGTTGAACGGGTTCCGTGACGTGGGTCATCTTGTAGAATATCTTGCCGTCCAATGACCGAGCATTCACGGTGTGGGGCAGTGGAAGGGTGGGAATGTCCAGATCTCTGACCATAACTTCGTCCATAAGGTTAGCGTCCGCTCCAGAGTCTATGAGCACGCTCACTTGAACCTCCTTCTCAGGTAGCATGATTGTGGCAATGAGGGTAGGGCGAGTATCGCTCTTGGAGATCTTCTCCTGGTGGGTTGAAGACCTCACTACTACGGATGACTCGGATCTCCTGGACCGGGCGGTGCACTGTGTTTGAGAATGCCCCAGCTTCCCGCAGTAGAAACATGCCCCGGTCTCCCTCCGACGTCTCCGTTCCTCGGGCGAGATCTTAACTCCGGCATGGGAAAGATCCATAGGTTCGACTACCCCAGCCTGGTTCTCCTCCGTCAGTGAGGCAGGTACTCGTCTGGGGTACGGCTGACTGGGCGGAATCGGTCTCTCCGTCCGACGAAGTCTGTAGCGGTTATCAAGGCGAATGGCGGCTCGGACGAGGGCGTCGAACTCCCTGATGGGTTCCTGATGGGCCAACTCGTCCTGGAGCACCCCGTTCAAACTGGCCCGGAACAAGTCCGCAAGGGCCGAGTCATTCCAGTGGGTAGCCGCAGCGATTGTCCGAAAGTCAATAGAGTGGTCCGCGGCACTTTTAAGGCCTTGGCGGAGGGCAATGAGTTGCTGTGAGGGCTCTTGGTCACTGGAGGCGTGCTGGAACACTTTGCGGATCTCCTCCGCAAAGACCATGTAGCTGAGAGGAAATGAACCTCCGGACCACACCGCAGTAGCCCAGTCCAAAGCTCTCCCCTTGAGTAACCCCATCACGTAGCCAATCCGTCGCTCGTCAGTCGGATATGTCAATGGCTGTTGTCGGAAGACAAAGTCACACTGTAACAGAAACGCCTTGCATCTCTCCGGCTCACCACCGAACCTCTCCGGGGGGGGCTGTTGTGGCTCCCGGAATTGCCAGGTTCCCATGGGGTGGGAGGGTGGGATAGCCGGCGGCTTAGCAGGTTGCTCTGGAGTGCGTGGTTGAACAGCAATGGCCAGTCTCCTCATCTCCGCGCACAACTCTTTAATCTCCTCCCGGAGATCGGAAATCCCCTGGGCGTGCTGCTGCACGATGAGGCCTTGTTGTTGCAGAGCGTGGAACATGGCGGTTGAGTCAGCAGGGTCCATCGTGGCGAAATTGTTCTGAGACAGGTGTGTGCAGGTTGGACCCGTAATGCACGACTCAGAACACGGACGTAATAATAAATGCCCGCAAGGGCTTTATTATGGGGAAATCCAAAAATCGTAGTCACACAAGCAAAGTTCATCCACAGAAAATCCAGCCAAAAAACCAAAGTATAGTACCGAGGGAGAAGGCAGTCTCGGAATCGGTACACCATGCACAAGTTCAGAAACCAGAGTAGCTGTCAGCGGAGCAGAAGTACAATTCAGGGGTAAGCAGAGTTCGTAGGTCGTGGGACGTTGCAGGAGTCAGACCGAAGTCCTATCCGCGGGGCAGAGGTACAAACAGACAGCAGGCAAAACTCGTGGTCAAAAACAGGCAGTAGAAACGGTAGGCAGGCAGTAACAATGGTCAGTAAACAGGCTTGGATCAATAACAAAAGTCAGACAATGGATAACGCTCAAAAGTGACAGTAGTAAACTAACAGGCAACAATTTCGCGAAGACAAGACATGAACACTGAGCTTATATGCAGGTGTAGACAGGTGCAGACACTTAGCTTGAGAGCAGCATGCGAAGGGGAATCAGGTGTGGAAAGCTGACGAGGTAACAAGATAATTAGTAATCGTTAGTAATAAACCTATCCTGACCTAGCGTTAGTAAATTAGTAAATGACATGCACAAGAAACGTAAGGTAAACATGAACACATGGTTAGAGAGTTAGTATTACCCAATCCTGATCTAATGTTAGTAGATTAGTAAATAGACACGGGAAAATGAAACAATTAGGGAAGGCTGAGTGACAGCAAGAGAGAGAGGGAAAACAGCATGAATGCAAGGCTGCAGAAAAACACGGAAATATGTATGCTAAATAAACTGCATCGTAACATAAACAGAACACAAGCATGACAAGAACAGAAAAATAAACTGTGACAATAACTAAACATGAAACGTAGCATGAACATGGCAGAAACGTAACAGTTAGACAGCTAATTTAAATTTCCACCCTGGATTTTCTGTATATCACAAAGCCGACTCACTTTCAAATACATTAATGTCTCGATAGACTTTTAGAAGCTATGCCTTAATGTTCGTTTGAAGTAGGCTAGCTAGATCTATCGGAGCCAGGTTAAAAGTGTAGCCTAAACAGTCCACATGCACACACATGAAGTGTGTAATACAGTAAACACAATTAACGATAGATGGGACAATAACACTTATGAGAGAAACACTTATGAGAGCTATTTTAGGATAATAATAAACCGCTAACAAGCTCAATTTAAGATTTAACCCTGGATTTTTTGTATGTCGAAGCCGGCTCACTTTCAAGTAGCCTACATTAACATTTCTCAATTTGTATAACATATAGTAGTTATAGAATCTGGCTGTCAATGGACTTTTTGAAGCAATGCCTTAATGTTCGCTTAAAGTACCGGAGCCAGGTTAAAAGTTTAAACGATCCAGGGACTCATTTGCGGTCTTTTCATTTATTTTAAGAGAGGATTTCATTTCCAGCAGTCCAACACAACCATCCAATCCAACGTTTAACCTGACACAATGTAGCCTATCGTAGGCTACTACCAGGTTTGCAGAGGTAAAAATTCCAGGGGTCAGAAATTAAAAGTCCTGCCGTGTTTCTTCCACCCATGAACTCACGATTTCACTAATTAGCCTAGTTAGCTCCTACCTCTTGGCTGAAGAATTGTGATAATTAGCAAATCCAGGTGATTGGAACAAATGATTGGGGAGGACTTTCACCTTCTGAACCTGGATTTTCCACCTCGCAGGTTTGACCTATAGCCTACACAGCGTAGCGCTGGCTAGCTAGCTCCGTTTCTTTCATAAAACAAGAATACTTTATAACACTGCTCAGATTCTTCATCATTTCATCCATTAAAACTTATGAGTGCCCTGAGAGCATAGTATCAAGCATAGACTGTTACCCATCCCTATGCTATGCTCCCCCTAGTGTTCATTAAGTGCTACTGCACTAAACCTGGATGAGGCCCACCCTGCTTGCTTGACCATACCCCCTCATTTACATAGATACAGTTCGAAAATGAAAACGAAAATGATAATGAAAATGATAATGAAAATGATAATGAAAATGATAATGAAAATGATAATAAAAATCAAAATGAAAACGAAAATGAAGATTTTAATTTTAATTTTGGGCTGAATAATCCTCCATTTTCATTTTAATTTTAATTTTGGGCTGAATAATCCTCCATAAGTGACATCATCGTGTATGTAAATTAAGATGGCGGCGCTCCGAACAAGCAAAACGTAAAAATCTGGTTAAGAAATGCGATATATTATAAAATTTATATTCGTTTTTCAGATTATTTTTTCGATAGAAAATACAACAATGAATGTGTTATCAACTTAGATATGGATGTTTCAGTTCCCCTTTAAGTTTGTTTTCCTGAATAGAAATTGTTCCAAATTATTCCAAAAAAGTTATATAAACACATTCATAAAATAAGTGAGTTATTGTCTCCTCCTCAGTGTCACAAAAAACACATTTGTCTTCAATATTCTTTACAAATCGTGCAATAACCTTTTTCACTGGATATATCAAGTGAATAACTTTAAAAGAAACTTATTTTATTATATTGGTGTGACAATACTTCCTTGGTAAATTCCATACATCTTTCCAGATAATGTTGTCATATTTTGAATTCCAATATAATTTAGCATGTAGGTTACTTCCATACACATCTTCCTAATATGGACATTATTACATTTAATATCTGTAATGCAGATTCCATCTAGAAGTATTTTAGTTGTAATATCATAATTTATTTGAAAGGGTAGGCACCCTTAAGACTGATGAGTCCTGTAGGAATTGCATCGAATACAATTGCATATTCTTTCATGGTGACAGGAATCCCCTACTTTTTGAGAAAATCTGAGTAATTAAAGAGTTGTCCTGTTATGGTTCCGAGCAGGGACTGGACCCAAATGCACGACTCAACACACAAGGAATTTCCAATAGTTCCAATAATTTTTTGCTTCGACAAAACCTCCTGAAGCATAGGGAGAGAGACAGACAAGACAAAACCAGATATGGATTAGCAGGGGATCAGCGGGAGCGGGAGAGGCCAGGGACTGGATTGTGGCAGGAATCCGGGCTGGTTGAGCACAGGAGGAGCGGAGAGCGGGAGACAGGGCAGAGTGGAGTGGACACGAACAGCTGCAGGTTAGCAGAGCTGGAGCACCGGCTGGATGCACACACAGCAGCAGGCTGCAGAACTGGAGCACAGGCAGGATGCACACACAGCTGCAGGTTGGTGGAACTGGAGCAAAGGCAGGATGCACACACAGCTGTAGGTGGGCAGAACTAGAGCACAGGCAGGATGCAGCTGCAGGCTGGTAGACTTGGAAGCAGAACAGAGTTAGTAACAAACGAGGCAGGACAGCATGAACAGCGTGTTGACGCCGTTCCTGGCGAGAGCTAATTAAAGCTGGACAAGACTGGAAAGTAGCGAGTTAACGCAGATTCAAACGAGTGCTTTAAGCAGGCAAGACAGGACTAGATACAAAGTATCCAACGAGACAAGACCAGAGTATTACTACAATGAGACTTAACAAACTGGCACAGGACAAAGAACACCGGGTGACTAAATACAAAAGTAAATAAGTATCAATTAAGTGCCGCGTGCGAATGTATGCATGAGTGATTAATGGAGCAGAGAGTGTGCAGAATGCATGCCGAGAGAAGGAAAGGGATAGGCGGACAAAGAGCAGTAGAACAGAGTGACACGAAAGGGAAAACCATGCCCAGCCTGCAGTACGAGGGGAAACAATCAGGAATACAAACAAACACGATACGAGAGGAAACAGGTAAAACACGGGACACAAAAGGACAGGAATGAGAGCATCACAGTACCCACATCACACCTGTGGGGGGGGGGGCATCAACGGGAGCACTGAGGGGGCTGGAGGCGACAGGCTTGACCCTTCTGACGTGGAAGGTGGGATGGATCTTTAGTGAGGCGGGGAGTTGGAGTTTGACCGTGACAGGGTTGATAATACTGAGGATGGGGAAGGGACCAATGAATCTGGGCTGGAGCTTTTTGGAAGTGGATTGGAGTGCCAGCCAGACCAGCTGTCCGGGAGTGTACTGCGGGGCTGCAGTCCGATGAAGGTCCGCCGGGCGTCGTGTACGGGAGGTGGTGCGAAGGAGTGCGGTACGTGTCAGCCTCCACACACTCTTGCATCTGAGGAGGTGGGACCGTACATAAGGAACGGCAACCTCCTCCTCCTGGACCGGAAACAGGGGTGGTTGGTACCCCAAGGAGCAATCGAACGAGGACATCCCAGTGGCAGAGCTCCTCAGGGAGTTACTCAACCCAGGGCAGGAACCGACTCCAGGAGGAGGGGTTGCGAGCTGACACGCACCGCAGGGCAGCTCTCAGGTCCTGATTAGTCCGCTCCGTCTGACCGTTAGACTGGGGGTGGTACCCAGAGGACAGGCTGGCTGAGGCGCCCAGGGCTGCACAAAACGCCCTCCATACCCGGGAGGAGAACTGGGGCCCACGGTCAGGGATGACGTCAGAGGGGATCCTGTGCAGCCTCACCACGTGCAGCACCAGGAGCTCCGCTGTTTCCAACGCGGACGGGAGTTTGGGCAGGGGGACGAAGTGGGCTGCCTTGGAGAACCGGTCCACGATGGTAAGGATGGCAGTGTTGCCATCCGACAGGGGCAGACCGGTCACAAAGTCCACCCCTATGTGGCTCCAAGGACGGCCCGGGACAGGGAGGGGGCGAAGGAGGCCAGCGGGGGGCTGGTGGGAGGCCTTGCTCCTGGCGCACACCGGGCAGGTGAGGACGAAGGCACGGGTATCCCCCCCTTCAGGGTGGGCCGCCAGAAACTCCTCCTGACAAGGGTGGTCGTCCTAGCGATCCCTGGGTGGCAGGCCAGACGGGAGGCATGGGCCCACTGGAGGACCTGGGAGCGGACGGGATTGGGAACAAACAGACACAAGTTAGGGTTATTGCGGGGGTCCGGGTGGGTAGCCTGGGCGGCCTTCACCACATGCCCTCGATCTCCAAGGAGACCGCAGCCACAACGCACGATGCCGGGATAATGGGCTCCGGATCAGAAGATCTGGCATGAGGGGAAAACACACGGGACAGGGCATCCGGTTTAACATTGTGGGAAACAGGGCAGAAAGTGACTGAAAAATTTAACCGGGCAAAAAATAGGGACCAGTGCGCCTGACGAGAATTGAGTCTCTTGGCAGATTTAATATACAGGAGGTTGCGGTGGTCAGTCAGGACAAGGAATGGTTTACCTGCTCCCTCCAGCCAGTGCCGCCACTCCTCCAATGCGAGTTTAATAGCTAACAACTCCCGGTCCCCGACGTCGTAATTGTGCTCTGCCGGGGTGAGTCTCCGGGAGAAGTAGGCACAAGGGTGCATTTTACCATCCTGGACTGCACGCTGTGACAGGACCGCCCCTATGCCAGTGTCGGAGGCGTCTACCTCGACGACAAACTGCCGATCGGGGTCCGGATGACAGAGGATGGGGGCCATGGAGAACCGGGTCTTGAGGAGGTTGAATGCCTGTTGAGCCTCAGAACTCCAACGGAATGGGACAGAAGTGTAGGTTAATTTGGTGAGTGGAATGGATAAAGCGGCGATAAAAATTTGCAAAGCCCAGGAACTGTTGTAGGTGCTTACGTGTGGCTGTTTGGGGCCAGTCGGTGACGGCTTAGATCTTCACAGGGTCCGCCCGGATCCTCCCAACCCAGGAATGGAACTGACGAGGCGTGAAAACTGCACTTCTCTGCCTTGACAAATAACTTATTCTCCAGGAGTCTTTGGAGAACCTGGCGAACATGGATTACGTGCTCCTGGGGATCTTTAGAAAAAATTTATATGTCATCAATATATACAAACACTGACCGACCCAGGAAATCCCGCAGCACGTCATTAACCATGGACTGGAACACTGCTGGAGCGTTAGTCAAACCGAACGGGACCACCAGGTATTCAAAGTGTCCGAGGGGGGTGTTAAACGCCTTCTTCCACTCATCTCCCTCCCAGATACGGACGAGGTAGTAGGCGTTGCGAAGATCCAGTTTAATGAAAATGGTGGAATCATGTAGGGGTTCAAAAGCAGAATTAATTAGCGGCAGAGGATATTTGTTACGTACAGTAATATCATTCAGGCCTCGATAGTCAATGCATGGTCGGAGCGAACCGTCTTTCTTTGCCACAAAGAAACACTGCCCCCACCGGAGATGAAGAGGGACAAATAATACCTGACGCCAGGGAGTCATGGATGTAAGCTTCCATGGAAGCTTTCTTGGGACCTGAGACGACCTGATGGGCTGTAGAGACGACCTGATGGCAGTTTCGCACCAGCCAGTAGGTCGATGCAGCAGTCGTAGGGTCTATGGGGAGGCAAAGACACAGCACGGGATTTACAGAATACTTGTGACAAATCGTGATACTGTTGAGGTACACAGGACAAGTCAGGTTTAAGAATGTTACGGGAGACCCTGCCAGCCCCAGATGGAGGTAGGGCAGAGCGGAGGCAGTTAGCCAGGCAGTGTGAGCTCCAATCCTGCACTTGCGCAGTACGCCACTTGATGTGCGGATTATGAGTACGAAGCCAGGTTTGGCCGAGCACCAGAGGGGACTGAACAGAATTGGATCTCCTCTCGATGATTTCCAGACAGCACGAGTTGGAGAGGAATGGTAGAGTGTGTGACCCGACCCAGAATTCTTCCATTCAGGGCGAGTGCAGTGATAGGGTTAGACAGCAGTTTGACTGGAATTCCGGCTTTCTTGACAAAATTGGAATCAATGAAATTGGCGTTGGCTCCCGAGTCGACCAGCGCCAACAGCATCAAGGGGCTTTAAAGTGGAAGGGGCAGCGTGCATATACAGTCTCCATAATCAAATACAGATAAGACAGTTGATTGTACAATAGTTTTTCTATTAGCAAAAGAAAAGCATGCTTTATTTCTGTACAAGAAACCAATTTTAGCTTTTAGTTTTTGAGACAGATGTTCCACATGAGTCTTAAAGGAAAATCTACCATCAAGCCAAATTCCTAAATATTTATAAGATTCTACAGTTTCAATTTGAGTACCATGAAGTGTATGAATGCCAATATTAGATGCATTTCTCATTAGATTTCTTGAAAATAAAATACATTTTGTTTTATCAGAATTTAAAACAAGCTTGTGATTAATAAGAGCTAACTGAAAAGAATCAAAGGCAGACTGTAAATTAGTAATAGCCTGGTTAAGCGTGGAGCCAGTGGAATACAATATTGTATCATCCGCATAAAAATTAACATTACATTGTGGTGTTGGGAATACCATGTTGTTTATATAAAGTGTGAATTGAAGTGGACCAAGAATAGACCCTTGTGGGACACCTTTACTAATTTCAAGAGAGCTAGATTTAAAACCATCCGCAATGAGTTCTCCCAGAGAGATATGCATAAAACCAGTTAAGAGAAAGTTCATCCAATCCAATGGAGAATAACTTATTCAATAAAATATTATGGTCAACAGTGTCAAAAGCCTTTGATAGGTCAATAAAGAGTGCAGCGCACTGCAGTTTGTTATTCATAGAGTTGACAATATAATTTATCACAAGAGTTGCTGCTGTTAATGTGCTATGACCTGGCCTAAAACCTGATTGCTGTGGTTGTAAAATGTTATTAATCTCCAAAAAGGCCCGTAGCTGAGAGTTAGCTAATGATTCTAGGACTTTGGCCAGACAGGAAAGTTTTGAAATTGGACGATAGTTATTTAAGTCACTGGTATCACCCCCTTTATATAGAGGAATAACCTGGGCTGCCTTCTATAGGTTTGGGATTCTACCTGAAATAAAAGTTAAATTAAAAATGTAAGCAAGTGGTGAGGCAATTATATGAGCACTGAGACACAAAAGGCAAGGATCTAGATTGTCCTCTCCCATTGAGTTCTTTGTATTTATGCTAGCCAGTGCTTTGTAAACTTCACTATAACTTACAGGTCTAAAAGAGAATTTGCTAGGATAAAAATAATTGCATAAAGTTCCTAATACTGGGCTAAGGGTATAGCTTTCTGGAACAATTTCACCAGACAGCCTATCAAACAGATGGCCAGAGGAGATAAAATGATGATTAAAAACTTCAGATATATATCTTTTATTTATAACTAAATAATTCTTACTAGAAATGCAAGAAGGAAGAGTAGTGGTAGGATTATTTTTTAAAGATTTTACAGTTTTCCGAAAGCTATATGCATCTCCATTACAGTTTAAAAGAGAGGTCAAGTAATAATTGGACTTTGCTTTTCTTATTATGCTAATGCACTTGTTCCTTAATTGCCTAAAGCTAAGCCAATCAGCTGGAGTGCCAGTCATTCTAGCTTTGGACCAAGCTTTGTCTCTGATATGAATAGCTGCAGAAATATCTGACGAAAACCATGGGTTATATCGGTTTTTAATCCTGAAGTTCTTATAAGGAGCATGTTTATCAGCAATAGAATTAAATACATTACAGAAATGGTCCAAAGCTAGATCAGGATCAGGGATGCAACAAGTTCTTTCTAAATCAGAAAAATATAGATCCTGAAGAAAACCCTGTTCAACAAAATGTTTGAAATTTCGTTTTGTAACAATACTAGAACTATATTTTTGTTTTCTGGCATTTCGAATACAAGCAATTGGGCAGTGGTCACTGATGTCCTGAGCAAAGACCCCACAGGCTAGGTATTTAAATGGCCTATTTGTCAGTATAATATTAATCAACGTCGACTTAGAAGGGTTTTTTTGTATTTAGCCTCGTGGGTTTCAAGATTAACTGAGTAAGATTTAACTCAAAGCACAGTTCTTTTAACCTATTTGAACTTGTAGAGAGCCAGTCAAGATTCAAATCACCCATGACAATCAGTTCGGATGAGGCGTAAGATGACATTAATTTGCCAATGTCTTCTAACGCCTCATTACTTGCAGAGGGAGGGCGGTAAATACCAATAATAGTAAAATGGGCATCCCCCCAAATACACATGTCCAGAACAATATATTCATACTTATTAGGCACTGAGGCAGCAGTGAGTTCACATACAGCAAAACATTCCTTTACAAATGTCAATACCCGACCTCCTTTAGATTTTCTATCTGATCTAAATAAATTATATCCATCAATGTTAATGTCTGAATTTGGTACTTTTCTTGTGAGCCAGGTTTCAGAAAGGATGAAAATGTCAGGGGAAGTTTCATTCATCATAACATGCACAAAATCCAGCTTTGGAATAAGGCTCCTAATATTTACGTGCAATAGTCCTAACCCCTGACGAGTTTTAAATTCTCGCGGTGACTCTAAATTAGACGAATGCCTACTATTATTGGTAGATGATGTAGGCAAAATGACGGAAGGTTGAGTATTTATTTGTACAAGACTTTTTGCGGTAACACCGTTGGGTCTGAATTTCTGCCGATGGAGACGTGCAATGCAAAATGTAGACGTACCTCCTAACTTGTGGGGGGAGCCAAAGAGAGCTATTTGTTGAGTACAGGAAGTAACCAGGGAGTGTTGCAGGGGGTTATAGTGCACGGAAGTAGATAGTCACCGAAGATATGGCGCATTCAACACATGGTAAACAATGTTAGCTGTTAACTTACGAGCACCCTGTTGATTTGGGTGCAGACCGTCTCTTAAAAAACGAAGAACGTTCCCAAAACAAATGAAAATTGTCAATAAAACCTAGGTTGCTAGCGCTACACTGAGACTGAAGCCATGTATGAAGGCTAAGAAGTCTCGTAAAATGACCTATTCCTCGGCCCAGTGTGGGAATAGGACCGGAGATAAAAATGTCTCTACCATTGCCACTTAAAAGGTTAAAAAGACAGATAAAATCGCCTTTCAAGAGCTCAGATTGCTGGCGAGAAATGTCGTTTGTGCCGACATGGATCACAACTTTCTTTATGTCCAAATTCTGAGCCAGAATACCTGGAAATTTGTCCATTAAATTGGAGACTGTGGCACCCAGAAAGCAATAAGTCACTGCCGCTTTATTTCTAATGTCCCTGACGATGGAATCGCTGATGATAAGTATTTTGGGCGACAGGGAAGGGAGTGCTGGTCTCCGCGAGGGGGCTGCATCAAGTGGGCCTACCCGAACGTCCACCCACTGAGGAGGAGACGGAGAGAAGCCAGCTGGCAGCCGGGAGAGGTGGTCAGCAGGCGGTGTGGCACGTCCGGCAGTAGCCAACGGCGGCGCAGGCCGCGAAAAAGACGCAGAGGGAGATGGAGGGGAGCGGGCGACAGAGGAAACTGTTTATCTCGTCAAGGATGAGATACCTGTTGCTCAGCTGGAGGGTTTGCGGAGGACAAGGCCGGGAGGAGCAATGGCCATTTTGTTTTCCCCCACGGACTGTAATCCAGGGGCCGGGCCCAAGAGGAGTGGAGGAGGCCTGGGATTTGGGCTTTGCACCCCATCGGACCCAGGGACTTTCCTCTGGGAGCGGGCAAGGTGCTGTGTGTTCGAGACCCATAGCGACACAGGGGAGAGTTGTGGCCAGGGAGTCGATGAGCAGCTCATCCTCTTTTATCTGGTAGAGAGTTGATATTCTCCCTTCCAGTTCAGCGATCTTTTGGCTGAGTTGGTTGCGGCGAGGTAAGTGGTGGCATAGTCCTGAGCTGGGATCTGGGATTCCCGCTTCGACCAGATAAAAGCTTTAAAACCAGGGCGATCGGCAAAAAGCAGCAGGTAGATAAAATAGTGAAATGCTAAAAAATTTAATAATAAAATGCTAAAATCGTGTCAAAAATAATAAAACAATAAAACGATAAAGTAATAAAAACTTTTGTTTAATTTCTAAATTGGCCATCCTCCAATAAAGTTTTATTAAATTTCCATACGGTATGCCTTCTAATTCTATCAGGTCTCGATAGGTCTATTGATAAATATATAGCTTTGTGATCAGTAAGAATAGAATAGAATAGAATAACTTTTATTTTCCCGTTTGGGAACTTCAGTTGTAGCCCCAGCAACAACAAAAAGACAGAGACAGTGGGGCAGACCCACAGCACACAAACAAACATATCAAATAAAGACATTCAATAGAATCATTTAATTAATCAAGTGAATTAAAGTGGAATACAACCATGCTGCCATGATTAAAAATAGCCCCCACAGTCCCGAGATGTCCAGTGGCATTAAGCAGTTCAACACACAAACTGCGCCTCCGCGACTTTCCTCCATACACGCAGTGTTGCGGTCTCTGTACACTGTCGAAACGGATCCATTGAACTGCGTCAACCTTCCCAGTCGTGGCCTCACTCCTCCCGCGCATTATCTTCTCCTTCCATTCCCTGGTTGCCTTTTGAAGATTTCCTGCACCTTTCCAGGATTTCTATGTCTCCAAATATCAATTACATCCAAACCCAAGCATAAATTACTAAATTCAGGAGGGATATTAGTAGCAGTAACCCGAGGTGGGAAACGATCAATGTTAGAGTCCCATGTTGAATTAAAATCTCCACCAAATATAAGTTTAGCATCATTAAACTTTTCCAACAGTAATGAAACTTCCTCCTCAATTTCCTGAAACAGGTCCCTATTCTGTGAGATGTTATTTGTTGCATATATGTTCCCCAAAATCAATTGTTGACCATTTATCTCTATAGTAAGTATAATCCATCTTCCAGAGTGATGAGATTTACAGTTGATCACCTTTCCTTTAAATGAATCCTTTAAAATTGCAACACCCGCAGAATTGTTACTTCCATAAGACATCCATATATCTTTACCCTATTGCAGCAGACCCTTCTCCATTCACAGCAACGCTTCAGTGACGTATGACCGGGGTAGTCCATACGCTATCATCTCGCGATACTTCAATACATTACGGCCATCTCGCCATCTTCGCTAAGGTAAGGTCCTTGAAGCTTTGTATTTTTTTATTTGATAATATTTTCATCTATATATTTATGATTCATGGACTACGTTTAGCTGCTATACGATTCTTTTGAAAGTGATTAAGTTGAAATTTTTCTAGTGGCGTCAAATGTACTCATAGCAATTGGGATAAAATCGGTGCCTGATATGTTTTTGAAGACCAAACATGGCGCTCGGTTTGAATACAGTAGCTGGGTGGCTAGCTGTCTAGTATGCTAACGTCTAACCTAACGTTAACATTAGCTTCATGATTGAAAGTTGGTGTAGTTCACATTACTTGGATATGTGTAACTAAGTTATATAGCAGCTGTTTACTGATTAATTAATAGAAATGGTTCTGGCTAGTCTATATTAACGTTTTCTCCATCTAGACCTCTGGATTTTGATATGAATATCTGCAGACAGAACTCCATCTAAGTTACTCCATAGAGAAAAGCGAACGCTGTAACTTAGAGGCGTTTTACGGCCAAGCTCAGTCCTCATGCATATTTTCCCTTTATTGTGATGGCAGGTAACTATTCCATCCGCAAAGTTACTGCTTGGGATCAAAGCACACCGGTTATTTCTTAACCCGTGAAAAATTAAACACGTTTTTTTCACCAGACAACCTAGTCACCGTCTTCTTTAAACCCGCTTCCAAACGGAATCGAGCTGAGTAATTATGAAAGTTCTTCCCTATTCTGGCACTTGTCCTCTTCACAATTCTCAGCCGGCTAGGGCAGGCTATGAACGGTTGAAATTTCAATACAGACTAGTGAAAAATAAACATGGACGCCACAGACTTATTCGCTCTGACAATGAAACACAGGGCGCGTTAAGTAACTGAGCGCTCACGGTGCACATTAGATGCACATTGGAAGTAAATCATATATTTTGAAAAAGGTTTGGAGGTACATGAATTGTGGTGTCCAGTAGGCACCAGGTTAAAAAGAAAACCAGAATACATATTACATCTGCAAACTAAGTTCCATTTATTTATTGACATAGCTTTGTGGGTGTAGGCTACTGTACATGACATTTAAATAGAAATCTTATTTTTGAGGGGAAAAAATCAACCAAAGAAAAATTGTGTAAATTGAGCTTAGCACACAGTAGCATTGCAATCAAAAGTGCATTCTGGAAATGGATAAATCAGCCATACAGTATTGTGACATAATATCTTGTGCCATGATATTTGTACCCATAATTGTGCCCTCTGGTTCAGAGATTCTCTGTGACAGGATAGTGGCAGTGAGCAGGCAAAAAGGAAGGGGAAATGGGTGTCTTGGTGGTGCAGCCTGTAGAGCACTATCCACATGCTCGTTTGAATCCAACCGTGCGACCTCCTTTGTCGCATATCTCTTGCTCCTCAATTTTCCTGTCTCTCTACGCTGTGCTGTCCATTAAAGCTAAAAAAAAAGCCCTAAAGTATTTTTTTTAAAGGAACGGGGGTGAGGGGGTAAGGAGAAGGGTGCTGAGAAATGAAAGGAAGAAGAGAGGGAGGTGACATAGGTAGTTATAAGGATGTTTTTTTTTTTATATACAAACCCCAATTCCAAAAAAGTTGGGACAGTATGTGAAATGCAAATGAAAGCAGAAAGCAGTGATTTGCAAATTCTCTTTTACATATATTTAATTGAAAACAGTACAAAGAAAAGATATTTAATGTTTTACCTTATCAACTTTATTGATTTTTGTAAATATACACTCATTCTAAATTTGATGCCTGTCCCAACTGCAAAAATGTTGGGAAAGGGGCATGTTTACCACTGTGCTAAATCACCTTTCTTTTTAACAACATTCAGTAATCTTTTGGTAACTGCGGACACTCAGTTTTTTTTTGTAGTAATTTTTGTAGTTTTTGAAAATTGAAAATTAAATTTTTTCCCCATTCTTGCTTGATAAAAGACTTCAGCTGCTCAACTGTCCGAGATCTCCATTGCCGTGTTTTGCGATTCATAATGCGCCACACGTTTTCAAGGGGAGACAGGTCTGGACTGCAGGACGAAGCCATGCTGTCGTAACACGTGCAGAATGTGTCTTGGCATTGTCTTGCTGAAATAAGCAGGGATGTCCCTGAAAAAGACGTCGTCTAGATGGCAGCATATGTTGCTCCAAAATGCATATGTACCCTTCAGCGTTAATGTTGCCTTCACAGATGTGCAAGTTATCCATGGCATGGGCACTAACACACCCCCACACCATGACAGACACTGGCTTTAGAACCTTGCATTGGTAACAATCAGGATGGTCCTTTTCCTCTTTGGCCCGGAGAACACGACGTCCATTATTTACGAAAACAATTTGAAAGGTGGACTCGTCAGACTCGCCACACGTTTCCACTTTGTGTCAGTCCATCTCAGATCAGCTTGAGCCCAGAGAAGTCGGCGGCGTTTCTGGATGTTGTTGATATGTGGCTTATGCTTTGCATAGTAGATTCTTAACTTGCATTTGTAGATGCAGCGACGAACTGTATTTACTATCAATGGTTTTCTGAATTATTCCTGAGCCCATGTGGTTATATTCATTAC
This sequence comes from Synaphobranchus kaupii, assembly GCA_029718625.1. Lineage (NCBI taxonomy): Eukaryota > Metazoa > Chordata > Actinopteri > Anguilliformes > Synaphobranchidae > Synaphobranchus > Synaphobranchus kaupii. Next base: position 9,230,183 of record CM056382.1, on the reverse strand, counting down.
AGAAGCATGTTGGTTTTTAATGCAGTGCCATCAGAGGGATCGAAGGCCATGTACATTCAATATTGGTTTTCGGCCTTGCCCTTTATGCACAGAGATTTCTCCAGATTCTCTGAATCTTTTAATATGGACTGAAGATGGTGAAATCCCCACTGTTGAGGGTGGTGGGGATTTCACCATCTACAGTCCGCCCACTAATATCTATGGTAGGGGAAGCACTTCCTCAGAAGGCACTGCATTAAAAACCAACATGCTTCTGTAATGAATATAACCACATGGGCTCTGGAATACTTTGGAAAACCATGTAAAAATGTACAATTGCTACACCATTCACCTGATATGGATGTAAAACCCCTCAAATTAAAGCGGAACATCTGCAATTTAACCTAATAATTGCACTGTTCCATTCATATACAATGTACTGGAGTACAGAGCCAAAACAACAAAAAAATGTGTCACTGTCCTAACACTTTTTGACTGCACTGTATGTATCCGTATCAAGTCGAAGTATCTGCCAACTGGATTTATAGAGAGACAGACATAGGTTGATTGAAACAGATAGAAATCAAAATTTTAAAAAAATGACAAAACAAAACTCGTTTAAAGGTGCACTATGTAGGATTTTTAGCCTGGCAGTAGTCCTGTGTTTACAATCAAAAAAGTCTCCGCCTCCATTCTAAACCCCACCCACTCCCCTCCGTTGAGGCAGAGATTGTATAGCACAGGCAAGAAACAGGTGAAAAATGTCAAGCAAAGATAAAATGAAAATAACATTTTCAGCAACATTGTTCTATACGGTAACAGCAATTTGGTAGTGTTATAATGATTAGGCTAAATGAACACTTTTGAATTTTTTTTGAAGTCCTCAGCTCCCCAACATCGACCCCTGCTTCATAATGTATGCATTCATATACTGTACGTCACTTTGATTAAAAGCATCTTCTAGGAAGCATGTAGCCTATTTGGCTCATCGTTACTGCCGTCTCCGACAAACAGTTGTAATTGGCGATTCTACGTTCGGAGCGTAAATGTTGCCAGTGGTTTCATGGATTTTAACGTGACGCCTACTGTTTTCCTGGTGTGAGAGTGGATGACATAGCTTACAACATCAAGCTCCCCTGATCATTTAAAAACACTCTGGAGCTGTAATCATTCATGTAGGCAGAAATTACACTAGGTTGATAAAATCATAATTTTTAAAGACTTTTATTTCATTATAGGCCTATAACTGCATAAAACCCATTTGCAAGCTTAATTGTGATCTCAGGACTGCTTCCATTACATTACATTACATTATAGGCATTTAGCAGATGCTCTTATCCAGAGCGACTCACACAACTTATTACATTTATCCATTTATACAGCTGGATATATAGTACCTTGCTCAAGGGTACAACGGCAGTGTCCTACCTGGGAATCGAACCTGCAACTTTTCGGTTATAAGTCCAGTTCCTTAACCATTATACTACACTGCCGCCCTTCCTGTGTTAAAATGTGGCAGTGAGAAATTCAGCCAGCTCTGTGCCCTAAATCTCAGTGTCTGGCTAACATTATTCTGAAATGTAAGACAACAAAATTCCTTTGTTTGAACTAGCTTGCTAGCTAACGTTAGCCTCGAAACAAAGAATACCTTACCTAGACGCACATCTTTTCACTGAAATATCTACCTAGCAATCTAACGCTAGCGAAATTTGAACACATTCAGTCACAAAATTGAATAAACTCGTCTAAAACAGGTATCTGGTTTGCATTAGATAAGATAGATAACTAGCTAGTAGCCGTGATAAATTAGCTAAGGTTAGGTAACGTTAGCTGAAGCTCAATGCTTACCTGTTCAGGAGAAAATTAGCCAACTCGGCATCCGTCTTGAAATCCTTCTGGGCTTAAGCTGTCTCCATCTTTCAAATGCAACTCCCAAGATTTACCCGTGTTTTAGCACGACTCTGGTCTTGGAGCTTTTTCGGGACGAGGCTTTTTAGGTTGGGTAGAAGCTAGTACAATCTCAGTTGATCCAGTTTGTTTGCTTGCTTCCATGGCTGCAGCGCGCTGTGTTTCTGTGCCAATTTGTTTCACGTCTGGCAAACCGGGGTGTCGAAATGGTAAGTGGACGGAGTCAACTCAGAGACGATCGGGCAGTGGGCGTAGTCAAGTCGGAGAATAGTGAATCACACAGGACAAAAACAGACCTTCCGACCCGGAATGGAAATTTCAAAGGAGAACATACTGGCTGTAGCATTGTTGTCGGAGAAGCCAGTATTTCGACTTAGCATGTTCCCTTAATCTCTGATGACATATCATGGTCATTTTATGATTTAGTACAGTAAATTTGTTACATATAGCTCCTTTAACAAAAAAAGAGGAAAATATGGCTGAAAACTTGTGGTGAGCTTGACAACAAAATGGCAATAAAAATTGCATTCTGGAAATGTATTATTGTTTTTTTTATCACATTCTTTATTGAGAAAATAAGAAAGGGAGTGAGATGACGGATATCAAATGAGTGTTATTGTAATGTAATATTTGTTTCATTTAACATAATCACTATGACACTTTGACCACTACTTCTAAACTAGTTCATCAAACTAGTTCACCACCACCTGCCAGCTCAACCCTATTCCCTCTAAATTTGTTAAGGATCTCCCTCCAATTGTTGGTCTGCCAATACTACATATTATTAAAAACTTGCTTCTCAGTGGGAATGTGCCCTCCGCTTTCAAAATAGCAGTTGTTAAACCACTTAAAAAGCATAATCTAGATCCAGAAGAAATTTTAAATTATGAACATATCTCAAATTTGCCTTTCCTTTCAAAATTCCTTGAGAAAATAGTAGCTAACCAACTCACAAAATATCTATCCTGTATAGTGATGGATGACGTCAAACTTCCTGCTGTTGAATGTGGATTCTAATCCTTGGCCCTAAACAGCAGAGACTTAAATTCAATGATCTCAAAGTAAATTTTGACAGGTCTGTATTATCGCATAGCTCCAGTATTAAGAATCTTGGTGTCATCATCAGACATTAATTATTATTATTTTTTTAAATAATCTCCCCACCCTGTGACTGCCCATTCATAACACAAGATAACATCATTTGAGGTTACATGGGATTGATTACAAGCCATGGTATAGATTTGGAAAAAATAAATAAATACACATGAAAAATACACATAGCTTATGGAATAACTACATTTGAAAATATTGTAAAATAAATGTACATATATGCCCATAACCATGCACACATATACGGAAATAAATTGAAAAAGTTAAATGAGTAAATAAAATAATATTAATAGTGGAATTCATGCCATGCCATTTTGTGTGATATAGGGGGGGGGGGGGGGGGTATCTGCTAGGATTAACTATTTTCAGGGAGGGACCAAGGTCAAGGTGGGCACTTGATAATGTTCTATTGACCCTGCTTAAAGCCTCATCCCAGTTTTCATCAGGGATATCTATTCCCAGTTCTTCCCCCCCAGTCTGCGGATCTTGTCGAGTGCTACATTGTTAAATGACATGATGGTATTATAAATAAAACAAATGTGACCTTTAAGGTGTACAGGAGATTGTAAAATAATATCTATTCCTTTTCTTGGTGGTAATTTAGGAAAAGATGGGCTGCGAGTTGTAATAAAGTGACAAATCTGGAAGTAACTAAACAAATCAGAACGTAGTCATTTAAATTTAGTGTAAAGAGAGTTGAAGTCCGCAAAAGTGTCATCTGTGTAAAGATCTTTAAATTTATTAAGGCCTGCTTTTTACCAAGGAATGAAGGTAGCATCCATTTCTTCTGGAAGAAAGGTGTGATTATTACATATGGGGCCATATATACAAAAATCTGTCCATTTGAAATGCTGTCTGAACTGAGACCAAATCCTGAGAGTCGATGTTACAATGGGACTGGAGGAATATTGGGTCAGAGACAAAGGCAGTTTGGCAGTGACTAACGCAGGGAGAGATGTTAATGAGCAACAGTTTGCTTCCAGTTTACACCATTCAGAGTTGGAGGTCTGCATCCAGTGTACTATTTTTTGTATGTTTGCGGCCCAATAATAATACATTAGGTTGGGTAGTGCCAGTCCTCCCTCTGCTCTGTGTCTTTGAAGAAACTCCTTATGGGTTCTAGCATTCCTACTGCACCATAGGAATGATAATATTAGCTTGTCTATGTATTGGAAAAATGATTTATGAAGGAAAATTGGAATACACTGAAATAGATACATGGACCTTGGCAATACATTCATATTAACGCATGCAATCTTACCTGCAAGAGATAAGTGCAAAACGCACCATTTTTGATCAGTCTTGAGCTTAGTTATAAGGGGAACAATAAATATTTTATACGTGTTGTGAAAGGTAGGAGTAATATTAATTCCCAAATATTTTAATTCCATTTTAGAAGTAGGGAAGGATACGTCTGTAATTCCCATGGCTGGATTGTTAACTGGGAAGCATTCACTTTTGGAAAAGTTTAGTTTATATCCTGAAAAACTTCCAAACCGATGCAACACGTCAAGAATGTCATGTGTGCACGGCACAGGATCCAATATATTTAACAAAAAGGTCATCCGCGTATAGAGACACCTTGTATTCCACACCTTTCTTAATGATTCCCTTAAAGCACTGAGGTTTTGAGCATGGTAGAAAGGGGTTCGATAGCTAAAGCAAAATGTAATGGGCTGAGAGGACAACCCTGCCGTGTACCTCTTGACAATGGGAAAGACTGGTAGGACAATGGGAAAGACTTATTTGTAATTACTGATGCTTTTGGTGATTTGTATAACAGGCGAATCCAAGAAATAAATTTTGTCCCAAAACCTAATTTTTCTAAGACTGCGAATAAATATGGCCATTCAACTCGGTCAAAGGCTTTCTCCGCATCCAAAGACCTGGGGTCTCAGAAGGTGTGGAGGAGTGTATGATGCCAAGGAGTTTGCGTATGTTCGTAAAAGAGTGTCAACCCCTAATAAAGCCTGTTTGATCAGTTGAGACAATGTCTAACATACAAGTATCCAATCTATTAGCAAGAAGCTTGGCTAGTATTTTCACATCTCTGTTTAGAAGTGAAATAGGCCTGTAGGAGCCACATTCTGAAGCATCCTTGTCAGGTTTCAGTAAGAGTGTTATTAGGGTTGCAAAGGGGTGGAAAATTTCCTGAAATTTACCATGGGAAGTTAAGCTTGGATTTAGTTGGAAAATACACAACTGCAATTCTCTTGCAGCATGCTTTGGTTAAAATAACAATGCAAATTCAGTTGAATTTCAACCCTGCACTGTGCATTCTTCCATAGAGTACTCAAGTAACTACGTCACACTGGTTTGGAAGTGACTTCCCCATCCATTTAGACGATAGACATTAACTAAAACTTACTTTTAAACAATTTCTAGTGATTATGTCTTAACATCAATTTCCTGGATTGTTCTATATAACAAAATATGTAGTTTTTCTGGACCAGCTTCGAGTATATTTTACGTTTTAATATTTTTTTGTGAATATACAGTACTGTGCAAAAGTCTTGGGCACCCGAGATTTTTTGTGTCCATTTTTTCTTAGATGTTTATTTTTTTACTCTTCTGCAGCAGTGTAAAAGGAGCAGATTTTAGATTTCCAAATATTCATTTTCCAAAAAATTAATTGAACTATCTTCAGCGAAAAGAAGAACAAGGAGTTCTGCAACAGATGGTATGGCCACCACAGAGCCCTGATCTCGACATCATCGAGGCTGTCTGGGATTACCTATACAGACAGAAGCAAGCGAGACAGCCAGAAGAACTGTGGCAAGTTCTCCAAGATGCTTGGAACAACCTACCAGCTGATTTTCTTTTAAAACTGCACGACAGTGTACCGAAGAAAATTGATGCAGTTTTAAAGGCATAGGGTGGTCACACCACATATTGATTTGACTTAGTTTTTTTTACTGTTTACTGCTCTTTATAGTCAATTGTTTGATATTTAGGAACTTTTAATTTCATTATTTTTGAAAACATCTTCGCTTTACGAGTTTTTTTTTTTTTTTTTTACATGTGCCTAATACTTTTGCACAGTACTGTACCAGCGCTGGCACTGTTTAAAAACTCAACGTCCCATAATTCCCTCCGGACGGTTCAACAAAGTAAAATGTCCGAATTAGCAAGGTGGTATGCACTGTCAAAAATGTCCAGATGAGATGATGATATCTGATTGGTCGAGAACCGTCCGTGCATTGCAGTAATGGATATGTAGTCTGTTAAAGTGGACTACAAACTGGACTACAAATAATTAGTCATTACTTTAAAAAATAAAAATTGGTTGTATGCTCTACATCCTTATACCACACAGGCTAATCCAGGAATGTTTCGGCTCATTCTATAAATCAGATTTCAAGAAATTGCCGATAGTCTCCAAAGCCCATTCTATCTGTCATAGGGAATTTACTTCTGAAACCAAACTCTGCCCACGTCTGATGTACTCACTTGAGTACGTTATTACATGTGCAGTGCATTCTTTTATCACATGCAGAAATAATTCCCAGCACCCTGCACACTACAGCAAGGCTATTGAGGCCACAATACTGCATTTGAGCCCAAGGACTACATCCATTTTGAATTTTTTTTGGGGGGGGGGGGTTAGGAAATACATTTCTTTTTTTCAACATTCATGTTTTTTGTTCAATGAAAGAATCCATTAATTCATTCTACTCACAAATGTTTGCATGGATGTCTGCTTATGACAAAACAAAATGTTTATATTTATGTCTGCATATAACGAGGTAAATACAGCTAGTACAAATAACTGCAACATTTCCAGTTTATTCCCGTTAATTCCCATATATTCCCATTAATTCCGATGGAAAGTGTCCACCTTTGAATATTCCCTGAATTTTGCAGCCCTAAGTGTTATAGTAGCATCTGTAAGGGTTTGTGGCAAGGTCCCCCGTTCCAGAGAGTGCTCAAACATTTCAAGGAGAAGAGGGGCTAATTTGGTTGAGAATGTCTTATAAAATTCAATTGGAAAGCCTTCAGGTCCGGGGGCCTTGCCACTTTGCATAGATATGATCGAGCCAGTGACTTCCTCTAAATTGAAAGGTTCATCCAATTTCCCCCTCTTGCTTGGGTCGATGGTAGGGGTGACTAGATTATCTAAAAATGCAAGCATATCCAAATCATCTTCAGAGAATTCAGAGGTATACAAATTTAGATAAAATTCTCTAAAGCTGCCATTTATTTCAACAGGGTCTAAAGTAATTTCATGGGAGGTCTTACAAATCTGTGGTATAAGTTGTGCTGCCGATCTACATTTCAATTGGTGGGCCAGGAGACGCCCTGCCTTATCACCATGCTCGTATACCAATCCACGAGCACGGAGCAAATTTTATTTTGTTTTTGGTTGTTGATAATAAATTATATTGTGTCTGTAAGTCAATTCTCTCCTTATAAAGTTCTGGTGAAGGAGTTATAGCATATCTATGATCTAATTTTATTATTGAGTCGAGGAGTCGTTCCTGTGTTTGGCGCCAAGCTTTGTTGAGCGTTGCAGTGTATGATATTATTTCTCCCCTGATTACAGCCTTGAGCATTTGCCATAATGTACAGTAGATGGTGAAATCGAGTCTGATCTATTTGTTTGTAAAAAGTTATCAATGGCAATGGATATCCATCTACAGAAATCATTATCTGCTAAAAGAGTTGTATCCAATCTCCAACTGGGTATCTCTGTATGATTAGAGGAAAAACTAAGATCAAGTTGTAGGGGTGCATGGTCTGATTCCACAATGGCTAAGTATTCTGTTTTCTTTACAGCAGGGAGGAGAGTTTTATCTATAAAAAAATAGTCAATTCTTGAATATGAATGATGGACATGTGAAAAGTAAGAAATTTCCTTTTTAAGTGGGAAGAGAAATCGCCATGGATCTATGCAACCTGCCCCATTCATAAATGCAGAGAGAGTGCGGGCCATCCTAGATAAAGACACTGCTGTGGAACTTGAGCGATCTAATGTTGGATCCATAACACAATTTAAGTCACCACCCAAGATTAACTGGTGTGATCTCATGTTGGGTATTGCTGCGACTAGTCTGTTAACAAAACTGGTATCATCCCAATTAAGGACATATACACTAATCAGAATAACTGGTATATGAAAAATGGAGCCAGATGATTTATGATTTTATTAGGATCCCCATTAGCTGATGCAAAACATCGGCTACTCTTCCTGGGGTCCACACATAACATATAAACATGACATCAGATAAGACATTTACAGACAAACAACCAAGTGGTATTAAAATCAGAAAGTGACAATATACTTTCTCTCAAACATAGTACTATACATACCGCATTCCTAATCATATGGAATCATACATAGTACAATATGCATTACATAACAGTATATATTAATATGCACTAAAATTCATAAGCAGTGAGAAACCATATACATATACTGTCAACTCCTACCCCAATGCATAGGCACTAGATATACATACAAAGTGAACTCTTACCACCTATTTATATAGGCTACTAATATTCCTATCACTAAAAATGAAATAAAATGAAAATAAAAATAACTATGGGTGTGTGTGTGTGTGTGTATGTATATGTGTAGATGTACAGAATGTGTTTACAGGCGTAGGGCTGTTAGATGTTGTTTCAGTTGTCTTTTAAAGCTTGCTTTAGTTTGTGCTTTAGCAGTCTGTTCTGGAAGTGAATTCCATGCAACCATGGCTCGATACAGCACTGTGCGTTGCATTGATTGTGTTCTAGCTTTAGGAACTGTATAGCGACCTCTAGTGGCATGTCTCGTGTGGTGTGCCTGTATGTTAGGGCTGAGTGTTAGTAGATTATATAAACACTTAGGATATTTCAATACATTAATATTTCTAATAAAAACAAGGAGTGATGCTGTCAGCCTCTCCGTGACTTTCATCCAGGAGAGCTTGACATGCATGTTGTTTACACTAGACCTTAGTGTGCATCGAAGGGCCAGCCGAGCTGCTCTGTTCTGAGCCAGCTGCAGCTTTCCCAGATCCTTCTTGGTCGCACTTGACCAGATCATTGGGCAATAGTCTAGATGTGATATAACTAGAGTCTGGATGACTTGTTTGGTCAATTGTGGTGTCAGAAAAGCCGAGCACCTTTTTATAACTGATATATTCCTCCCCATCTTAACAACAACAGAATCTATATGTCCCGTCCACGACAACTTACAGTCTAAGATAACACCAAGAAGCTTCGTTTCCTCTACTTGCTCAACAGCTACATTGTTTAGCCTCAGGTTCAGCTGAGGTTTAGAGCTCAATGAGTGATTTGTACCAAATACAATGCTTTTAGTTTTTGATATGTTTAAGGCTAGTTTATTGCTGGTAACCCATTCTAGTACTGTTTGCAATTCTTTGTTCAGGGTTGCAGTGATTTCATTAACTGTGGTTGCGTTCATGTATATTGTTGTGTCATCAGAATACATAGACACATATGCTTTTTTAAGAGCAAATGGAAAATCATTAGTAAAGATAGAGAAAAGTAAAGGACCAAGCGAACTTCCTTGTGGAATCCCACTCTCAACATGTTTAGCATCTGAAAAGCTGCCATTAAAGAAAACTCTTTGAGTTCTATTGGATAGATAGCTTTCTATCCATGATAAAGCGGTTGGAGCAAAACCATAATGCATGAGTTTATTCAATAATAGTTTGTGGTCAACCACATCGAAGGCAGCACTAAAATCTAACAATACTGCTCCCACAATGTTCTTTTTATCAATTTCTTTCAGCCATTCATCTGTCATTTGTGTAAGTGCTGTGGCTGTTGAGTGGCCCTCTCTATAAGCGTGCTGGTAGTCACTTGTCAGATTGTTAACAGAGAAATAGCGTTGTATTTGGTCAAATACATTTTTTTCCAAGAGTTTGTTAAGAACAGGTGACAAGCTTATTGGTCAGCTGTTAGAGCCAGTAAAGGCATTCCTAGCATTCTTAGGTAGTGGAATGACTTTAGCTTCTTTCCAGGTTTGGGGGCAAACATTACATTCAAGGCTCAGATTAAAGATATGACAAATAGGAGCAGCAATATGATTAGCTACAATCTTCAGTAGCTTTCCATCTAAATTGTCGATACCCGGTGGTTTCTCATTATTGATGGACAGCAATAATTTTTCCACCTCCTCTATACTTACTTTACACAGTTCAAAGATACAGTTCTTGTCCTTCATTATTTGTTCTTTTATACATAGATAGGATAACTCACAGCTAGATGTTGGCATTCCCTGCCTTAATGTACTCCCATAAAATAATCATTAAAATAATTGGCAATGTCTAAAGGTTTAGTAATAAATGCCCCTTCTGATTCAATGAAGGATGGTGTTGAATTGCTCTTTCTGCCCATGATATTATTTAAGGTACCCCAGAGCTTTTTTCCATCATGCTTTATATTATTTATCTTAGTTTCATAATACATTTTCTTCTTTTTCCTTTTCAGTTTAGTCACATTGTTCCTTAATTTACAATATGTCTGCCATTCAGATGAACTGCCAGACTTAATTGCTGCCACCTTTGCTTTATCTCTCTCACCCATACATTTCTTTAGCTCCTCATCAATCCACAGTGCACTAACAGTCCTGACAGTTAGCTTCCTAACAGGTGCATGTTTATCAATAACTGGAAGCAGCAATTTCATGAATACATCAAGTGCAGCATCTGGTTCCCTCTCTTTACACACATCAGACCAACAAATATTTTTAACATCATCCACATACGAGTCACTGCAGAATGACTTGATATGATCTCTTAAGCACTATTTTAGGCCCAGCCTTTGGGACTTTGGCTTTCCTGGATATAGCTACTAGATTATGATCACTGAATCCAATACAGATACAGCTTTTGAGCACAGTTCTCCCGCGTTAGTATAAATGCACGTGGATGATGTGACTCCTGTGCTATTAGTGATCACCCTGGTCGGTTGATTAATGACCTGAACCAGATTACAAGCATTTGTTACAGTAGAAAGTTTATTTTTTAATGGACAGCCTGATGAGAGAAAATTAATGTTCAGGTCTCCCAGTAAATAGATCTCTCTGTTTACATCACATACTTTATCAATCATTTCACACAAATTATCCATGTATTGACTATCAGAGCTTGGTGGCCTATAACAGCATCCCAGCAACAAAGATTTTAAATGAGGTAGGTGAACCTGCAACCACAGTGCCTCAACAGCACTTGACATTAAGTCCTCTCTACACTTAACAGGAATGTGACTTTGAATGTAAATTGCAACTCCTCCCCCATAGGTGTTCCTGTCCCTTCTGTAGATGTTATATCCCTGTATTGACAATGAATCGTCATCAAATGAGTCATCTAAATGGGTTTCAGAAATGGCCAGAATATGGATGTTGTCTGATGTCAGCAAATTATTAATATCCTGAACCTTATTTCTAAGGCTACATATATTAACATGTGCTTAGCCCTTTCTTAGGCAGTTTGACAGATACAGACATAATACAGAGACAAGCTAGCAGAAAACACAAAATTATCGGATACAGACATGATGTATAGAAAAACAATCAGTGCAGGCGCACCGCTGTTGTGTATGTGTATGTGCGCGCGCTAAGTTACGAACCCGTCTTGGCTCTTAGATCCATTCTCTCCGTCTTTTGGGAGGGAGGGTGGACAATAAGTCTGTCGTATCTGATGTATGCAATGTTCCCTTTACTCCTTTCGGCCTTCATGGCGGGGATGAGTTCTTTTCTCTTTTGGCGTACAGTTTCAGTATAGTCTTCGTTAAGGAAGATGTTAGTTCCTTTCAGTTTATGGCGTCTTTCCAGGACTGCCATCTTGTCCTTGAATCATAGGAATTTCACCACGATCTGCCTGGGTCTGTCACCCGAGTTGGTTCCCGTTCTGTGGGCCCGCTCCACCTCGATCCTCTTCTCATCCATCTGTAGTTTTACAGTGAGCATCTCACGGACATTGTCCTCTGATTCCTCCCAGCTCTCCCGTGGGGACTCAGGAATGCTGTCTATAATTATATTATTCCGTTTACATTGACCTTCGAGGTAGTCTGCTTTCCCACTCATTGTTAAGACTGATTCACACACAGTATTGATGTCTGTGCGTGCTTCTTTGCTCTTGTTAGTCAACTCCTTGCCAGTCTCTCTTAGTTCATCCACTTCTTTTTGGGAGAACTGCAGACTGCTCTTTAGGTCCTGGACCTCTTTAATATATTGTCCATTCGCTTGTTAGTGGAATCGACCAGGATTTGGACGAAGCTCTTAAAGTTGTTTTCTTGCTGTTTTAGTAACTGCACGTAGGCATCTTGTTGTTGTTTTAGCAGATCATTCACCTGTGATAGGCTGACGTAGTCCTCTCCTTTCCGTGCCATGTTTGTTTCGTGTTGTATCGGATTTACTGAAATGTGCCGTTTGATTTTCGATTTCCTTGGTTTTTGAGGTACATCGTCTTCGGCGTCAAACAGCGATACCCTGTCGACAGAACTGTGCATCTGCGGTATAGTTCCACTGGTTTAGTATCGTTGTTAGCTGTTTTAGTTATGTTTGCTAGCAAAGCCAAACTTTCCCAGTTATGCAACTCGAACGCACTGATTATGTGTGTAAGATTTATTTTCAGATGATGAAAGTTAGCGAAAAGAAAAAGTTTAAAACTCGAAAAAAAAGTTTCCTGAATTCCAGGAGAAATGGCAATGCACACCCGCGCATTGCCACTATGACATATTGCCCCTGTGGGTCAGGGATTCATTCGGTAGCCGTAAACTGTACCTTTTTGTGAATTAATATTGCAGCTCCCCTAGTCTTAGTATTAAAGTTTGAATTAAAAATTTTTCCTATCCAAGATTTCCGGAGCCTAATATGGGCTATTATTTTCAGGTGAGTTTCCTGAAGGAATGCAATTTCAGTTTTTAAGGTTCTAAGGTGAGCAAATATTTTACTCGTTTTGACATTCCAACTTATGAAACGGACCGCTCATCCCCCCATTCTTGCCTCATTATTTGATGAGGTGGCCAGGTGGCTAGTTATTTTCCACCTCTCTTGTTCTTATGAATGCCATACTACAACATATTATAATTGCAACAAAGCATAAGCATATAAACCATGAATATAGAAAAATGCACAAAACTTCAATCCCCCAGGCAGTGGCTATCCCAAAACCACCCAGGAACAACCCATTCCTAATGTTTGCCTCCCCAAGAGGCAAACTGCAGGCCCTCTAGTAACTCGTAAAACTCCCGATAGACCATTCCTCTTACCATCTATGAGTCAAGAGGGCTCTCGATTGACTGGTAAATTATACAACCTGCAGGGCACCCCCCGGACAGAGGACAGAGTTGCCAGCCATAGACCATGTCATACAGGTTCCCCCGACCATTCACCGAAACACAGACCCTTCCCGCCCCCCCCCCCCCCCGCCCCCCTAACATAGCTAGGTTTAGACTAGCTGGTTTAACAGTAGAAAGGACATTAATGCTGTGGGTATCAGTAATAAGACATAGTAAATTTGTCTGAAAGATTAATAAAAAAAATTTATAATAAAACTTTTAAAATAAAATTTAGCCAAATTTAACTGTGGCTTGACGGAAAGCAGACAGAAAATCAGATGTCGATTGTCCCTTTGCGGTAATGAGTTATTCCTCTCGCCGGCGAGGTTCCAAGCAGTGAATTTACTTGGTGGTTCTGGGTAAAGATATTGGGGGGGGCTAATTGAAGTGAAAATTAAAAAAAAAAAATTATTTAATACATTACAAATGGGGGTGGGATATGCCGATAAACATTTGCTCGCTACCATATTCCATGGACAGAGATAGTAGACAAAACGAGGGGAGGGCCGCGCGCCAGGCCAATTGCCAGTGCTAGTCCAGGGTTTCGGCTTTTTATACACAAGTTTTTCAGCCCTGACCTAGAGCGCCGCCATTTTTCCTTTTTTTGTGTGAGGTAGGCACATAACTTCCAGCTCTAAACTTCCGGGGCGTCAGACACAGGTAAACAGCACACGGCTAACATTAGCTGCCGAGCTATCTTCGATATATAACATTAACAAAATGGGTTCGGGGACACATTGTATGGTGCATGGCTGTCCTAATATACGGAAAGGCCTGAATGAGTGGTTGGGGAGAGAGTGTGTTGATCATCGGCCCGCCACAAAACGGCAATGTCCTGTCGGGTAAGTGAGGATTAGGTAAAATGTGTATTTTCTGAATCCAGCGGTTCCAACAGTCAATGCCCTTGTTAAAATGTTCGGCACTCTGAATACTGAACACAAGCGATATTGCGTGCTAGAACCCCTCACTTATCCTACATTCAAAATACGTTTTACGTGATTTCATTTAATAATTATTATTAAAAATGACAATCATCAATTATACCGCCAAATTCGTTAATAGGTAAGTCGAACAGTAACCTGGTGGATCAACTAACAAGCCAAAACAAAGTCTAAATCAGGTATTGAGATTAAATAATTTTATTAAATGAAAAACAGTCAATTAGAATAATGACTTTAAATCATACATTCACTAAGGAATGTAGGCTGACTACTTATAATTTACCAAAGGAAGACATTAAACCAGACATTAATTTGAATATACCAGTGAAAGAGAGAGATAAGCCAAAAATTGCCAATATTATTTACCCTCCAGCTGAACAGGAACAAAAGGAAACGCACGAGGAACCAAAAAGAATGACTTCTTCACCAAACAAACTCCAAAAACTGACTAAATTCTTTTTCTGCGGTGCAACTATAAAATACCTTGACAGGGAGGGGATCCAAGCCCTGATTGGGTTAAGGTGTGGGGGAGGGGGGGGGGGAGGGGTAATTTATTGACAAAGACTGGCTTATCTTTGATGTTGGGGGGGGGTGAGAGTGAGAGAGAGACAGAGAGCGACAGAGATAGAGAGAAGGGGGGGAATATTAGATATCCTACATTCCCTCTCTTGTAAGAATAGGTGCATGCACCCGCTAAAAACCTATTCTTACATCACCAAATAGGAATCACATTACACATTTGAACATTGAAGATGCAGTTACCTGCTAACAACAAAAACAACTGTCCAAATGGTTCACCAACCATTTTTAAAACCTTTAGTCCATGCCCAGTTTAATAGATCCTTTGTGATCTGCTGGCCAGCAGATATATGGACACACTGACGTATGTCCCACGATGATCCAGTGTGGTGCGGAGAGATATCTCTATTAGACACTCTTTTGTGTCGCTGCTGTTATGACACCCTGGTTCAGTCTCTTCCTTCTCCAGTGTCCGGGTATCTAGACTGGCAAGGAACAAGAAATTCCCTGGATTTTGGGTGACATGCAGTGCTTTTTCCCATTAATGTTGCAATTGCGTGAGTGAAATGCAACCTACTCCCACAGTGTCTCTACCAGTTCTGCACGGCGTGCGGGGGGCTCTGTCTCCTGTGACAGGAAGCTGGACGATCCACAGGTGGCAAAGTGCAGTCAGGGCCTCTCTTCTCACCCTTAAACGACGGTCCTGCCTCTCTCAGACTAGTCCGCTGCGTAGCTAGTTCGGCAGCTAATTGAGTCATTGAGAGAGAGCCACTGGCAGCGTTCTCAGAAAGCTGGACTTAGGTATCGCTAGTGGAGGCCGCTGCAGCCGTATTTGCTAATTTGCTAGCCAGGTTGGCTCTTGTTGCTTGTATGTTAGTTTGTTTCTGCTTTAAATTACTCATATTGTTGTCGGTAAGGCTCCCAATCTACACTGTTCAGACTTGTATAACTTCTTGATGTAAAGTTAACTTCTTAAAGTTTGTTTTAATAAGATTAATCGAGAGACCCTCCACTTTACGCCCTCTTCCTACATCGCCAAACCGGAAGTCCTACCACTGCAATGCCTAACATATAAAACACTAAATGGGCTTGCACCATCGTATCTGTCAGATCTCATTACCCCCTACACACCATCAAGGCTTCTCTGATCCCAGAATGCAGGCTGATGATCCCGAGGATTAAAAAGAAATCAGCTGGCAGCAGGGCTTTCTCTTACCGAGCACCCACCCTTTGGAATAAGATTCAGTTGATTCTTTTAAAAACAGACTTAAGACATATTTATTCTCACTATCATATAACTCTGCTATATGACGGTGACTTATTTTATCTGTCTGTATCCATATTTACATTTATATTCCTTATATTTTATCATTGTCGATACTTTTTATCTCTTTTACTGATTTTACTGCTTTTATAATTTCTTTTATTGTATTTTATTTTGTACTTAGTTTTACCTAAGTTGACTGTCTATTTTACCGTTTTCAAAATGACTTGTTTTTAAATCCTTGTGAAGCCCTTTGAGGTATGCTTTGCGATATTGGGCTTAAACAAATAAAACTTTACTTAACTTGATTAAATGGCCCAATCTCAATGTGTACGTTTACGTATGTGCACAGCAATATCAGATTACTGCAAACTATCAGCTTAGACCAGTATTTACATGGACATAATAAATGTGATTACTCCAAAAGCCATTGTAGGATATCTAATATTTAGATATAGGTAAACTACCCGGCTCCTCCTCTCTCCCGCTCCCCCCCCTTCTCTCTATCTCTGTCGCTCTCTGTCTCTCACTCACTCACCCCCAAAAACATCAAAGATAAGCCAGTCCTTGTCATAAATTACCCCCCCCCCCCCCCACACCTTAACCCAATCAGGGCAGGGATCCCCTCCCTGTAGAGTAAGATTTTTATGGGGCCGCAGGAAAGAAGTTTAGTTGGAGTTGGTGAATAAGGTTCCTCTTTTATTTTTGTGCTGGTGGTTCCTTGTGCGTTTTCTTTTCTTCCTGTTCAGCTGGAGGAGGGTAAATAACATCGGCAATTTCTCGCTTATTGGTCTCTCTCTTTACTGGTATACTCAAATTAATGTCTGGTTTAATGTCTTCCTCTTTCTAAATTATAAGTAGTCAGCCTACATTCATTAGTAGGGGTGTAACGATTCTCCAAATCCACGGTTCGGTTCAGACCTGGATTTCTGAGCCACGGTTCGGTTAATACCTCGGTTTTTTTGTTTTGTTTGTGTAATGTGTAATACAGCTCAGCGTTTTTCCTACATAGTAAATTATTTGGCGGCCGCCAAAATGATTTCACGGACCGCCAAAGGGAAATCACGAGCGCCAAAATGACAATAATTGACAAAACGGCAAGTAAAATCATATCTGAATGAATTTAATTAAATTTTTTGGGTGCAATATGGTCTTTCGATATACACTACTCACAAAAAGTTAGGGATATTTGGCTTTCGGGTGAAATTTATGGAAAATGTAAGTTCACGCTACAGTGATATTATACGTATCATGAAAGTAGGGCATTTAAGTAGAAGCATGCAATGGTGATTTCCTCATCTCAAACAATTTATTGAAACAAAAGCCAACAACAGTGGTGGGTATATCACAACAAAAATGTCAATGTCTCAATAACTTGTCATGTGCCCTTGAGCATCAATTACAGCTTGACAACGACGTCTCATGCTGTTCACAAGTCGACTTATTGTCTGCTGAGGCATGGCATCCCACTCTTCTTGAAGGGCGGCCCTCAGGTCATTGAGGTTCTGGGGTACAGAGTTACGAGCCTCTACACGGTGAGTCAGCTGATCCCATAGGTTTTCTATGGGATTCAGGTCTGGAGAAAGTGCAGGCCACTCCATTTGAGGTACCCCAGTCTCCAGCAGCCTTTCCCTAATGATGCGACCTCGATGAGCTGGAGCATTGTCGTCCATGAAGATGAAATTAGGCCTGTGTTGTTCATGCAGGGGCACAATGACTGGATTAATGATGTTATTCAGGTAGTATGGGCTTGTCACTGTACCATTCACAAAGTGTAGGGCAGTTCTGTATTGACTAGACACACCTGCCCACACTGTAACACCGCCACCACCAAAGGATCGTCTGGTGACAACAGTGGCTGATGCATAGCGCTCTCCTTGACGTCTCCAACATCGTTGGCGGCCATCATTTCTGCTCAACGTGAATCGACTTTCATCAGAGAACAGCACTGAGGCCCACTGGTCCCTCGTCCAGCGTAAATGCTCCCTGGCCCATGCAAGACGATGACGCCTGTGCCTGGTGGTGTGGTCAGGTACCCTTGCAGGTCGTCTAGCACGCAGACCACGCTGATGTAAACGGTTTCGAATGGTCTGACGTGACACTTGGGTGCCTCTCACCTCCCTTAAATGTGCCTGGAGTTGAGTGGCATTCATCATCCGGTTCCGCAGGGCACTGTTCACAATGAAGCGGTCATCAGTGTGGGATGTGGCCAAAGGACGTCCACTTCTATGCCTTTCTGTGACTCTTCCAGTCTCTCTGTATCTCTGTTGCAACCTGCTGATGACACTCTGTGACACTCTAAGCTCAGTGGCCACTTCCCTCTGAGAACATCCTGTTTGAAGCCTCGCAATGGCGAGGTACTGTTGATCGATTGTTAGGTGTCGTCTTGGTGTCATGATGTCAAAATGTGAACAGCATGATGAAGAGGACTGTTTAAATACCAATTCTAATTGAACCAGGAAATGTATTGGTCGATTCATGGATCAAACACCTGTTGTGAATTTTGCCGTTCAGCTCCTTGTTAGAGAACAGCAAGTTGTGCAAAAAGTACTGAAACATTGAATAGTTGGACATGTGCATTCAAAAGTTTAGAGAAGGTCAAATTAATTTCACCTGTAAAGGTTATAGTGCATTTTAGGTTCATCCTGAAATTTCACCCGAAAGCCAAATATCCCTAACTTTTTGTGAGTAGTGTATATTGTACTAGTCACCTTCAATATGTCTGTACTAGGAGACGAGTAGAAGAAGCATAGAACCTAGACTGTAGCCTAGAAATGCGGCTCAGCTATTCTGTGGCAGAGTGCGACTCGGTAGAAAGACATACAGCTCCGTAGTCCCGCCCCCTCCTATCCATGACTGGTCTCTGAAGACTGCCGGAAGCCATTACCTGCCTGCCCCACTTCGGGATCTTTCAGTCACCCTTATGATTATGGCATTGTATGAACCAAACTTTGACATATATGTTATACAAAGTCCATGACATACTCACCACCGCGTTTAAATGAAATTTGAATCATATAATTAACGGAGTTTGAGAAACATAACTACACTAACCAGAATCCCGGTTGTACATCGCCGGCTCCCGCTTTTGCTAGCTAACGCAGTAGCTACCGGGCGGCCGCTCTGCTAGCGAAAATGGCTAACACTCGGTCTGCTCTTGTAACTTATTATGGAAGCTAGTACCGGGCAAAGAAGTAGCTACCGGTCGCTCTGCTAGCAAAAATGGCTAACACTTTGTCTTATTATGGGAGTGAAACTAACAGTATCACCAAGGGCGAGAATCACTATCAGTCAGGCCATGTCGAAAGTGTCAGCTTCATGGCTTTCACTTCAGGAGTGTGAGCAAGTGCGTAGACCAGATGTTGTAGTCGTTTTGGTTGTTTTTTTGAAAACGTGTTTGTTGCTTATTTGTTGGACGTAATTTCAAATGACCAATTTTATAAATTATTTTAAAATGTGACAACCCCTCTCTTGGGTGTTTTGAATGTCTAGCTGCCTGAATATAGAAAAAAATAATTTTCAGTCCATTGACTCCCATTGTATTTTTTCCGAAAAGTGGCACCAGATGTTCGTCACCAAAGTGGGCGGGACTACGGAGCTCTATAGTGTGGGCATGGAATTGGATGGAACACGCTCCAATTTTGAATTAGGCTACCTTTGAAGCCCTAACTTCTGAAAAGGTAAAAGCTTTAACCCGATCCACGTTGGTGCCCCATAACTATAGTGTTTGACTTATCGGTCCCAATTACAGTAGCCTATTCATGTTTGTCTTAAATTATAAACTAGGCTACAGCTTTAAGAAAACCCCAGGATTGATACTACAGTACAATAAAATAAGAGGGTGCTGTTAATAGCCCAAAGCGCTTACGACCCTCGTCTTGCCACAGCCACAGACTGTAAAATGCACCATTTACAAGAAAATCATGTTCAGATATAGCTAGAAACAATAATATTTTTTTAAAACGTTGTACAAATAGCCTATGCATTTGGCGTTTTCCATTGCTTACTGTAGGCTACTATACAGTAGGCTACCTGATGCACTTTCGGTTTAGAAGACACCTAATTTTTTTCCTCCAAAATCTCTCGTATCTAAAATATGTTAATGGAACCAAATATCTTACCTGTATGCTATATGTAGGTAGGCTATCACTGTGTTATGATTAACCCTGAAGAGTTTATCTTGTTACCTTTCGCCCGAACAGTCAACATTTCCACAGTGACCTATCGCATTTAGGGCTGAAATAGTCTACGTTGCAAATTGTATTTTTGTACGTTTAAAAAAAAAAATGTGTAGCTACACTTATTTTTTATTTCTGTTTTAAAGTGTTGTTTATTTATTTTTCTATTTGTGCACTAGCAAAATAGCCTAAATGGTGTAATATTCAAATATTCAAAAAGCTTCAAGGACCTTTGATTTTTAAAACCTAAACACAACCCTACTAGTACTTTACAACCAAAAGCCTACATGGGCTCTTTGAACTCAAAAAACTGGTATTTACGGTAAAATGAATGCAAAAAATGTCGTCACATACGTGCCCAGCATAAATGCGTGAGTGCGTGAGAGTGCAAGGGCTCAAAATGCTACAAATTACAGACTGTTGAAAGAACTCTGCCCACCATGTGTGTTGATTTTACAATTTTTTTTGCACTTTACTTTTTTATCGCCACATATACTATAAACTGTGGGTAATTCTCTCAGCAAGATTGCAGACTTGCGGAAAGTCAGAATCAAGGGCTCAAAAATTCAGCGACAGAGCCCTCATGCACTCAATTAAAAAAAAAAGTACAATTCATGCCACCTGCTACATAATTAGCTACTAAAACATTCAATGCGAAACAAACATTATTGCGCAATTAATTCCGAGGCTACGTGTAGACAAATTCAAAGAACGAGATAACATATGTTATAACACCTAGGCTATGCTATTCCACAAATTGCATATAGGCACATTAACAAACGTATTTTTATTGCAAAGGCAAAGACACGTTTACAATATTAACTGTTCACTTGTAGCCTGTTAGTTAAACAATTCAGTCACAGCACACCACGGCAGTTATGCAATAGGCTGGCTAACGTTATGGGTACAGGCCGGCTATTTGTCAAGCAAAGAAAAAAGTTCTAACGCAGAATATCATCTGGTTAACATCGCGTTGTTGCATTAATGTAAAAAAACATTCTATAAACTGCCATTGGATACATGTTTTACTCTCACACAAATGCAGACAAAAAAAATTGTCTGTGTGGAGCCTGCTGTGCTCTTGCTATCATGTCTGACTCACTGTGGAAACCAAAGAGTCAACGCTCGCCTCGGCCAACATTTCTTTATTATGTCTTCATTCATTTCTTCACTTCAGCTCTGTTCACTTTATCCTTTTCACACATGACACAATATCACCATAAAATTAACTACTAGGACTTTACGATAATACATTAAGAATTGATGATAGCCTACTATAAGCTGCAATCCCTTAAGAGATCGGATTTATAAACCTCCAATTCCCCAAACATATCTGTTTCATGGTTAGTCACTTTAAAAAATGACAATAGCCTCCGAACATTGCTCTAGTCTACGCTACTCTGCAGACAATGTAGCTTACTGCAAACACTTTTAATTATTATAATAATAAGAAGAAGAATATCTGGTAGGCTACTTTCTTAGTAGTATCTATTGTTTTCTTTCTGGCTAAGATTCCTGGGAAATATGCATTGTCCAATTAAGCTTGTTAGCCAACGTTAGGCTTGCGAGCAGGCCTCAAGCTGGTAGGCTTGCGAGCAGGTAGCCAGCTACCCATCACCTGAAGCTCAACCTTGACAAGACAGAGCTCCTCTTCATGCCATACAAGACCTCCCCACTACATGACCTCTCCATCACCGTTGACGGGACCGTGGTGGCTGCCTCCCGCTCTGCAAGGAACCTGGGGGTGGTCCTGGACGACCGGCTGGACTTCAAAGAGCACATCAGGGCAACGGCTCGGTCCTGCAGGTTCCTCCTGTACAACATCAGGAGGATTCGACCGTACCTGACCACCTACTCCACCCAGCTTCTTGTCCAGACCATGGTCACCTCACACCTGGACTACTGCAACTCCCTGCTCGCAAGCCTACCGGCCTGCACCATTCTGCCTCTTCAACTGATCCAGAATGCAGCTGCCCGGCTTGTGTTCAACCTCCCGAAATTTTCCCATGTAACCCCCCTGCTGAGGTCACTCCACTGGCTGCTAGTTGCAGCCAGGATCAGGTTCAAAGTTCTGACCCTGGCCTACACTGCAGCCAATAGGACAGGCCCCGCCTACCTGCAGGACTTAATCCAGAACTATGTTCCTGCTCGACCACTTCGCTCTTCTACAGCAGAGTGACTGGCACTTCCCCCCCCCTCCATGTCAAAGGCTCTCGCTCGTCCCGACTGCAGAGTTTTTCCACCTTAGCTCCTCAGTGGTGGAATGAACTTCCCATTCCCCTACGTTCTACTCCAACCCTGCCTGCATTCCGTCGAGGCCTGAAGACACACCTCTTCACACTCCACCTTGACTGATATTCTAACCTAGGAATATCAGTTCCCTGTGTTTACTAGTTCCCTGTGTTTACTAGTTCCCTGTGTTTTCCTGTCTGTTTATTATAGTTTATAATAGTATTTAGAATAGAAAGTAGTATTGCTGATTTACCCACAGCTTACTGTGAACTACAGTCAATGTTCATTACTAGGGATAGCTGCTACATTATGTGAAGGATGTGCTTTGTCTTGTCTGTTCTGTAGTGATCTTGATGATGTCTCTGTATGCACTTATTGTACGTCACTTTGGATAAAAGCGTCTGCTAAATGAATGTAATGTAATGTAATTGTGTGCTGTCTGTAATAGGATAACTGTTCTTATTCTAGTCAATAGAGGGCGTTATGGTTACGCAAATGTCTGCATACATTTCTTTGGAATGCATGTCTCCGTGTTTATCTTCATGCATTATTCATCATTAGTTAGCTATAAAAAAATAAGTGATATCAGATCAAAAACGTCTACGACGTAAAAAAAGCCAAGTTACTCACGCATAGCCTACATAGCGCTGTCTATAAGTTCTTAATTCCAACTTGCAAAAACTAGGCCTGCCTTTAAAAGTCTTGATATCAAAATGTGATATATAATTACAATAACAATATTGCCTATCCTAGCTCACACTAAATAAACTAGCTCTATTCCAAAGCAATGCTATCCAAACTTTCCTAAATTATTTAATGCAACTTGGCCCTGTGTTTCTTCATCTTACCATCTCAAGAGAATGTGGTCAATGAAACTATGTGCCACATCAAACTGCAAAATGAAAATTATTTATAGTGGAAATACTCTGATTCAGATGTGTTGCACTTAGAAATTAAACTGAACAATTACTACACTATAGGGCATGTTTGAACAATTGTCTGCATCCACTGCTTTGGGTCTATGAAAAGCACAGAATGAATAAAATGTATTATTATTATGTATTTATTGATTTATTTATTTGGATTTCTATCAAAACCTGTGTGGTCCTACAAAGCATAGATATCCTTGTGTTCACAAAATTCTGTTTGCAAATATCATAAATACTATTATGTTAAGAAAATTGGTACTATTACTTAATTGCCACCATCTGACCCACAAACATGTCTGGATACGTTTGTAAAAATGCTATATGTACGCTATTTTATAGGTAAAAATATTACAAATTTTTATCTGTATTTATTTATTCATCCCCCCTTTCTCTATTGTACATGATGTTTCTTGATATAAATGTTTCTTTTGTCGGGACTGTGAACAAACAGACGGGAACTGCTGACAAGCGCACACAACCAAAAGGGAGAGATACAGCAGGACTGTGATGAAGAAAGGACCGGTGACCCTCACGATCTACCAAGGCAAACCCAGTAAAAACGTTTGCATCATGAGTAGGCCTACTATGCATCTCACCATTTCCACTGGAACAGACCTAAAACGAAAGCCTGATACGGTTACATACTGCAACACCTGCATGTGGAACACCCGGTTGTTTTCACTGACTGTCCCTGACGCTTTCAAGTAAATTAGGAACTTCGTTTTTTTTTTTCCTGGAAAGCTCCATTTTAAAATTGTTCGTTTTGGGGATACATGCAGGCTACCTGTGCCGAGCTTGCTGGCAGGTCAAACAGCTCCATGAATCATTTGTTGTTGTTTGTTTCAGAGCTAGCTACTGTCCTATTCAGACGTCTAATTGCTCGTTTGCGGAACAAAAGAACCTGCGTGGTGCAGGGTGAATGGAGATCTCCAACTGAACTTTAGTCATGATATTTTAACTTGCTTTCTTCCACATTTTGGAGTAAATAAATATAAATATTTGTTTCTATGGGGTTTTTAAATGAATGTTTAAAATATTTGCATATCCGATTGTATTCGATGAATTAGGAACTATGCGCTGACAGGAGAGACACGACTCGCAGGCAGTTTATCTGAAAAAAATTCTAATTTAAGAACAATTTTACTGTGTACTTATTGCAGACATATGTCCTAAGTGAAATTAACATGGATCACATGATGGACTGTGCTCAAAATCGAATGACTAGTACATGAGCACAGTATCGGACCCGATACCGATACCTGGATCGGTATCGTGCATCCCTACAGATCTATTTGAATGTTTACGCTCAATAAATAGCTTCAAATGATCATGTTTGGCCAGAGCTTCATGGCATATGGGGGCAACAAGCATTTTGGTCCTATTTATGGTTGATGGTACCTACTGGTGTTCGTAATGGCATCTGTCTGAAAAAGAGCTACAAATCCTGTCGTTGCAAAACAATAAAGAATTCCCACCATATTTCTCACTAAGAGAAATACGTTTCATACTTCTGTCCCAAAACAAACTACATCTAAATCAAACTTGGAACTATGTCTTAAGAACATCTGCGCTTAGCTTCAGCCAGGCAGGCCAGAGGGTAGTATGGCTTCTGCCTGGATATATTAAGTGTTACCTATCATTCCATGTTGGCATATTTTCTTTAGCTTTTTTGTTTTTCCCTACAAAACAGTTGGATAGCTACTGCCATTGTAACTGTTGCTTTAATATTTAATATGATCTATGTGTTATATTTAATTAAGCATACAACTTATGCTAATTGAGCATAATTTTGCTTATAGTTGGATCTACATGAACCTGGTTACTTAGTTTACTATTGTAACTAACTGTATTGATATTCACATCCTGTATGCCGAGGTATGTTATATTTATCATTGTTGCTTTTTTTACCTGTGTGTGGTTAAAGTCCCTAATTAATACTTGCAGGTGATTTCTGCTCTCTAGGATGGCTGATGCTCCTCCGATCCAAAACTCTTCTCATCTAGCCATTCACTCAAAAGCGCACAAGGACACCATCTTGAACAAATTCGACAAGCTGAGGAAAAAGGACCTTCTGTGTGACATCACACTGATTGTGGAGGATGTCCAGTTCAAGGCCCACAAGGCCCTTCTGGCAGCCAGCAGCGAGTACTTCTCTTTGATGTTCACTGCGGAGGGGCACGTGGGGCAGTCGGTATACAGGATGGACGGCATGGCGGCCCGCACCTTTGGGGCTGTGCTGGAGTTCATCTACAGTGCGAATGTATTGGTGGAGGAAGGAGACGGCGGGCCTCTTCTGGACATGGCACGATTCCTAGAGGTCAGCGAGCTGCTAAAGGCTTACTCTGACTGCCAGGGAGGGGACGGGGGTGCCGCCACTAAGCCCAAACGTAAAAGGGGGCGGCCCAGGAAGAATGTGGCGGCCAGCAGGGTGACGGGAACTGCAGGCCCCAGCCCAGGAGAAGAGCCGAACACCAATGCAGCACAGGATGAGATGCGGAGCGCGGGTCCGGGGGAGCCCCTGGTGGAGGTGGTGGAGGACCCTGTTGATTCGGATGCCCATGCTGCCCCCTCTGGTGATGCGGACGCGGACTATGACCCCAGGGCTGGGCGCAGCCGCCACAGCAAACGCAAAATCAAACCACCGATGAAGCTGAAGGGGTACCGGGTTGGGGACGATGCAGCAGAACCAGGAGAGTCGGAAAGGAGAAGGGGCAGGAAGAGGAAGTACCCGAACACTGAGGCGCGGTGCGAGGACTGTGGAAAAGTCTTCAAAAATCACCTCTTCCTAAAAATACACCAGAGGACTCACACAGGTGAGACTCATTTTCTTCAGACCATCTCCCATAAGCATATCACTCACCTGGCCTCAGGTCAGTTTCTCTTACTTTTTTGCTATAAATGCTGTTTTGTTTTACTTATCTTTAGGATGTATTTCATTCATCCCATTAGGGACAGTTTCTTGTCACCTTTCCATAACCTAATACACACAGTCCTTTACAGTATATCAACTATTGAGTTGGGACAGGGACCCAAAAAAAAGACTGGGAAGTTCAAAAAACACCTGTTTGGAACATTCCACAGGTAAACATGTGATGCTCTCATGACTGGGTATAAAAGGATATCAAAAGAGTCTTGATATTTTATTTTCAGGTAATCTTACAAGCGATACTATGACCTCTCTGCATTTGAATGGTGTAAAGGGGGGTGTGACGTGTGAGGTTCGAAGGGACCACACGCAGCGAAGGGATTCAAAAAAGCTCAACGAGCCACTGAGACGGGGAGACCCCGTATTTGAGGGAATATAAATGACAACTCAAATAACCTAGCTCCCACTCTCGACTGGAGGGAAATAATAAGGGAACTAGGAAAAAGGGGTGTAACTGAAATCGACCCGTATAACCGGGCGAACGGCACACGAGCAAAGAATCTCGAGCTTGGTAACCGCCATGAGCTAAAAACGAGATGCTAACGTGAAATGAGAAGGAGCTGCCTCGGAGGTAACACAAACAAAGGAACATAAATTAGAGCTAAACAAAGGGAGAAGGCGACAAGCGAAAAAATAACTCCCTAGCTGCTTGCTGCTGGAATAGAAGGGAAGCAGTCTACGTGTCCTGACGTCTAACGGCAGTGTGCCAAATGCAAGACACGAAGGAAACGGGAGCTTAAATAGCTCAGAGGTAACCACGCACAGGTGTGGATGCTGAGAGGAGCTCTACAAAAAAGACGGGCGGAGCAAACATCCACTAAAAGGGCAGCGCCCTAGCGTGGCTACCGAGGGAAACGACAGCAAGGGAAGAAAACGTCAAAAACCATGACAAATGGATCTGCACGGGAACCTACGGTTGGCTAAATGGCTGTAAGTCATCAAGGATCTGAGGTATCAAATGAGCCTCAAACCATCACTCTGCTGCCAGATATGCAGTAGATATGGATGGATCACTTTAAGGGTTGTTTCTCCTGACTCATTTTCCTATTGAACTCTATGGAAAAATAAATCAGGAGAAACAACCCTTCATCCATATCCATCCATATCCACTGCATATCTGGCCGCAGAGTGATGGTTTGAGGCTTGTTTGATACCGCATACCCTTGATGATTTACAGCCATTTAACCAACCATGGGTTTCCATACTATTCCCATGTAATTTACAGCTTAATCTAGTCCCACCCCCCTAATTCCCATAGAGATCCATTCAAATGCAGAGAGGTTATAGTATCGATTGTAAGAGTCTTTTGATATCCTTTTATACCCAGTCATGATAGCATCACCTGTTTACCTGTGGAATGTTCAAAACAGGTGCTTTTTCAACTTCCTTTTTTTTTTTTTTTTTTTGCCCCGTCCCAACTTTTTTGGAACGGGTTGCAGGCATCAAATTCGGAATTAGCGTGTATTTACAAAAATCAATAAAGTTGATAAGGTAAAACATGAAATATCTCTTCTTTATACTGTTTGTATGTAAACGATAATTCACAAATCATTGCTTTCTGCTTTTATGTGCATTTTACCGACTGTCCCAATTTTTTTTGAATTGGGGTTTGTACAATACAACTGAAAATTACATCGAGCGGAGAATAACTCTTTCAGACGGCAAGTGGCATTCATTCGACAATCCTTTGGACGCTACAGCCTTTGTGAAACGACTTCTACCGCAGAATCACCTTGCTGAGACGGAGGACTGACTATCCTTTTGCGGTTCGGCAGTTATGGTTCCGGTAAACGGACTATGCAGTCTGCTTTTGTTCTGTTTTTCTTACTTTATTTGCTGTGATATAGGCCTAATGCCGATAAGGGCGAATCTATAGCAAAACTGGTAGACGTTTTTGATTTAATTAACTGTGGTTCACTAGGCCTAGTCCTACGCTCTACTAATAATATTCCTTGTTGGCTTGTAGCCTAAATATTTATATCTGAAGATAGTCTGCTCTGGTTGTGTCATTTTGGGGATATCACAGTTTGTTATAATCTGATAGCCGGAGAATTGGATGTTCTATATCTGCTATCGCCATTCAGCATCTGCTACTAAACTGCCACCAGGTGGCGATAGATACTTATTCATGATGAGTTCACTGCTAATGGATACAAAATTGTCATCAGAGGTTCGACTTCATAGGCATTTACTTTTAAGATTATTTTTCCTTTCTCCAAACCAACTGTCAATAACTCTAATTAGCCATCGGATCGCTGTAGATACATCAACCACAGTAGCTTACATTCATATTTCATTTTTTCGGCATGTTGTGGTTTAATAGACCTAGTCTTAAGTGTCATAAACAACGTTTCATATCGGCCACATATACATCGGAGCTATATTGTTGGATCTTAGTAAGTTGGGATGGAACTCATCTGTACGGTAGGGTTTGATGCATCTTGTTTGGGGAGATGCCTTGGGGAGGGGGGGACGGGGTTGCGATTACTTCTTTTAATTTATCTTTCTTCTTTTGTTATTATTTATTTATTTATTTATTTTTATTTTTTTCTGGTTGTTTCCTCTCGGCTTCTTTCCTATGTCGGTGATACACTTAAACTTATCGGTCATGTAACTGTGTTCGCTAATAGCGGTTTAAACGGTCAGGTTGATGACACATAAGGCCAGAAACAAATTACCCAATGGTACATTAAGATTGGTTAGCTGGAATGTAAAGGGGCTGGGCAACCCTGTAAAACGAGGAAAAGTCCTTGCTCATTTGAAAACTCTACAGCCTGACATTATTTTACTGCAAGAGACGCATGCTAAACGCAACATTCAGTCAGTGCTTCGCGCTAACTGGCTAGGTCAAGCTTACCATGCTAACTTTTGGTTCTAAAGCTAGAGGGGTAGCAGTATTAATTAGAAAAAACATCCCCTTTATTCAGAAGTCATCCATAGCGGACCCCGACGGTCGATATTTGATAGTGGAAGGCCTTCTTAACGCCACACCAGTGACTCTAGTGAACATCTACGGTCCAAATTTTGACTGCCCAGAATTTTTTAGCAAAGTCTTCAATTCAATCCCAGATTTGGAACATACGAATGTCATAATTGCAGGGGACATGAATTGCGTTCTTGACACAACCTTGGATAAGAGCCCCTCGTCTTTGCAGCAACAATCAAAATCTAGCCAGTCGTTAAATAACCTTCTAAAAAATCTAAATATTGTGGATATTTGGAGACTACTATCTCCTACTGGAAGAGATTACTCATTTTTTTCCCAAGTGCATAAGTCATATTCACGCATAGACTATTTCTTTCTTGACTCTAAACTCATCTCAACTGCGAGGGAAGTTTCTTACCATCCTATCCTGATCTCCGACCATAGTCCAGTCACATTGGATTTACAGTTTGCTAATTTAGATACTAGAGGTCATAAGAACTGGCGTTTCGACCCAGCACTGCTGAAAGATGAGGTTTTCTACAGGAAATTGGAAGAACATATTTCATTCTTTCTTGAATCAAACGATAAGGGTGATGTTGATGATTCAATGCTATGGGAAAGTATGAAGGCAGTTATGAGAGGGCACATAATATCCCACACATCGGCTAATCGCAAATCACAAGAGAAAGCCCTCCGAGACATAGAGGCTAATCTACATCATTTAGAACAAACTGACCAAACTTCACCAACAACAGAATTGTTAGGTAGAATCACAAAATTAAAGTATGAATATAATTTTTTACTCACGAAGCAAGTGTGCTCACAATTAATTAGCTGCAAACAAAAAATATTCGAGGTAGGTGATAAACCACATAAACTACTTGCTAGAATATTGAGACAAACTCAGGCCTCACAAGCCATACTTACAATTAAGGACCAAAATAATAAGTTAGTTACCGACCCAAAAGAAATAAACAAATGCTTTGAAGAATTCTATTGCGAACTTTACAGCTCAAAGAGTGTTGCCAGCCAAGCAACAATAGACACATTTTTAGAGAAGAGTAAATTGACCAGATTGGATGAGGTGGCAGTGGCAGATTTGGAAGCGAACATTACATTAGAAGAAATCAAAGCAGCTATCCAACAGTTTCCAAATAATAAGGCGCCCGGGCCAGATGGGTTCGGGGCAGAATTTTATAAGGCATACAGCACACTTTTGGCTCCCCTTATTATTCGTTTGTTAAATCACACCAGAGAGGTGGGCTCCCTACCAAGCCCCTTATATCATGGTAAAATTTCTTTACTACTGAAAAAAGACCGTGACTCCACTTTAGTCTCCTCATATCGACCGGTCTCCCTCCTTCTAGTGGAAACTAAGCTATTAAGCAAAATTCTGTCAAATCGTCTAAAAAGGCATATTGCTAAAATTATACATCCAGATCAGACTGGATTTATTCCCAATCGTCATATATTCTTTAATCTGAGAAGACTCAATAAAAAATTCAATATTATGTACAGTACTGACCGTAAGGTGGATGACTCGGTTGTAATTTTCCTTGATGCCGAGAAAGCTTTTGATCAAATTGAATGGCCCTACATGTTGGCCGCCCTAGTTAAATTTGGTTTTGGCAAATCTTTCATTAACTGGATAAGGATCATTTATAAGGAACCCACGGCCTCTGTGGTTACAAACCTAAACGTATCAAACCCTTTTCGTTTACATAGAGGGACACGTCAAGGAGATCTGATCTCGCCGTTCATCTTCGCGCTAGCCCTGGAACCACTGGCTTCACATATATGTTTAAGCCGCGAAATACATCCAATTACAGAGCAAGGTACTTTGCATAAGATTTCGGCCTACGCGGATGATGTTATTTTATTTATGTCGGATCCTAAGGCTTCCATGGCCCCTCTATTAGATTTGATTAACAAATTTGGCTCGTTTTCAGGATATAGAATAAATTGGACAAAAAGTGAACTAATGCCTTTATCATTACTAGTAGACAAGTCATTCTTGAAGACCACTACATTTAAGATTGTGTTAGATAAATTCATAAGTTTGGGGGTTATAGTCACCAGAAAACTGAGCCAGTTATTAAAGCAGAACTGGGAAAAGAAAATGAAACAACTGACAAAAAATATAGAGTTCTGGAATACCCTGCCTATCTCAATGGTAGGTCGGATCAATGCCATAAAAATGGTAGCATTGCCCAGGTTTCTGTACATCTTTCAGTCAGTTCCAGTTTGTATTCCACAATATTACTTCAAGAAGCTTGACTCGGTCATTACACATTTCATCTGGTTTGGTAAAGTCCCTAGAATTGCTAGGAGGCATTTAAATAAGGGAAGAAAAGAAGGTGGATTTGGTCTTCCCCAATTTAAGTCATACTATCTGGCTGCCCATTTAAATATCCTTTCTTTCTGGGGTGGCTGCCCGCCAGGCAGTAACCCGGATGACATGCCAGCATGGCTGCAGATTGAGCATCTTTCTTGTGAGCGTACTTGTCTTCCTGCACTTCTTAATAGCCCTACAAAGATAAAAAAAATCCATATATAGGAATAATCCCATAATACATAATTCCTTAAAAGTTTGGTCCCAGGTGCAATCAATAACGGGGGCCCCTAAAATGTACCTGAACACTCCTATATCCTCCAATCATGCGTTCAGACCAGGGTTAGAGGATCCAGTCTTCTCCACTTGGAGGGAGAAGGGCATAATTTCTCTGGGGAATATCTATATACATGACCACTTCGCTTCGTTTCAACAACTGCAGCAGTCATTTCAGCTCCCAAATTCACATTTCTACCGTTTCCTACAACTACGAAACTTTGTTAAAACACATATTTCACAATATGAGCAGAAGCCACATCACTCCGTTTTAGATAGTTTATTGAACATTAAACCACATACTAGAGGAGCCGTCTCTCAGTTTTATAACATTCTACAAAATATGAACAGTCCATCTTCAAATTCATTTAGAGAAGAATGACGGAGAGAGTTGGGAGTTGAAATTACAGACGACGTGTGGGAACTCTGTATTGAAAATATCCATCATAGTTCAATAAATGCTAGGCACGCTCTGATACAATTCAAAGTCGTACACAGGCTGCACTTTTCTCCTACCAGATTATACAAGATATTCAAACACACTTCACCACTTTGTAGTAAATGTTTAATAGAACAAGGTACTCTGTCTCATCAGTTCCTGCTGTGTCATAAGCTGCAAACATTTTGGGGTCATTTATTAGATTTTTTTGCCAGGGTATATGACACAGTGTTTCCTCCAGCTCCTCTAACAGCTCTATTCGGAGTGGCGGAACCGGGCAGAGTGAAGGATAGATATGAAGCGCAGGTCATCTCCCTATCCACCCTGATAGCTAGAAAACTACTGCTACAATTTTGGAAATCTGAGAATCCACCAACGTTTGATATGTGGCTAAAAGAATTGGGAAGGGTATTACATCTGGAGAAAATCTGATTCATTATGTCTAACAGAGAGAGCCTCTTTCGCAGGATTTGGCAGCCTGTCATCGGCCTGATCGATGAGCTAAATTGAAGTGAAGGGTCAAAGGTTCAATAGATTAACCGGTTAACAATCCGGCATATTACCCAGGTTCTCAGCCCGAGGTGACATGCCCATAGTGAATATGGAGTGTCTCAGCAGTTATGGGGGCCATTATAATAATCTTGGTATCAATTGATTGTGGGGTGGCTGCATAAGTGTCATAATCAAGATAGAGGTCAGTATCTTAACAGGTTATTTGTGCCATAAGCCAGTCCCATCTATTATATAACCTTGGAGAAGAGCTGTATAAGTGTAGCCTTCCTTGTGTCACCGGCAGGGGTATAACGTAGGTAACTAGGTAAAGCATTGTATTTACTCTTTAGGGAGAGGATTTTCTTTAATTTTAAGTTATTATTCTATTAGTAATTTTTATTTTTATATTTCTTTAACATTATTATATATATATATATTTTTATTTTTATTTTTTATTATTATTTATTTATTTTTTTCATTCAGTTAACATTTACGTTCTATCTAGGTCTACTATTAATGCTGTTAATATGGTTAGTATTACTATTATATTTTGTCTGGAGCTGCAATTGTCGATTGTTTTCTTGGCGACTGTTCTACCGATTGCTTTTTTGATTAATCAATTAATCGATTGGTTCGATTAACTGTTGCAGCCATAATCTTTTTTTTTATTTATTGAATTATTTATTTTATTTTTTTTGTGTGTTGTATTTGTTTTTCTGAATTTATCGCCTATAATTGTATGTATGTATTGATATATAAACTCAAAATCAATAAACATATTTTTTTTTTAAATTAAAAAAAAATTAGCAATAAGATTGAGGGCTCCATCTTAGCCTCCACTCGGCACTAAGCAGCGGTAACCCAAATGCAAGTGTCTTTGCTAGTTTCAGACCCACTTGTTATTTTCCTGTCCATTGTCCACGTTGTTTAAACAGAAAATTAACTTGTACACATCTGAGCGAGTTGACCCAGAGTTGTCATTTGCATTTGCTTACTTACGTAGGGAAACTTAGGCTGGAAACATACCCTATGCAAGTACACAAATGCGAACGCTTCTAGCTATGCAAAGTCGACTTCACGCGTTGTTGTCTTCTAAAATGTGTCACCAGAAATTCTTAACGAAATGCAATTGCGAGCTGCATTGTCAAGCATTGCAGCGAGGGACATTATAGTGGGGAAACTTAGGCCGGAAACATACCCTATGCAAGTACGCGAATGCAAACGCTTCTAGCTATGCAAAGTCGACTTCACGCGTTGTTGTGTTCTAAAATGTCACCTGAAATTCTTAACGAAATGCAATTGCGAGCTGCATTGTCAAGCATTGCCGCGAGGGACGTTATTGCAGGCAACAGGATGAAGCTGTCTTATATTTGTGCTTTCCTCTGCTCTGTTTTTCACAGCTGTCAGGCAGCTCAGTTTGACAAGTCTCTCGCTGAGCATGTTCGCTCACAAACATATTTATGATACTTTGTCACCTCTTCATTCCAGTATAGCAGCAATAAGTATAATGTGAACATGGGACTTGTTCATGGCAGCCTGCATAGCTATTTCAGACATAATGTGCTTTAAGAGGGTAAATAATCCCTCAAAACATGAAAAGCATGATTCAGAAAAATTTACGGCGTTTTAAAATTTTGGGATTGCAATTGTGGTTGGAATGAAAACCAGCATACACAGGGATCCCCCAGGACCGAGTTTGAGAACCACTGCTGTAAATGGAGTAGTAGCATAATTCGAAAAATGTACAAATTTTTATTTAACAACAATATATCTGTTGTTGTTTGTCATGATTCAATCTGTTTTATTTCCAACATTGTATGAAATTTGTAATGTTATGTTATGATTATGCTATATAGCCTTGGCTATGTTATGATATTTGTAATGTTATTTGGTATTATTCTGGTCTATTAGGGTGCTCTCGCAGCACATTGATTGAACTTTCTAGTGGTAGCTATACATTTTCTTGTGGATGTGTTCATTAACAGTAATCTTCAGTTATGTGTATTCAACGTTCAGGTGGATGCCTAACAGTAGTGTCTCCCAGAGTAAAACCCTGGTAATTAATGGCAAAAAACTATGTTGTAAGTGACAAGTTTGGCTTGGTCAAACACTGCAAAAGACAGGAAATTCAAATGAGCACCACCAAGCCAAACTTCAGCTCTCTACACTATCACTATTTCCAGTACTTTATTTTTTATATCTGACTACTGTACCGTTCTGTAGCTGGGTTGGCTACTGTATTTCAAACAACATGTACTCATCACTGGGCAGATTGGTTCAAACCTTCTCTCAAAGAGCCTAATTCATAAGGCATAAATGAATAGAGGAATTGCCTACACAAAACTGCCGTAGGGAAATACAAATCATTTCCATACAGGTCACTATCATGGCTTGGAGCACATACTCTTAGAATTAGGGTCTTTGAGAGGTTTGAGGTTTGAATCAATCTGCCCAGTGATGAGCACATGTTTGAAATACAGGTTACCACCATAGCTGCATGACTGTATAGCAGTCAGAGTACTGGAAATCCCTGATAGCGTAGAGAGCTTAAAACACCTTTGCGCAGAAGGTGGCGCCGGCGGAAGCTTTTTGCTCAACTCAGACATTCGTTGCTACTGCAGCCGGACTATGATTGGAAATCACAAACTCTGTGTTTTAAATTTATTGGTAGACGGTTCGTGACGATTTCTGCCG
The DNA here is from genome assembly GCA_029718625.1 of Synaphobranchus kaupii. Lineage (NCBI taxonomy): Eukaryota > Metazoa > Chordata > Actinopteri > Anguilliformes > Synaphobranchidae > Synaphobranchus > Synaphobranchus kaupii. The sequence continues at coordinate 9,194,745 of CM056382.1, read as the reverse complement.
AATACGTAGTTTCTAAGTGCCACTATTTCCCTGTAGCAAGTCCATTTATCAAGCAAACCCCACCTAGTCTATACCTACCTATGCGTGACATAGTGGACAATATCGTCTATGTTTGAGTTCATACATATATTTATTCATCATATAAAATTAGAATAACGTCATAGCAACGAGATAAATCCAACAATAGCCTGATCGTATGCCAGAAAAGCCGTGAAAAGCCCTGCTCACTCAAATGCAAAATAAACTGTGAAAGTACTATCTCATTCTACCATGTATTCTACTAGCAATATATGCTACTAAATATGAAATAAATATACAATCCTACCATTGGTTTTACACATCGAGATGTTCCTTTCAAAATTCAGTTGTCATTTATTGTCTGGTACAATCGGTTTGAGAAATATACAACACTTTATACCGCTATTACACTATCTGAAACGTCGCCGCGTAATAAGCCCCATGCCCTATAAGCCTGTCTCATGCATTACAGTTCACTCTGGTTTAATTGTCGGCTTTTTTATCCAATAGAGTACATTATAACCGTCGCAACGGTATATGCCAAGTCTTTTTGGGTGCTTTGAGCAATTTACTACAGCCCAGCGTAACGGCAGTTTTCGTTTTAACTGTCTAGTATTACGCAAGCGATATACAATACGCATTATGCAGGATAATTCCCCTTTTGCGATATGTAAGTATTTTTGCGTCTAAAATACCGTTGGTCTCGCTGGCTACATACGTACGTTCGTGTTTCCACTCGAGCACTGTCTTTCCAAGTTTGATAGCCCTGTTGTTATTTTCGCATTTTGAGTGCATTTCACATACTGTAGTGCAATCGTTAGCTAAATGTATTTTTGAACTAGGCTACCGATGTTCATTGAAGATAGAATATTTGGCAGCATTTTACAGATGGTGGAAAACTATTTTATGTTCATGTTATCATACATAGTATAGGCTATGATGGATACGAGTCTCTTATGGCATGACAAGTGCTCATTCCAATTTACTGTTGCGCTGATATGTGGTAGATTAAGGTAAAAATTTCCTTGGAGTTATTATGAATAGGAAAACTTAAAAGATTAAAAGAATACAGAAAAATGCAATCCCAGGACAAAAGTATACATACTGTAGAGTACAGGGACAAGTGATGTTTTATTGAGGTACAAGAGTGAATGATTAGGCAACATATTTAGGTGTATGTAACACTGTGATATCAATGTTTTTTATCTTAAGCCACCAGAGGGAGCAAATGTGTATGCGTTATAATGTATAATATAATATAATATTTTATGACATGTTTTGCATAGGGGTTTTGGACCCATAGATATCTACCCCCCTATACTGCTGAACATATATAATTCTCACTTGGAAATTATGCACAAGTGAGTTTTATGAGCCCAAACTGTTGATTTGTAGTTAAATATTTCATTAATTTTTTTTATTTGCAGCAGTGCACAATTTAGCCATTTGGATAGATTTGGAGACACTAATGGACAACAGGATACACGGCTATATTTTGCATCATAGACCTTTAGTAGTTCTGCATATCATCCTCAGATTTTGCAAAACTTGTGGACATGGAGTTTATGATCCAGGAAATGTATATATATTACCGATTTCACTTATGTAGCTCTCAGCAAAATTAAAAAAAACTATTTTTAATTTTTTTCCCCTAAGTTTCTTTGCATTTGTGGCACTTTATTTTGACTTAAATTATGAAAATAAACAAATCTAAGTTTGTATTGTAAATGGTACACCTGTCTTCTTTCATTTAAGCCATTTACCAAGTTTATGTGATGCTCACACCTGGAGTTATAAAGCCTTAAACAGAGCACCCCTAAATAGGTGAAATTTGCCATCTGCGCAAAGGGGTTAAGTTTGGCTTGGTGCTGCTAATTTGAATGTTCTTGTCTTTTGCGGCTTTTTGGCCAAACCAAACTTCTCACTTCTCACAAGTTTTTTGTTATAAATACGTTTTAGCGGGTGCAGATGATAGCCTGCACTCGCCTGAATTGACAAGGGACATTTCAGGGAAGGGATGGGCTTACACAAAGATTTGGCTTTCCAAATGTGAAAGGTTTGTTTATAATAATTATTCCCTGTTGAGCCCACTGCAGATGTGTGATCAGGATTGTCCTATTATTATAATTAACTTATGAATATAGAAAACTGTTAAGACCATATATAGCTTCTAACACAGTGTTTTTATATTTATGAGACTGTCTTAAACACTTTCAGGTGAAAAGCCCTTTAGATGTTTTGTCTGTGGGAAGGGCTTCACTCAGAAGCACACCCTGCTAGTCCACCAGCGCATGCACACTGGTGAGAAGCCTTTCACCTGCACCGTGTGCTCCAAGGCCCTGTCCACCAAACACTCTCTGCTGGAGCACATGAACCTGCACACAGGTAACTCACTGCACACCTGTAGCTGCACCCAGGTACCGTTCATCACAGACATTATCCGCACACAGATACCTCTCACCACGCAACACCTGCAAATCAACCATCAGTGTATCTCTGAAATGTGGCAAGGAAACGGTTACTGTACTCAGTAGAACACACTTTGTAACTGTATTAAACTTAATGAAGTTAAGTGATTACCTGACAATTTCAATCGTTTTCAGACCAAAAATCTTTCAGCTGTGATCAATGTGGAAAGACATACAGCCAGAAGAGGCAACTGAAAAGCCATTATAGAGTGCACACAGGTAAAGAGCAGTGCTCAGATTTCAGTAACCAGTAAGTCCAACCCAACTGCAGTTTTATTTCTTCATGTCTCACACAATTCCTTCTTCTACAGGCAAACCTTTTCCAGAGTGTGCACAATGTCACCGTAAGTTTATGGATGCTGCACAGCTGAAGAAACATCTTAGAACACACACAGGTAAACTTGCATGTTATAAGTTGGCTGACATGGTTGTTGTTGTAACGTAAAATCCTTTTATTTCCAAAACATTTTATTTGTAAGACGTCACATGAGATTTTTAACCAACTATAACATACGTATGATGTTTGTGTGTGTCTATGTGTATTGGTCTATGCTACTGTCCTCAGCCGTGTGACATAGTGTGTTCTGGGTGTTCAGAACTGCAAATGGGGAATGTCTGGTACATTAAGTGTGTAGCTCTGTCTTCCCCATCAGGCGAGAAGCCTTTTACCTGTGAGATCTGTGGGAAGTGCTTCACCGCCAAGAGCACGCTGCAGACACACATCAGGATTCACAGGTAACTAAACCACAGTAGAGCCCGACCGATAAATCGGGCCGATATTTGCATTTCTGGACCATAACTGTATCAGTCGCATAGACCAGTGGTTCCCAACCCTGGTCCTGGGGACCCCCCGTGTATGCTGGTTTTCGTTCCAACCACAATTGCAATACCAGAATTTTAACAAGCTGTTAATTTTTCTTAATTAGGTGTTTTTAATGTTTAGAGGGATTATTTACATTCTTAAGCCACATTATGTTAGTAATAGCTATGCATGCCATGAAGACTAAAAGTCCAAGATTCACATTGTGTTGTATTGTAAACAATTAAAAGGAGGTAAAAAATGTTTTAACTGATCAAATTAAAGACTGAGGTGAATCAATAGGCTCATAATTAGTGAAATTGTGGACACATGGCCAATAAAACTAACCGTTTGGTAAATAATGAAGAATTCAAAGACAAAGCAAATGATAACGAGCCAAACCTGCATTGTGTTAAGGAAAAAATTATGAAGGAACTTAAACTTGCGTTCAATTACCTAATTAGGAGCCTAATCACCTGAGTTGTTACTTCTTCTTTGTAATTGTTTGCAATATAACACAATGAGCATAATGAACATGGGTTTTTTTTCTTCATGGCATGCATAGCTATTGCTAACATAATGTGGCTTAAGAGAGTAAAGAGTTTAAAGTGTTCTCTCTATACAATAAAAACACCTAATTAAGAAAAAATAACAGCTTGTTAAAATTCTGGGATTGCAATTGTGGTTGGAACGAAAACCAGCATACACAGGGGGTCCCCAGGACCAGGGTTGGGAACCACTGGCATAGACTGTATAAAAACATGGACAAAGTCACTGTAACGTCACCCATTGCCTTCCCACGGCCTCGTAAAAACCTAATTGAGTCTCCGGATGCATTTTTTGCCGCCAGTTTGTACAAACTGCGTCTGTTCCGTGGAGCCGAAGAGGACTCAACCTGTCTCTCTGATTGGTCCTGAACAAATGTTAATACCCTGTCCAAACGACACAATATTTAAAAAAATCAGCACATGCAGAAGCATTAGATGAAGGAAAGGCACCTATTGCAATTAAAAAAATTTTATGGGAAAAATGTATTGACTGAGTATTTTGAGCACATTGCTGCCATTGACTTACATGGTGAAAGACCTATACTGGAGCCAATCGCAGTGGCGCTAGTGAGCAACCGCACAATTGCCGCTCTCAGCCCAACCAGGAAGTGAGCTTCAAAAAGAAAGCCAAGACTGGGGCCGTGTCCGTATCAGCACTCTTCCACACTGTTGAGTAGCCTTGGTGAGTAGATAGGGCGAGAAAGTCGTAGAGTACGCAAATTTTTTTCAAATTGCAGTATACTTCAAACACCCGGATGACACACTTATTTCCGGGGTTTCGGGAGCAAGTACAAGTACACAAACATTTTGGTCACATGAATATGACGTGAAGCTTCGGTTTTAAAAAATTAGGCGCATCTTTGCTGATGTTTTCCTTCAAATACAACAAAAACAACACGTGACATGGCAGCGCAAGAGTGGGGCGCAGGGTTGCCTGATCTTGTAAGACTATCCAGCCAAATGGCGACTCAAACTAGCCCAATTTATAGGCTATTTTTAACCGAAACCAACATATTTTAAATAGAAATCATCATGTTTTTATTTAAATTAAGTGCATGCTTTGCGACTTTTCTTTTTTATCTGTGACTGCACTTTGAACGTATCCCAATTTAGCTGTAAAATCGCGGACATGGCAACACTGATGGGACGTCTTATGACCTGCTTACGACACTTCAACAGTACGGTTTGGAAATAGTATAGCAGATATTTTTCGCGTCCTGCTAAACAGTGCACATTAAACAGCACACTTCTGCCAGTGCACTCTTCGCAGGAGACAGGGCACAGTAGATAGAGCTCTGATTCGGACACAGCCTGGGTATTCGTTTTGAAGCTCACTTCCTGGTTGGGCTGGGAGCGGCAATTGTGCCATTGCTCACTAGCGCCACTGCGATTGGCTCCAGTATAGGTCTTTCACCATGTAAGTCAATGGCAGCAATGTGCTCAAAATACTCAGTCAATAAATTTTTCCCACAAAAAAATGTAATTGCAATAGGTGCCTTTCCTTCATCTAATGCAAAGATTTTAGATACATGACAAGATACGCAACTGGCGCTTTTCCCCATTGGATTTTTTGTCCGCACAAGAGGAAGTGATCAGGCATGCGCAGTAGTGTTTTCAGTTAGCTTAGCAACTAAAGTTACATAACGTATGCTTAGAGTGGCACGCATTTGACCGGCATTAGCCGGATTTAAAGTTGGTTTTCGTTGGATAGTCAAAATCATAACGGGTTGTAAGTAGTAGTACTGGGTCCTGACAACCTAGGCATATATAATCTAAAAAGAAAAGGTAGACTTTTGATTTTGTCTGTCTGATAATGACCCGTTTAGCGAACTGTTTTGAAAAAACTCCATTGACCGCCAGTCATTCAATGAGCGCCTGTTGTCTGTCTAATAAGTTTCAAGTGCGGACGTTCCAGACCCGAAGTGGGACCTCTTGCTCCGCTTACCCTCTGTCTAATGCCTCTGCATGTGCTGATTTTTTTAAATATTGTGTCGTTTGGACAGGGTATTAACATTTGCTCAGGACCAATCAGGGACAGGTTGAGTCCTCTTCGGCTCCACGGAGCAGATGCAGTTTGTACAAACTGGCGGTGAAAAATGCAACCGGAGCTTCAATTCGGTTTTTACGAGGCTGTGGGAAGGCAATGGGTGACGTCACAGTGACTTTGTCCATATTTCTATACAGTCTATGGTCTTGGCCCCTTGATTGGTCGTCAAGGATGACTTGTGGCCGATATGTGGGACCGATATTGTGAAAAGGCTGCCTTCCCTTTTAATTCAGTTTGTTTACTCATGTTAACTTAATCCTACCAATCAGAGTGCTCCTTTAACGCTGCAGTTCAGCCAATCAGAGACTCAGAGCATTCCTAACTTTTTTCTCACAGTTTGCCTGGCTGCATGTCCGAGAGACTCACATAAGTTTCACACAATATAAGTTTCACTTTGTTTGTGGTGTTATGTGCGTGTATTCAACTGTAAGTAGCGTTACGGTTTATTCAGTAATTATTGTCAGGAGTGGTTTTATAAGTTGTAGTTAAAGGTAAACTATGTAGTTTCAGAACACTAGATGGCGATATTGAGCACGTATGAGAAAAGGGCTCCCCGAAAATCACGTGTTCTTCTCAGACACGCACGACGACGCACGAGCATTGTGGTGATGTTTCACACATATTTTCTCTGACCGTGGACTCAATTCAATTCGCTTTATTGGCATGACAAGACATTGAATCTGTATTGTCAAAGCATACTGCATTAAAACAGTCGAAGACATACATCTAACTCTGAACAATACAAAACAGCAAAGACTAGAAACGAATGAACAGTAACCATACATGAAAACAAGAACGTTTCTTTGATTATGGATTTAGAAATAACAATAATGTAAAATAATAAAGTACAATTAAAAATAATAATAATTATCAATAGAAAATGATAATAATGATGAAGAGAACGACACATATGATCTTATAAAGTGGATATAATAAATATAAAAAATTTAAATTGGTTTATAAAGTAGGGAACATGCCTCTATATTCCTACATGTGGAGTATTACTCATGCAAGGTGTTTATATATATATTTAGCAGTAATGGTGATAGACAATTAAAATATGTTCGTCTTACCAGTCTTCACCCGGGCACCATAAATGTAGAGAATATCCTCGATGGGGCGTCATAAATGTAAGGAATATGCCTTTGTATATATATAAACTCTTACATGGGATTCCAGAAATATAGGCAATAACTATGGAATAATTAGGTTTACCCTTATTATTCTTAGGTTAAAATTAAATCAGTCTCATTTGATTGTTATGAATTATAATTACTACTACTTCAGTTTACCATTGTAGGATATCTAATATCCCCCCCCCCCCCCCCCCTTCTCTCTATCTCTGTCGCTCTCTGTCTCTCTCTCACTCTCACCCCCCCAACATCAAAGATAAGCCAGTCTTTGTCATAAATGACCCCTCTCCCCCCCCTCCCCCACACCTTAATCCAATCAGGGCATGGATCCCTCCCTGTCAAGGTATTTTATGAATGTACTGCAGAAAAAGATTTCAGTCTGTTTGGAGTTTGTTTGGTGAAGAAGTCGTTCTTTTTGGTTCCTCGTGCGTTTCCTTTTGTTCCTGTTCAGCTGGAGGGTAAATAATATTGGCAATTTTTGGCTTATCTCTTTCTTTTCTGGTATATTCAAATTAATGTCTGGTTTAATGTCTTCCTTTTGTGAATTATAAGTAGTCAGCCTACATTCCTTCGTGAATGTATGATTCCCAGTCATTATTCTAATTGAATGTTTTCATTTAATAATGAATTAATAATAATAATAATAATAATAATAATAATGCATGGCATTTATATAGCGCCTTTCTCGATACTCAAAGCGCTTTACAACGATGAGGGGGAAACTCGCCTCTACCACCACCAATGTGTAGCACCCACCTGGGTGATGCAACGGCAGCCAATTTGCGCCAGTATGTTCACCACACATCAGCTGAGGTGGAGAGGGTGAGAATAATTTTTTTAGCCAATTAAACTGGGGGATGATTAGGTGGCAGATTGAATGAGCCTGGGTTGGGAGTTTCGCCAGGACACCGGGGAAACCCCTACTCTTTACGATAAGTGTCATGGGATCTTTAATGACCACAGTGAGTCAGGACCTCGGTTTAACGTCTCATCTGAAAGACGGAATCTCCTACAGCACAGTGTCCCCATCACTGCACTGGGGCATTGGGGTTTATTTGACCAGAGGGAAGACTGCCCCCTACTGGCCCACCAACACCACTTCCAGCAACCACTTGGTTTTCCCCAGAGGTCTCCCATCCAAGTACTAACCAAGCCCACAACCTGCTTAGCTTCAACCATTCAGCAGGGGCAGATAGCATAGTGGTATGGCTGCTGGCAAAAGGGTTGACGGTATTACGTTCTAATGATTAGGTTTGACTCAGCGTGTTCATACGACATTAAAACAGACACCAGGTTTAACAAAAATAGATTTATTAAACAAGGAAAAACATGAATATTACATTCTACTAAATAGACATATTGTGTTGTGTGCGTATTGTAGCATTTGTGTGTGTGTATGCACATATTTGTGTGTATGTGTCGGTATGTAGGCCTATGCCACGTGTGAGTTCAGGGAATAAAGGAATCACATGGAGCAAGCTTACTGGAGTAAGCTAACTCTCAAATCTGACATTACTATAAATAAGTTCACGCACTTCGGTCAGGAAATACTGTTAACCATCTACAGTAAGCTAAAATGAGATCATATCATACAAATGTTAGACAGTGTTAGGATAGAGGGGCAAACCAGTGAGGCCAGCTCGGGTTAGTTAGTAGTACCACCATAGCAATGAAACGGTGGGCCAGCCGGTTGGCTTGCTTGCCAGTTGAACACGTTTATACAGCTATTATCGTACAAAATCGAGATGCAATCAAATTACCGATAAACAGTTCAGACTAAAATCCTAAACTAATGCCTGGGATGTTTGATCAGTCTTACTGAAGTCTGCGGTGAGTTGATTATAGCTGGCTTGTTCGTGAGGTGGATGGTGAGGGCGTCTCCTTTGGCCTTTCTTATCCTGGTAGGGATGCGGGTCGTCTGGTTATCGCCTGCGTCTTTGCCGTGGCTGGAACACACCTCGGTCGGAGGTGCTAATTAGTAAGGGCAGAAACATACCTCATGCAAATAGCTACGCGAATGTGGACGCTTCGAGCTACGCCATGACATTTGTGAAAGACAAACCAGAGAAAAGCACAGATCAAACAAGAAAGTTTTGTTGTTGCTGCTATAGCCTCCCTTGCTGCAACGCTCTGGCTTGTCTTTCACAAATGTCATGGCAAAAAAAAACTTTGCGTAGTTTGAAGCGTCAACGTTTGCGTATTTGCGTGAGGCATGTTTCGGTCCTAAGCTAAAATAAGAGTTTACCTGGAAACCTGCCCACATGGCCTGGCCATGTCAATCAAATGAGCAGGAACCGCCCATTCATGACGTTTCACCATTTTAGCTGTTTCTGGCTTTAAAAATGGCGGCGGGATGATGAAAAAAACACTTTGCGAACAACTTATGAGGTAGGAAATACATTCAACATGTTTATTAGACCACAAGGACACATACAATGTTTTTTTGGGAGAAAATTTGAATGTAAACAAAGAACGAGTTGTTTACAATGAAACTACATAGTATACCTTTAAGTGCAAATATATTAAATAAATAAAATTATATAAATAATGTCATAGCTAGTCATGATAGCTAAGCTGCTAGGTTGAACTCCTCTTACATGTTTGAAACGCATTTGCGTTGTCTGCGATATATAAGCATTTTTATGTGCGCTGTTGTATCGACTTGTTGTATGTGTATATGCAGGAAATGTGTAGCACATTATTTTGTGTTATCACAGTTATCTGTGTAATGTAGACGGTGATATTATGGCTACCAAATGCTAGCGAGCTTAACCAAGCTTTGACTTAGCTTTATTTCAGTCTAATAAAGCACTATCCGGACGGGATTAGTTTCACCAGGGTAATTCAATTCATTTTATTCACATCTGTGTCAGTGATTCTTACCGGGCACGTGAATAATAATTATGGCTGAAATGACTGTTTCTCAGGGAACTCTGAGGTCCTCTGATAATTCTACTAACGTCCGTAATGACATGTCAATATTTGGTGCGAAATACAGTGATTTTTGACAGTACATTTTTATTCTAATACTTCCCATTTCCGGCTTTGTATTGCGTGCAAACTATTTCTATTGTACTGTGCATTCTTTTTCTTTTATTATGTGCTATACATCATGTATGTATATTTGATTCATTACAGAAACGCCATAACTCTACTCAAGGAAGTGAACATATAAAGTGTGTTGGTTGTGGTGGCGAACATTAAAACAAAGTCAACTTCCACCTGATGTCTCAGTTCTTACCGGGCTGCCTGGGGCAGTACAGTTATAGCAAATATAAAATAAAACAGCCATGCCATAAGTTACAGTGGATTGAACAACAGCACTGTCAATGAAATATATGAGTCCCTTCCATTCTTGAGGTAGTCCATTGTGGATTTTGAGGTGTGTTTAGGATCATTATCCTGTTGTAGAAGCCATCCTCTTTTCATCTTCAGCTTTTTTACAGTCGGTGTGATGTTTACTTCCAGAATTTGCAGGAATTTAATTGAATCCATTCTTCACTCTACCAGTGAAATGTTCCCTGTGCCACTGGCTGCAACAGAAGCCCAAAGCATGATCGATCCACCCCCATGCTTAACAGTTGGACAGGTGTTCTTTTCATGAAATTCTGCACCCTTTTTTCTCCAAACATACCTTTGCACATTGCGGCCAAAAAGTTCTATTTTAACGTCATCAGTCCACAGGACTTGTTTCCAAAATGCATCAGGCTTGGTTAGATGTTCCTTTGCAAACTGACGCTGAATTTTGTGGTGAGGACACAGGAAAGGTTTTCTTCTCATGACTCTTCCATGAAGGTCATATTTGTGCAGGTGTCACTGCACATTAGAATAGTGCACCACCACTCCAGCTAAATCTTTCTGAAGGTCTTTTGCAGTCAAACGGGGGTTTTGATTTGCCTTTCTAGCAATCCTACGAGCAGTTCTCTCGGAAAGTTTTCTTGGCCTTCCAGACCTCAATTTCACCTCCACAGTTCCTGTTAACTGCCATTTCTTAATTACATTACGAACTGAGGAAACGGCTACCTGAAAACGCTTTGCTATTTTCTTATAGCCTAAACTTAATGCCTTTTGGAGATCAGTTCATCTTCTACTCACTTTACTATATGGGGCCCTATCTTACACCTGGCGCTAAGCGGCGCTAACCCAAACGCAAGTGTCTTTGCTATCTTACACCCGGCGCATGGTAACTGAACAAAAGATTTTAAAGAGAACTAAGCGTCTAATTAGAAACTAAAACAAATTTGCAGCACGTTACAATTAATTCACAATTAATTTTAATACCATTATCTGCATGCGCGCTTTACAGGAGCAGGTCTGTTTCCCCTGCTGTAAATCGCACTTTTAACGGTCTTCCTGGGAAAGTGGATTGTTTTAAAGCATTACGCTACCAGTAAAACAGGTTGGTCACATTTCCATAAGCAGGACATTATAAAACAAGGGAAAATATGCGTGAATCTATGGGTTGCCAACCTGACAGCTTTATTGTATTTGTTGTCATCATTAAGGCAAAATAACATTATTTATTTTATTAATCAAAATTAGAATGCAGGTAATGAACTTCGGATGAAGCTTGAACATGAGTTCATTGCTTCATTGCATAATCAAATGAAATTTGTTAAACAAGCAGGCTAATTTGGCGTTTTCTAAGGTGAGACGGAAGCCATTGGTAGCTTATTCTCTGCTGTTGCAGGCCTTTAACTAAATTTAACCGAATATATTTTGTAAAATAACAGCACTGTCGGGAATTACCGGGAACTCATAATGGTTTGTCCGAATAATATTTATCATAGGCTACTATTGATCCATATAGCCTATTCCTTGATCGCACTAAACACGCACGAGCATGTCTGTTTCGCCATCATATAAGCAATCTGCCAAGGTGGAAAAGCAGGCTTTTAAAGGGAATGGGATATGATATTTTTGATTGGTTTATTGCATGTCACGCCCAAGACACACCTATAATTAATGAAGAGACTAGGTTCAGCCCACTTGCACGCTGCACCCTGCTTAGCACCCAAAAAACACGCCGTTAAAATAGCAAAAGTAGACTTGGACACGCCCTAAATGGACTTTACGCCATGCGCTTAGACCAAGCTCCAAGATCGCCAAGATAGAGCCCATGGTCTTTACTACTTTACTACTCACTATTCACTGTAACAGAAATTTTGACCAGGGGTGCCCAAACTTTTGCATGCCACTGTGTGTGTGTATATATATATATATATATATATATATATATATACAGTGCCCTCCACTATTATTGGCACCTCTGGTAAAGATGAGTAAAAAGGGTTATTCACCATTTGGTGAATTAGCTTAATCTCACACTGAAAATCAAGAATTTCTCATCAAGGAATAATTATTTTTAACAAAACCACTTGTGCCACAATTATTGGAACCCCTGCATTTACATATAGAATAATGTAATCATTGTTATAGTATGAGATGTTATAGTATCGCTTGTAAGAGTACCAGAAAATAAGATATCAAGAGTCTTTTGATGTTGTTGGGTCACAGGCATCAGGAAGGCATGGCATACAAAGGATATGCGACCAAATATTTAAAATGATTACTTTATTCTATATACTATATCTATATATAAATGCAGGGGTGCCAATAATTGTAGTATAAGTGGTTTTGTTAAAAATAATTATTTCTTGATGAGGGATTTTTTTTTCTCATAATAAATTTACTTCAATTCAAGGTTTGATTTTTCTCATTTTTTCAGTGTGAGATTAAGGTAATTCATCAAACGTTTAATTTTTTATTACCATTTTTACTCATCTTTACCAGGGGTGCCAATAATAGTTGAGGGCACTGTATATATACAGTTGTGTTAAAAAAAATAGCAGTACAACATCAGTAACCTGATGAACCACTGTTATTAGTAGTAGTGATATTTCTGCATGGCAAATAATTTACTTGTAGATGTAGTAGTGTAATAGAAAAACAACAGACCCAACTGTCATGACATGCACGCTGCTTGTTCTGAGTAATTGACTCATTCATTGAAAGGGGCGTGTTCAAAATAATAGCAGTGTGTAGTTTAATTAGAGAATTCATTAATTCTGTGAAAAAACAGGTGTCATTAATTGTCCTTTATTAAGGAAGAAGGGAAGCAAATGCTTCACACATTGTTATAAAATATATTTCCTTATGAATTGCTAAGTAAAATGGGCCGTTCCAAACATTGTTCGGAGGAACAACGTAATTTGATTAAAAAGTTGATTGGAGAGGGGAAAACGTATAAAGAAGTGCAGCAAATTATAGGATGCTCAGCTAAAATGATCTCAAATGCTTTAAAATGGCAACAAAAACCCGAAACACGCGGAAGAAAATGAGCAACTACTGTTAAAACGGATCGAAGAATAGTCTTAATTACATAGTTAATTAAATAGTATTAATTACCTGTAAGTGCTGTTACAGTCAGAAGACGTTTGATCGAAGCTAAGCTATCAGCAAGAAGCCCCCGTAAAGCACCATTGTTGAAAAAACGGCATGTGCAGAATCGGTTAAAATTTGCCAAGGAACACATCGATTGGCCCAAAGAGAAATGGCGTAACATTCTGTGGACTGATGAGAGTAAAATTGTTCTTTTCGGGTCTAGTGGTCGTCAACAGTACGTCAGACCCCCGGGTACTGAATTCAAGCCACAGTACACCCTGAAGACAGTGAAGCATGGTGGCGCAAAAATCATGGTATGGGGATGTTTTTCATACTACGGTGTTGGGCCTATTTATCGTATATCAGGGATCATGGATCAGTTTGAATACATCAAAATAATAAAGAGATTATGTTGCTGTATGCCGAAGAGGAAATGCCCCTGAAATGGGTGTGTCAACAAGACAACGACCCCAAACACACGAGTAAGCGAGCAACATCTTGGTTCCAGACAAAAAGGATTGAGGTAATGGAGTGGCCAGCTCAATCCCCTGACCTCAACCCCATTGAAAACTTGTGGGGTGACATTAAAAATGCAGTTTCTGAAGCAAAACCCAAAAATTCACAGGAACTGTGGAATGTAGTTCGTTCATCCTGGGCTGAAATACCTGTTTCTAGGTGCCAGAAGTTGGTTGACTCGATGCACAGATGCGCAGCAGTTATCAAAAACAATGGTTATGCAACTAAATATTAGTTCAGTAATTTAAAGTGAAGTTAAATCTTGAAAAATTTCTTCAGTTTATACAGTAAGTGTTTGAGTTTGAAGAGAAAAATGTCGACACTGCTATTTTTTTTGAACAGATTAATATTCCTTTTCTTTACTTCCTGTAAAAGAATAACGCAGACTTGATAAAATTTGTTAATGCTTTGATTTGGAATTGAATGTGTAATGTTTCCACTACATTTGAAATATGGAACTAAAAGCTATTAAAAAATATTTGCACTTTATTCACTTTTTTTAACGCACTGCTATTTATTTGAACACAACTGTACATGTAAAAATGATTGCGATAAATAATATATATAAAAAATACAGGAATACCATAATTTCACCAGATACATGCTGCGTTTATCTTTAATAGCTCAATTTCGAAAGAATCACTCTAGCAATGATTAGGGTGATTTTGGAGGAAGAAATGAGGCAGTTGTTGACTCACCACGACACCAACGTATTCAGATAATACTCATCTATCAATCCAGGCTAAAGTCCATGATACAATATGCTAATAATAATACATGTTGCTTACCCTAAAATAAGGGGGCTCATCTGTGAATGGGCAGAAGAAGGGTGGTGTCTAGAAGGGATCCGGGAGATTACAGGAGGCTGTATATCACTGTTCTCCAGTTTAAAATGTAACATTAAAGCTGCAGTATCGCATTAGGGAATTAACACAAGTGACAAAATAGGTAAGTTAACATTTTATTATAATTGCAAACCTCTTTTTAAATTACAAAACCTCTTAAATAACCAAAATGAGAAAAAATAACTACACCAGTCTTCTGGTTGGTTTACAAATAAATAAAACTTAAAATAAATAGAACTAAATAACAACAGAAGCATTTTCTTTCACAATCTACTTTACATTTTCTTAAATCATGTTTTCATAGCAACAGTGGCAAAGTTACACCGAGTACTGGCCATCCTGGCTAAACAAATAAAGACTAAATGAAACTATTCAATCGTTTAAAACTAGTTTCTTTCTCAACCGATAAAGAATCACCTTTTAAATCACGTCTTTCTCAATAAAGAACAAGTATACATTGTACAAATTACAAATACAAATTATAAGTGATGTTGCATTTCTTTTGACAACAAATTCTTCCTTTTCGGTGCTTGTGTCCTGTTCCTCACTCATTTTCACGTCATAGGCTACAAAATTTCACAGACAACTGAGGCGACACTTAACTTTTGTTATTCAACAAACAGATCAAGAATGATTGGTTCGCTGTGCACGCAGAGTGTGCGTGACCGTAGCATAAGCGCCTGTGTATCCAAGAAACCTTAAAGCACAACTGAACTTTGGTAGAACTTTGGGTTGTGTAGTTACCGGGCCATGATATGAGTCCAAATGGTGGCGAAATATGTTGTTTAGTTGCTCTGTGCTCCCCTGGGGTGATCCAGAATAGGGTATTTGTAGCTCTCCATTCACTTCTATAGGGCAGCTAAAACGGTCTCAAAATGACACTTCTAGCACATGTACGAACTAGAACGAAGCGGATTCTGTCAATACTAACAATAACCAGTCCTCGTACATATTTATATATATCCTTTTTAAATGGCCCATTCCTAGCTTTTTCGTAAACAATAACCAGTCCTCATACGTTTTTTTTTTTGTGTAATTAAAATTATTTATAAAAGTACTATTTTATTCAATGTTAGCAAGCTACCAGAAAAGACTAGCAAAATGTCAGCAGGTCAGTTTGTTTAGATACTACCAGGAATGCTGTTTCTGGCGCAAGAAATTACCTACCGGATCTACATTCCAAATAAAATGTGAAAAAGCCAGGAAAGGGCCATTTAAAAAAGATATATATATATAAATACGTACGAGGACTGGTTATTGTTTGTATTGACAGAATCTGCTTCGTTCTAGTTCGTATATGTGCTATAAGTGTCATTTTGAGTGTTACGTTCCCGAGGGGGGCGACTGGACCCAAACGCAAAACTCAGAGACGGCTCAGGGGAAAACTCCACCAGGGAGTACATTTAATGGGAGACAGGCAAGGGCAAGACAGAAAGAGGGCATAACAGACAAACATGGAGGGTCAGGAACCAGGAGGGGTCAGGAACCAGGAGGGGTCAGGAACCAGGAGGGGTCAGGAACCAGGAGGGGTCAGGAACCTGGAGGGGTCAGGAACCAGGAGGGGTCAGGAACCTGGAGGGGTCAGGAACCAGGAGGGGTCAGGAACAGGCAGGACAGGATCCAGGCGTGAGGACCCGCGGTCGGGAACATGAACTCGCGCGGAGGCCCGCGGTCGGGAACATGAACGGGCGCGGTGGCCCGCGGTCGGGAACATGAACAGGCGCTGTGGCCCGCGGTCAGGACCAGGCGCTCAGCCTAGGGGTTCAGGCGCTCAGCCTGGGGATTCAGGCGCTCAGCCTGTGGGTCAAGCGCTCAGCGGAGTAGGCGCTCAGCCTGGGGAGTAGGTGCTCAGCCTGAGAAGAAGGTGCTCAGCCTGGGGAGTAGGCGCTCAGCCTGGGGGGTAGGCGCTCAGCCTGGGGGGTCAGGAGCTCAGCCTGGGGAGTAGGCGAGGGAGCCTGGGAGGAACGAGGGAGCCTGGAGGGACGAGCGGGTCTTGGAGGTACGAGCGGGTCTTGGAGGTACGAGCGGGTCTTGGAGGTACGAGGGGGTCTTGGAGGTACGAGGGCGTCTTGGAGGAACGAGGGAACAAAAACCACAGAACATGACACATCGACAAAGCACATGAAAACACAAGGTAGGCGACAAGAACACAAGCGGGAACACAAGACGGTCTGGCCCCGAACAAAGAAACGGGGCAGACTAAATACAAAACCTAACAAGGACAGAACGAGGAAATGAGAGGGAAACACAATGCAGGTGTGGGTTGTGAAAGACACAAGCGGAGGGAGAGAGGGAAAACACGGGGTCGACTGTGAGATGAGGGGAAAACCAGGGACGGAACACAGGGACCTCACATTGAGACCCTTTTAGCTGCCCTATAGAAGTGAATGGAGAGTGACAAATACCCTATTCTGGATTATCAACCCAGGGGAGCACAGAGCAAATAACGAACATATTTTGCCTCCATTTGGACTCGTATCATGGCCAGGTAACTACACAACCCAAAGTTCTACTAAAGTTCAGTTGTGCTGTAAGTCAGACTAAATTGTGTTATATCATACTTTCTTCTAGATTACTCATGGAAAATGCAAACCTTGTGAGCTTTTGTTTTGTATAAAGCAGCAAAAAAGTTTTAGCGTGACGTGATTGATTTAATTTAACACAAAAAGAAAATATTGCATCCTTCATGATGTCACTATTGCACATGCGCACATCACGATGTTGGTGCTGAAACGATATATTGTGCAGCCCTTTAATCTAAGGCTAACCACAATATTACGCAGCTGAGAATCCCTGGAGTCTCCTGGATTGTGAAGAAGAAGAAAAGAACGGCATTTTCTGTGATTAAAAAGGAACAACACTAGAGCATTAGTATTATGTTATATTGCAACTTGTCATCACAGAGACAGATAAAGTATGATCTCTATCTTTAAAATCATATCAATAACGCACATGTTTGAACACACAAAAGTTTTGTTTGTGACTGAGTCACACTTATTTCTTATGTGTGGCGGGCTCTGGAGGTCTAACTAGACCCTATATTTAACAAAATTTCACATATTTACACAATTTGAATTTAGAAATTTAGGTGAATGGTAGATTTCATATTAGGAATGCAATTCTGGTATTAACTCAATTTTGACCTGAAAGTGATTTTGTTTTACGTTTTTTGCCTCTCCTGTGAAATGGTCGCTTGCGAGACATGTATCTCAACCTCGTGCCGGGTCACATATGGTTTGATACATACATATAAGGGTTGACTAGCTCCTCGGAGACAAGTTTGACATTGCCTCAGAGGAGTGAGTTTACACTATTTCCCTTTTCCACCGATAGAGGTTAGTCACTGTTTCTGTCACAATTCATAATTAAAAATATGATGCAAAATAATCGGCTCCTTTCCCACGTGTTTATATTTGTATTTGTTTTATTAATTTGAATGATGACGCTTAAAGTGATGGTCAAGGGATTCTAAAAAACTTAAAATAACCACAAGATAGCACAGAGGGATGTATCCACTACACACCCACCAAATATCTTTTTAAGGAAATGTGAATAGGTATATTAATATACACCTCAAAGTCAACTAATAAACTCAGTCTTGAAAGGATTGTAGGGGTGTGGTCTAAATCCACGCCCTCAAACCGTGTGCCATCGACGTCATCCATCCCTACATGTTTGAACCACAGAACTGTATTTATACAGTTCTGTGGTTCGGACCATATAGGTCTGAACCCGGCCAGGAATTAATGCAATCAATTCAAAGTAAAATACAGTGCGGCTGCTATCAAGAGATAAATATCACACGCAAGCTCGCAATCAAAGTTAAGGTAACTTAGACGCTCAGCAGAGTATTGCAACCGTTTGATCTAACGTTAGTCTATTTAAAGCAAGCTAAATTGCAAGGCGATGTTTCACCAAATGCATGTTTCACACAAATAATTAAATAATGGTAGGTTTTATTGAGTTTCTTAAATTTATTTAAAGGCCCATTCATTCATTTTGGTTGCTAATCGAAAGAAAACTACGTGCATGGCAACTAAGTACTTCGGTGGATAATCGTTCTCGTCTTATTTTTGGATAATCGTTCTCGTCTTATATTTATACACCAAAACCATTTCCAAGGCATGGTTTATTTGGCAAAATCTGAACTATCTATTATTTTCGATATATTATCTGATGAATGAGCAGTGCACCAAGTAAAAACGACGCATGAGTGATTAGTTTGTTTCCATGCTGAACTGTGCAAGGAGCAAGCTAGTGTTACTAGCTAGCACCACGGAGGGATGGATAAAAAGGTGAAAGATTGGGAGAGGGATAAAATTGGTATAGGGATAAGGAGAGCGGGAAAAAATAAACACTTTAGCTAACTAACTATTCCAAATCCAAATGCTGATAACGTGGACAACTATTCTCAATGGCAAACAAAACAAGCGTCTGGTTCAGACTTCAGACAGGATTTCTTATTCGCCTCAAACTATGGGAGGAGTTGTGTAATGAGATCAAAGTATGTATTGGTTGAGGTTTCACGTCTACGTCACCATAGATGCATTTCGACTTCACCCTTTTTTTTCAGCATACAGGAATAAAGGGATATAGATACAGTCCCGGCCAAAAGTCTTGTCGCATGAGTGGACAAAAGTGACAATTGCTAATTACCCAACTCTTAATTAGCTAATACAGTTAGGAAACAACACAAATTAATCATAAGTGTCTAAAGTTTATTTAGATACTAGCAAAATGACATTTCAAAATTGTTACTAAATGTTACAGCTTGATAATGATCAACAGGCCAGTTTTGGCCGGACAAAAGTCTTGTCGCAATGGTCAACTCCAATTTCTAGGCCACAGTGAATAAGGAAGAAACAAACTAGGGGCTTGATTAGTCAGCTGTAGGTAACTTTGAGCTATGAAAGCAGAAATTTGACACTTTAAGCCAAGTTCATGCTCAACATTGCTTCTGTCAACATGCCCAAGATCAAACCAGAAACCAAAGTGCTGATCATCAAGAATCTCAAGTCCAAGTCTCCTGCTGAAGTTTCAGACATCTTCAATGTGTCTAAATGGCAGGTGCAGAGGATTTGCAAGCGCTACCAAGAGACTGGTGATGTCCATGACAGACCCAGGTCGGGCAGACCGCGCAAGACAACTGCTTGAGACGACAGCTTGCTGGTCCGATGGTCAAAAGCCAGCCCCAGGGAGGAGTGGACGCCAGCAACGCCTGTTTCGTCAAGAACTGTACGTCGGATTCTTGCTCGCAATGGTCTCCACGGTCGTATTGCTGCCCAGAAACCAGCGCTAAACAAGAGACAGCTAAGAAACCGTGTTGCGTACGTCAAGGCCCACAGCCTGACGGAAGGTTGGACAGCAGAAAAGTGGCAAAAAATTGATTTTTCAGATGAATCGTCAGTTGAGCTCCATCCCAAGCGCCGCCAATATTGTCGACGACCCTCTGGGGCCCGTCTGGACCCACAGTTCACCCAGAAGACAGTCAAATTTGGAGGTGGAAAGATTATGGTTTGGGGTTACATCCAATACGGAGGTGCCAGGGAGATCTGTAAGGTGGATGGTAACATTGACAGTGCCAAATATCAACAGATTCTTGCCTCCCAGTACATTCCCAACTACAAGAGGGGTCAGATTTTTCAACAGGATGGAGCTCCTTGCCATACCTCAGGTTCCACTATGAAGTTTCTCAGGGGGAAGAAGATCAAGGTCCTTCAGGGATGGCCAGCACAGTCTCCAGATATGAATATTATTGAGCATATCTGGGGAAGAATGAAGGAGGAAGCTTGGAGGACCAAGCCGAAGAACTTGGAGGAGCTTTGGGATACCTGCAAGGTGGCCTTCCATGTCATCCCCGACGACTTCATCAACAAGCTCTACGACTCTCTGCCAAACCGGATGGCAACTGTTCTGCAGGCCAAAGGAACCCATACAAGATATTAGTTTCTTATCTTATAGTCCAGACTGATTTTTCATTTGGTATTTTATTAACGTTTTGAGAAAGATCTAATTTATTGATTATAATTTGATTTACGACAAGACTTTTGTCCGGCCAAAATGGCCTGTTGATCATTATCAAGCTGTAACATTTAGTAACAATTTTGAAATGTCATTTTGCTAGTATCTAAATAAACTTTAGACACTTATGATTAATTTGTGTTGTTTCCTAACTGTATTAGCTAATTAAGAGTTGGGTAATTAGCAATTGTCACTTTTGTCCACTCATGCGACAAGACTTTTGGCCGGGACTGTAGACTGAAATTTAACGAGATTGCAATGTAATTTATTCCTCGCGCTTTATTGGTGTTCAATATATACCTTAATAGCCATAAATAATGTGGTTATAAGCATATTACGGATTTTCCTTTACGCCAGATTCATCAAACCGTGCGGGAAAGGCAGATTTATTTGTATTCCGTGCATATGTTCATACATTGCAATTCATTGTGACAGGCACGTGCACCTAATTTTGCGATTAGCATAAATCCACGCCTATGAATTACCTTATTGGAAGTTGCAAATTGCATTTACATGTGCATACAAAGTCAAAATGCAAGAGAAATAATTATTCCGACACTGAAATCAAAGTTTTATTAGCAGATGTTAAGTCATGGAAAAAGATTTTTTAGTATTGTGTGTTCCAGTGTCATAGGAACTGGCAAAGTAAAAAGGCTTGGCAGGAGATAATATGTGCCGTCAATGCAGTATCTCCCGTCACATAAACTGTTAAAGTTCGAGCCTTTCTGCATTGGGCGAGCGCATTGCCTCCATCTGCCAAGCACTACGGTCTTTCTCGTAACCTGGGAATAAATAAAACCTCATTCATTTTGTAATTTTATTTTTATTCGTACGTATGACCAAATCTCAGGTACAAAAACTTTGATGAATGCCAAAATACACACAAAATTGCAAATATGAATGATTTGCGCACGTTTTGTGAATGAGGCCCTATATCTGTGAATGTTTAGCTCCTATAATGATGGTGGTTTGCCGCTAGAGGTCTGTTGACGAGGGCTTTTTCAGTTCATGTGTATAAGGTGAGCCAGTGAAGATACTCATGAAGAAGCACATGCACTCATTTAAGTGTCAATATTGGAAGCTAAATAAATGTGCAGACAATTTATTTGCTTTTTCATCAGCCTAACAACTATATAGTTAGGCAGTTCATGTACTACCTTTACAGAAAAGGTGAGCCAGTTAACAAGGGTTGCTCAGTGCCCAGATGAAAATAACATGAATTTGTGTCAGGGCTGGGGTCAATTCCATTTCAGTTTAGTCAATTCAGGAATGCAAATTAAATTCAATCTATTATTATAACAATCCACACAGAACAATTGTGGGAATTTGCTAATTGAATTTCCAATTCTTTTCTGAACTGACTGAATTGAATCAACTGTAACACTGATTTCTAGCATGCGGTGTGTTTCCTGCAGGGGGGAGAAGCCATATGTGTGCAGTGTCTGCAGTAAGTCCTTCTCTGACCCCAGTGCTCGGAGGCGTCACGTGGCCTCCCATACGGGCGAGAAACCCTTTACCTGCTCACTCTGCAGCCTGTCCTTTGCTCGCCTGGATAACCTCAAAGCCCACACCAAGACCCATAACAAGGAGAGGTCCGCATGGGCCATGGGTGAGGTTGCTGTGGCGGCCACCGGGGGGGACGGGCCTGGGGAGGAGGCGCGGGGCATCCTGCAGCTGCAGCAGTACCACCTCCCCTCCACCACGGAACCGGAGATCCAGCTAGTGGTCACAGGCGAGGTGGAGAACATCAATTTCCCAGGGCAGGAGCAGGGCATCAGCATCGTTAACAGGCCAGAGGTGGCGGTGGGTGGCAGTGGCAGCAGTGGTGAGGGGGCGGGCCCCAGCCTCACGCTCCTCACGCAGCCCTCACAGCACGTGCAGAACCTGGCCCTCGGTGTGCTGGAGGGAGGGGCTGAGCAGATGCACGTCATCACCCTGACCAAGGAGACCATGGAGCACCTGCAGGTCCACCACGCACAGCCCTCGGCCCTGCCCCAGCACCACCATGTGTTGCAGCATCCACCCATCCCACATCTGCCTGTTACCCCGGAGACGCCTGCCCTGCAGCAGGGCCAGGCCATTCACATCAGCGGCCAGACGGCACAGCCAATCTCCATCAGCCAGACCACCCAACAAATCCCCAGCCACCACATCCAGGGTCAGACGTACCAGATTCAGGCGGGAACCGTCTCCTACCTCTACACCAGCCTGGCCCCGCAGACCTGACCAGACTACAGCTGCTTCAGCATTGTTGTGTAGGGAGAACATCTGGTGAAATATGTATTGTAATATGTATTTTAAATTTTAATGGGACAGAAATATAAAGTATAACTTTTATGGATATCCCTAACAAGTTTCAAATAAATATGTTACTAACCAAAACATGCAATTGTGAAAAAACTATTTTGTTCTGAATACTGGTGAAAATAGATGTTACTTTTCAAATAGTCAGGAAACGGCAAGAATCAGCAAACAAAACCATTTTACTGATGAAGGCAGCATGCTGAAATGTTTGAATCTTTTAGCCTAATCATAATGAAACATGTTGAATGCAGATCTATTCTGAATGTAGTTCCTGAATTCCTTAGATATGGCACCTGTTTTTAATGAGAAGGGCTCAGATAAGTGTGTGATTCATTTCCATTTAAAAATTAAAACTTCGAATGAGTATTTGACACAAAGTTAGTGGCGGGTTATGATTGCAAGTTGGCATTCTTGGCAACAGTGTCTATTTTGTTAAACGGGGCTTCTTGGATTCTTCTGAATTTTTCTTTTAAAAAATCTTTTTCCTTACCATTTTTGTATGGAAATTCATTGTAAAGTTAAGAGTGGTTTATGTTCTGTGGAACAGTGCGTATAAATAATTTAAGCAACCACAAAGAAATAAGATTTTGGGATTTCTGAGGAAACATACAGTTTACGACTTACATTATAGAATACACACATCACAAACGGGCTAGCAAATGGCAAGGGCAAGTTTTTGTAGTTTTTTTTTCTATGCCCACAAGGCAAGACAAGCTTGGTGTAAATATCTCATGGGTGATTTCAGCCCACTTTGAAAGAAGTTTACATTGTGACATCTCAGGCTCTTTCATACACTCGGCGCTAAGCGGCTGTAAATAGCAAGTGAACTTTGACCTATTTCCATCTTGCCATGTGTATAAAAATTTTGGAGAAGCTTGTAAACAATATTTTTTTTTAGAAGTGTGTGGAGTCCTGTCCTGCATGCAATATGGTTTTTGCACTGGTTATGGTTATGTCACTGCCACATTGAAGGTTCTTAATGATATATCATCTGCTCTGGACAACAAGCGATTTTGTGCTGCAGTTTTTCTTGACTTGGCAAACGCTTTTGATTCTCTTGACCATTCTATCCTGGTTGAAAGGCTAAAAAGTTTGGTGTTGTTGACTCCTCTGTAGACTGTTTCTTAAACTATGTAATAGGTAGGGTGCAGTGTATAATATCTGGAAATTGGGTGTCTCTCCCAGTCACCAAGGCTGTACCTCAAGGCTCACTTTTAGCTCCCACACTCTTTTCTATTTACATAAATAACATAACACATATCTCAAATCCCCATACATTCACAGGTATGCCGATGATACAGTGCTCTACTCAGTTGGTCCCTCCTCAGTCCTAAAGTCTCTCCAGGATAGTTTCCTCCTTATTCAAAAAGCCTTTACCGATTTACACCTCATGCTTAACAGCTCCAAAAAACAAAAAAAAAGTAATTTGATTTGGAAAGAACAACACCTCTGCTCCACCTCCATAAGAAAAACTTGTGATAGCATAGATCTTGAAGTAGTATCATCCTATAGATATCTAGGAATCTGGTTAGACAGAATTTTATCATTTACATTACACATATCCAAATTAGTCAAAAGTTAAACAGTGACTCGGCTCTCTTCACTGTAACCGTTCATCTTCCACTTACTCTGCCAAACTGACAATGACAAATGACCATCCTAGCCCTATTTGATGTGATTTTGTTTACAGACCTGCTTGTAAAGGTGCCCTGAAGCAACTTGATTCCCTGTACCACTCAGATTTGCCATCAGATTTGCCACTAATGCGCTTTATAAAATTCATCATTGCACACCGTACTCCTCCATGAACCTGCCTTCATTACACACTAGATGTTCACTTCACTGGTTCACACACGTTTACAAAACCCTTCTTGGCTTAACTCCTTATCTGCTACTAAAAAATGGTGAACAGAGTCTGAACGGAGCAGAGAGAAATGAACAGAAAGGGAATATATCTCCCGGTGTACAGCCAAAATATAGCAACCCAGATAAGTGGGTGAAAACTTGTAGATCTCGAGCAGAGAAAATAAATAAGGGAAAAGAATCCCGGCATAAGCCAAACCAAATTACAACCTGAAAAACAGGGCGAAGCTCGTAGACTCGACCAGAGAATAGAAAGGAACAGAATTGCCTCTAGCTCAGAAATGATCAGAGCTAAAATAAAAGGCAAACGGAAATGAGGCGAAGCCAAGGTTACTGTCTAGTAGCGAGACAGAAAAGAAAACCAAGGCAGGAAATAAAGAGTAAGGAGAACAGAACCCTGAGAACGAAATACTCTACAGGCAGGTCCCACATGTTCTTTTTAAACTCAATAGTACAAGTGGTCACCTGAAATTCCTATACCGCGTTACCTGGCTTAGAGTGGCAAGAATGACACAAAAGCTCCAAACAACGAGTAAATGGAGCTTAAATAGGGCAGAGCGCACCTGAACGAAATAATTAATTAGTCCCAGAGAACGAGAACTAAGACGGGAGCGCCCTCTCGCGGCAACGCCCGAGAACAGAACCTGAACACGCAGGAAACCATGACACTATGACTGCAAAAAACCCTGGAAAAATGTATCTACTTTTAAGAACTCTATTATGGACATTCTAACTAATAGCTGTAACTGCTTCTCAACCTTATAACTAACACGGATGTTATATCTGATGGCCTAAAAAGCTTTTTTTTTTAACCATTATCTTTTTCACTATTGTCTTATACTTTTCTCCGGCTTTGTTTGTTCTGTCGCCTTTAACTGCTCATCGCTTATTGTTGTTAAATTATGTTTTTGTTCTGTTTTTATATCTGACTATCCCCCTAACCCCCAAAAGGCTTGACTGTTGTCAGGCCATCCTTGTAAGTAAGAATAAGTGACCTGCCTGGGTCAGACCAAGCTATTTCAATGAGGATTTGCTGATTTTGCATGCTTAGGTCTCAATTTGTTCTCATATTATGATGAGTGTGCAGCAGCATGCATGTTTCACAGTAACCATACATTGAATCACCATTTCTCCTTGTCTTCTTCTTTATTGAATTTCATAACTGAGATGTGACTTTAAAGTTGCCCAAATTAAGCTTAGGTGGGTCACCTTAATAGCCAGAAATTATGGTTCTAAATTATCTCATTGGGTGAGAGGAACACAGACTCAAACAATCATGTCTACAGTTATCACTCGGGTCAAGTTTTTAGTTCAGTCATGATGATCAGAAACTCTGTTGGACAATTCTTGGAGGACCGGATTGTGCAGAATTTCCATTCCTAGTCATTGTTTATTGTCTAAGCTCCATTTGAATAGTGACTAAAACATTGACATCTAGTGACCAATGGCAATATTTCATTTAAATTATAGTGTGACGTACTAGCCTACTAAACATATTGGACACTAGGTGGCAATGACTTTGAAAACAGCCATCACTTGACCTGGCTTTGACTTTGCCGACCTTACCAGCTTCAGAGGAAGCCCTATGTTCAAATTTTAAAAGGTTGGTCTCAGCCTTCTGGTGCTGTTAGCCTCTTCATTGTGTCTTGAAGATCAGATCTGCTATTGGTTGTTGAAGGTCAAGGTCTCATATATATATTTAATTAACCATGAAGGAATTGCATAAGGGTAATGACACATTCTACACATTAAATGTATACAGACATCTGTAAAATGTGAAAGTTATGAGGCTGAACAAATATGCCCACGTGATTTTCTAACATTGAAGATATTCCACAAAACATTTGTATAATGGTTTCTATACATGCTTTGCTTACATTTTTGCTATCCATATATTTGTAGTGGTCACTTTAGCAATCATTCATAAAATCAGATTGATATCTCTATTGTTTAAAGACTAAGAGTAAATTCTAACCGAAAATGTTATGTCCATAAAATATGGTCATTCTGGACCTTAATTGAACCTTTACACTTCATAAACTATTCCGAATTCAAGGCTCAAACTTAATTTTCTTTCATATGGGTGGTTAAAGAATGTGTCCACCAAAAATATACTAGTTCTGAACAATTGGCCTACCACCCTCATTGAAACTGTGTGGTTTGACTCCCCTTTGAAATGTAATGCTAGGTACTGTATTTAAATCACAAACACGTTTTCAGAGATGTTCTCGGCACAGCCAAACAAACAAAATCAAACAAGCCTTAAACCATCTCTCTGCTGCCATCACTTTAAGGGTTGTTTCTCCTAACAGATTTTCCTATTGAACTCTATGGAAAAATAAGTCAGGAGAAGAAACCCTTCAAGTTATCAATGCATATCTACTGCATATCTGGCAGCAGAGTAATGGTTTAAGGCGTGTTTGATACGTCAGACCCTTGATGACTTAGAGCCATTTAGCCAACCATGTGTTCCATACTGCTCAGTGTAATTTACAGCTAAATCTAGTCCCACCCCCCAATTCCCAGAGATCCATTCAAATGCAGAGAGGTTATAGTATTGCTTGTAGGAGTACCAGAAAATAAGTTATCAAGAGTCTTTTGATATTGTTGGGTCACAGACATCAGGAAGTCATGACATGCGAAGGATATGCGACCAAATATTAACCCCCTGGCGCAGATGGCAAATTTCACCTATTTAGAGGTGCTCTGTTTAAGGCTTTATAACTCCAGGTGTGAGCATCACATAAACTTGGTAAATGGCTTAAATGAAAGAAGACAGGTGTACCATTTACAATACAAACTTAGATTTGTTTATTTTCATAATTTAAGTCAAAATAAAGTGCCACAAATGCAAAGAAACAAAAAAAAATAAAATAATTTAAAATAGTTTTTTTTAATTTTGCTGAGAGCTACATAAGTGAAATCGGTAATATATATACATTTCCTGGATCATAAACTCCATGTCCACAAGTTTTGCAAAATCTGAGGATGATATGCAGAACTACTAAAGGTCTATGATGCAAAATATAGCAGTGTATCCTGTTGTCCATTAGTGTCTCCAAATCTATCCAAATGGCTAAATTGTGCACTGCTGCAAATAAATAAAAATAATGATATATTTAACTACAAATCAACAGTTTGGGCTCATAAAACTCACTTTTGCATAATTTCCAAGTGAGAATTATATATTTTCAGCAGTATAGGGGGGTAGATATCTATGGGTCCAAAACCCCTATGCAAAACATGTCATAAAATGAATAAAATTAGTTTTGTACATTATAACGCATACACATTTTCTCCTTCTGGTGGCTTAAGATAAAAAACATTGATATCACAATGTTACATACACCTAAATATGTTGCCTAATCATTCACTCTTGTACCTCAATAAAACATCACTTGTCCCTGTACTCTACAGTATGTATACTTTTGTCCTGGGATTGCATTTTTCTGTATTCTTTTAATCTTTTAAGTTTTCCTATTCATAATGACTCCAAGGAAATTTTTACCTTAATCTACCACATATCAGCGCACAGTAAATTGGAATGAGCATTTGTCATGCACAAGATACGCCATAGCCTATATTATGTATGATAACATGAACATAAAATAGTTTTCCACCATCTGTAAAATGCTAATGTTTTAGCATATCAACTTTATTCATATTTGTAAATGCATGTATGGGCTGTGGGGTAAGCGAGGACTAGGTAAAATGTGTATTATCTGAATCCAGTGGTTCCAACAGTCAATGCCCTTGTTAAAACGTTCAGCACTCTGAATACTGAACACAAGCGATATTGCGTGTTAGAACCCCTCACTTAACCTACATTCAAAATAAGTTTTACGTTATTTAATTTGATAATTATTATTAAAAATGACAATCATCAATTAAATCGCCAAATTCTTTGATAGGTAAGTCGAACAGTAAACTGGTGGATTAACCAACAAGCCAAAACAGAGTCTAAATCAGGTCTTGAGATTAAATAATTTTATTAAATTAAAACCAGTCAATTAGAATAATGACTTCAAATCATACATTCCCTAAGGAATGTAGGCTGACTACTTATAATTTATAAAAGGGAAGACATTAAACCAGACATTAATTTGAATATACCAGTAAAGAGAGAGAGATAAGCCAAAAATTGCCAATATTATTTACCCTCCAGCTGAACAGGAACAAAAGGAAACGCACAAGGAACCAAAAAGGATGACTTCTTCCCCAAACAAACTCCAAACTGACTAAATTCTTTTTCTGCAGTACACTCATGAAATACCTTGACAGGGAAGGGATCCATGCCCTGATTGGGTTAAGGTGTGGGGGAGGGGGGGGGGGGGGGGGGCAGAGAGGTGCAGTCAGGACCTCTCTTCTGACGGGCGGGGAAGCGCCTCTTTCCCTGTCGGAATCCATTTTGTCTCCTTTAGCCTGGATCCAATTGGGTGGACTGCTGACGGCAGTTGCTTAGGCTAGCTTCCCGCGGCAGGGTGTGGGACCAGTTGCACTTGTTTGCACTTGTGTCTGTGGGTGTCCTTTAGGGAATGGCAGAAGACTGTGGGAGTTGAGGGCTTAGGCAATATCACTCACAGCAACATGTGAAGAGCGGAACAATTAATGATAGCACTGCATGTTATGACCGCTGTCAGTCCATGCAGGGGAACCTTACAGACAGGGTTTACCTTCCACGGGATTGCCAGTCTAAATGATAACATGAATAGGGCAGACTTGTCCATAAGTGTCCAGGAACAGTATTTGGCGGGGCACCTACACTCTATAAAAGGGACTTAAACACAACATGGGCATGGTATTAGGTTAAAAGGTGGTGGTAGGGATGGGGGGGGGGGGGGGAGGGGGAGAGAGACAGAGGCCGAGAGAGAGAGAAAGAGCAAAAGACATTAGGCAACATCCCGTCATTCCCTCTCTTGGAACGATAGGTGCATGCAGCTGCTAAGAGCCTATCGTTCCATCATCATAACAACCACACATTTGGACATTATATCATTGTACAATGATAGCTGCATGAAAACAACTGTCCTAATGGTTCACTAACCATCTTTAAAACCATTAGTCCATGTGTAGTTTAATAGTCCCATTGTGATGATCCGGTGTGGTGCAGACATTTTTTTTTTTTGTCACTGCTGTCATGGCACCTTGGTTCAGTCAATTCCTTCTCCAGTGTCAGGGTATCTGGACTGGCAAGGGAAGAGGTTCCCTGGACTTCCTTGGGTTCCCATTAATGTTGTAACTGCGTGAGTGAAAGGCAGCCTAATTCCACAGTGCCTCTACCAATTCTGCACAGCGTGCGGGGGGCTCTGTCTCCTGTGACAGGCAGCTGGACGATCCACAGGCGGAAAAGTGCGGTCAAGACCTCTCTACTGATGGAC
Source organism: Synaphobranchus kaupii (assembly GCA_029718625.1). Lineage (NCBI taxonomy): Eukaryota > Metazoa > Chordata > Actinopteri > Anguilliformes > Synaphobranchidae > Synaphobranchus > Synaphobranchus kaupii. Next base: position 9,164,421 of record CM056382.1, on the reverse strand, counting down.
GGGGAAGCACCTCTTTCCCTGTCGGAATCTGTTTCGGCTCCTTGAGCTCGGGTCCAGTTGGGTGGACTGCTGACGGCAGTCACTTAGGCTAGCTTCCCGCGGCAGGGTATGGGTCCGGTTGCACTTGTGCCTCTGGGGGTCCTTCAGGGAGTGGCAGGAGAAGACTGTGGGACTTGAGGGTTTAGGCCTTATCACTCACAGCAACATGTGAAGAGGGGAACACTGCATGTTATAAGCACTTAGTCCATTCAGGGGAACCTTACGGACAGGATTTACCATCCATGGATTGTCAGTCCAAATAATCACCTGAATAGGGCAGACTTGTCCATAAGTGTCCAGGAACAGCATTGGCGGGGGCACCTACACTTTAGAAAAGCGACTTAAAAACATGGGCATGGTCTTATGTTAAAAGGTGGTGGTAGGGGGGTGGGGGGGCAGAGTGCCAGTTTTACCTCCTAGAACCCCAGTGTGGTTACTGGCAGTCCTTTGGCTGCGGAGGGCCACAGCGTTCAGCAAACCGGGATGACAGGGGGCATCCTGTCATCTTGCTTCTTCCGCACATGGATGCCCCTTAACCACACCCGTCTCATCTCTGTCCAGGGGTCTATGCCAGTTTTGGCTTTGGTTCCCTCTCTGGGCAGCTGGGCTGATCGTCGCTCATAGGCATCCAATCCATCACTGCTCTCCGAACACTTCTGGCGTCGGAAAGGGGCTCTTGCACTTTCCCTGGATGATGTGTGTGTGCGAAGTTTGCAGGTGTGGCTCGGGGGTGGAGAGACAAGGGTGGGGGAAACTAACTAACAACTAACTGTTGTTCTAACTTGGCTGCTTTCATCTTGCTTTGGAGTGCAAGACAACACTCTGGCGGAGACTTTGAGGGCCAGAGGAGTCGTAAAACGGCCGGGGGTTGGCTTCCTGCTCCGTTTCTCCCGGGGTCTCTTTACAGCTCTGATAGGGGAGCGAGGCTTTCGCAGAAGTCCCCCTATCTCCTCAATCACAGGAACTGTGGAAGTGGGAGAGTCCACAGAGCACACCCCTTCTGTCTGTGCAGCAGACAGAGGTTCCCCGGATTCAGCAGGAGGGGAAGCAGCAGGAGGGGAAGAAAAGTCCACAAGGGGTGGGGTGGGGTCCTCGGCCTGGGGGGACTGGTCTGTGGGGGCTGACTCCACCTGCTGGGGTGCGTAGACCTCTCCACCTGCCAGGGCTGATGGGCCTGTAGAAGCCGGTTCCGCGTCCTGCGGTTCAACGGTCTCCTCACCAGGCTGGGCTGCTGTGTCTGCAGTAGCCGTTTCTGCCTCCAGGGGTTCGACGGTCTCCTCACCAGGCTGGGCTGCTGTGTCTGCAGTAGCAGGTTCTGCCTCCAGGGGTTCGACTGTCTCCTCACCAGGCTGGGCTGCTGTGTCTGCAGTAGCAGGTTCTGCCTCCAGGGGTTTGACGGTCTCCTCACCAGGCTGGGCTGCTGTGTCTGCAGTAGCAGGTTCTGCCTCCAGGGGTTTGACGGTCTCCTCACCTGGCTCAGCTGAGAGGACTGCAGCAGCGCCAACAGGGAACCATAACTTTACACAACTTTCCCTATAAGTTCTTACAATGTTACTGCAGAAAGTTTTGACTGCAACGTCCTTCGAATGTTTTGAGGATGTTGAGGACTCACAGTACGTTTAAAAAGAATGTCCCTGCAACGTTACATGTTATTTCAGCAAGACAATGCCAAGCCACATTCTGCACGTGTTACAACAGCATGGTTTCATCGTCAGAGAGTGCCTGCAGTCCAGACCTGTCTCCCATTGAAAACGTGTGGCACATTATGAAGCGCAAAATATGACAACGGAGACCCCGGACTGTTGAGCAGTTGAAGTCTCATATTAAGCAAGAATGGGAAACAATTCTGCTTTCAAAACTACAAGAATTAGTGTTGTTGTTAAAATGAAAGGTGATGTAACAGATGTAAACATGCCCCTGTCCCAAACATGCCCCTGTCCCAAATTTTTTGGGAGGTGTTGCAGGTATCAAATGTAGAATGTGCGTATATTTACAAAAAACAATAAAGTTGATTAGTTAAAACATGAAATATCTTGTCTTTATACTGTTTTCAATTGAATACAAAAAGGACTCGCAAATCATTGCTTTCTGTTTTTATTTACATTTTATACACTGTCCCAACTTTTTTGGAATTGAGGTTTGTACATGTGCATTGATTGTCTCACTATTTATTGTCTTTAATAAGAATTTACGGACAAGTGTCACCAACCGAAACAGGCCTGTCAAAACAATACCATTTGTTTCGGTAGTGACTGTTTCGGTTGTGACAATTTTGGCTCATTTCGGCCACAAAACAAAATATTTAGCAAGCACATAGTTAGCAACCACTGCTCTGTGCAGATGCACCTTCCTTTTAAACAAATCTACAGTTATGAAATCAACTTTTTTTTTCTAATATGAAAACTTGGGTGTTGGGTGTGACGTCTCTTAAAACCACAGACTAATTTTCATACTTTGAAGGACAATTATATCAAAACGCTAAAACCTAGCTACTCACATGTGGCCTTGATTCATATGAAGGCTGTCTAATTTCCTGGTTAAAAAAAGGGGTGTGTGGCTACAAGCAGGTTCATTGCACAGACTCAAACAGTGTATGTTTCGGTTGTGACGTAAAAATTGGGGACAGCATTTTTTCGATAGGTTTCTTGAATTATAAAATTTATTACAAAATAGATTGCATTATTTTAACTTATATTTGATAAAAATTCACATGCTTTATTGAATGAGACAAGTCTAAAATATTTTGGGTATCATTTTTTAATGCACCAGTTTAAGGGTTGATAGCCATCTCCCAATAGGAATTTATACTCCCAAGAGTATAAGTGTTGATTTTGGATAAATGTAACTATAATTACTGCAATTTATATCTTGGATTATTTTAAAACATAACATGATCTAATGAATTATATAGCATTGAAAGATTTTATTGGTCAATTTCTTACTTTTATCAGAGAGGGACAGCAATTTGCATGACTTTTGTAGAATGGCCCAGGTATGTAGCTATGCTCTTACTTAATGAAGTGGTATAGCTACCTAACTTAACATTAGCTAGACTAACGGTAGTTGCTGCGCAAAGGCAGACCAATTTAACACAATTTGAAGAGCTACACAAAACAACTTGTGAAAGGGAATTTATTGACATTCATCGTTAGTGTTAGCTAGCCATAGCAAATAAGCTAGAAAGTTATCAAACTTAGCTCGCTAGACAGAGTTAGCCACGAAGATCCTACTAAAAAGAGATAATGTTAACGTTGGTCACCCCGGCAGTTCTAATTATCAAACAAACACAGATCGCAAAGACTAGCTAATGTTACGTGGTTTCGCCCTTGCTTTACTGGATGCAACACGCTAAATGACTGCTTGCCACTTTGTCTGTGGACACTAGTGTGTGCAGTGTTGCCAGATGCCTGAAATAATTCCTTCCCAAAAATATTCTGAAAACCCCCCATCTTCAATTGACTCCCATACAATGTTCCCACAATTTCCCCCCATACCTCCTTTTAAAATCCTCCATCGGTCATAGACTCCCATACATTTTTACTCTAAAACTTCCCCAATGAATCCCCTACATTTAGAGTAAAATCCCCAGGTCTGGCAACGGAGTGTTGACAGCCACAGAACTGTCTGTGTATGGTGACAGCTACCTAGTGTAGCCTACATAACGGTTCTCATGTTCGTTTGGAACGATGGAATTATTCATATGTTGAGCCTGTGCCTGATTTATGAGCATTTTGTTTCACCATGTTAAGTCTATGGGCAATTCATTGTCATTCAAATTTAATAAAGTTTACAGCCATGAAAGTATAAAAAGCATGCAGGCCTTGCAATGACCGACAGTTATCTTTGTACAAAAAAAATCTTAATGTTTCATGCTAATTTTTAGGGGGTATACCCGTAACTTTGTAATGGCTTAACTAAGCTATACCAAAAATAGTATTTTGCGAGCCCATGGCGATAGTAGCGCTGTTTTACATTGAAGAGCTGACCAATGCAAACATACACTGAGCGTGGTAATAGCCGACAGCCAGTACAATTATTGCTGCTCACACCAAACTCCAGCTACATCTAATTTAATTTTAATACCCCATACGGAAATCTAATATACAGATCCTTTCCAAAAAATTAGAATATCATGGAAAAGTTGTTTTTTTTCCATAATTCCATTCAAAAAGTGAAACTTTCATAGATTATAGATTCATTACACACAAAGTGAAATATTTCTAGCCTTTATTTGTTTCATTTTTCATAATTTTGACTTACAGCTCCAGAAGACCCCCAAAACAGTATTTCAAGAAATTAGAATAGTGTGTCGAAAATCAGCATTTACTTCAGTTATTTCAGAGAATGAGTGGAGTGGCTTGACTCGAGGAATCCGACAGTTGTAGCCCATGTCCCGGATACGTCTGTACGTGGTGGTTTTTGAAGCACTGACTCCAGCCTCAGTCCACTCCCTCTGCATCTCCGCCAAATTTTGGAATCGTCTTTGCTTGACAATCCGCTGAAGCCTACGGTCATCTCTTTTGCTTGTGCACCTTCTCCTGCCACATTTTTCCCTTCCACTAAACTTTCTATTGATATGCTTGGACACTGCACTCTGTGAACAGCCAGCCTCCTTAGCGATGACCTTTTGTGGCTTACCCATCTTCTTGAGGGTGTCAATGATGGTCTTCTGGCCAATTGTCAAGTCTGCAGTCTTCCCCATACTGAACCAAACTGAGATAAACTTTGCAGGTGTTTTGAGTAAATTAGATGATAGTGTGACAGTCTAAAACATTCATTCTCTGAAATAACTGAAGTAAATGTTGATTTTCGACACACTATTCTAATTTCTTGAAATACTGTTTTGGGGGTTTTCTGGAGCTGTAAGCCAAAATTATGAAAAATGAAACAAATAAAGGCTAGAAATATTTCACTTTGTGTGTAATGAATCTATAATCTATGAAAGTTTCACTTTTTGAATGGAATTATGGAAAAAAAACTTTTCCATGATATTCAAATTTTTTGGAAAGGATCTGTATGTACATATAGGGGATTTCCATATATGGCATATATGGACATAGGAGGGAATAACATATATGTCTATATTAAATACCATATATGAAACCTATTAAATATTGGAACATTTTGTCCATATATGTCTGACATATATTAGCCATTTAAAAACCTTATATAACATACCTACGTATATGTTACTCATCTATACCACATACACATTTCTTGGATATATGTGGCATATATGAACTGCCAATATATTTGAAATATATGTTTCATGTGAGTGGAAATTTTAATATTACACATATAAAATAATTGTATTACCTACATATAAAGCTACTCTTAGCTCAAATTGTGAGTCAATAAATGAGAATAAGAAATGCAATTGCTCATTGAAAAAACCTTTATTAAGACAATTAATCAAGTATTCAATTTGGTCCTCAAGGCCCGCAATTCAGTCATTTTTTGGTTCAGCGCCACCCCCAGGTGGCCCTTGGTGGTACCAGGGAATCTCTGGAATCCTGCTTCTGTGATAAGGAAGAGAGAATGCATTTTAATTCAAGTCTCCACATTCAAGGCAGTGGTTTGCATCATCAGCTCATTGCAATATATAAAGATGAAAACATTAATTTAAAGGTATAGACTAGAATCTGGCTGCTTGGAGTTTAATTAATCTTCATGCCACAGAATTGACTAAGTGTACAGTGCCCTCCACTATTATTGGCACCCCTGGTAAAGATGAGTAAAAAGGGTTATAAAAAATTCACAGTTTGGTGAATTAGCTTAATCTCACACTGAAGAAATGAGAAAAAATCAACCTTTAATTGAAGTATAATTATTTTTAACAAAACCACGTGCCACAATTATTGGCACCCCTGCATTTATATATAGAATAAAGTAATCATTTTTAATATTTGATCACATATCCTTTGCATGCCATGACTTCCTGATGTCTGTCATCAAAAGACTTGATATTTTATATTCTGGTACTCCTACAAGCGATACTATAATGTCTCTGCATTTGAATGGATCTCTATGGGAATTGGGGGGTGGGACTAGAGTTAGCTGTAAATTATGCTGGATCAGTATGGAATACATGGTTGGTAAAATGGCTGTAAGTCATCAAGGGTCTATATAGATCCATATCTACTGTATTTCTGGCAGCAGAGGCTTTAAGGCTTGTTTGATACGTCAGACCCTTAATGAATTAGAGCCATTTAGCCAACCATGTGTTCCATACTGTTCCAGCATAATTTACAGCTAACTGAAGCATACAGGGGTGCAGTGAACAACTGGGGGCAACAAAAAAGACAAAGAGAATAAGAAAAACAGAAAATTTCACAGCAGAACTTAAGGGAAGGGGCTTCTCTAGTTCCAAGTGTGAAGTAACAGTGATCTACAGTATGTTAAATACATAAAGTGCTAGAGTACAGAACCAAAATAACAAAAAATGTGTCACTGTCCAATGAATTATGGTGCTCACTGTGTATATATACACTATATGACAAAAAGTATGTGGACAGCCCCAGCTGTTTTTCATTATTCAGGCTAGACTCATTAGTTCCAGTGAAGGCAAATCTTAACACTACAGCATACAATGACATTCTAGATGATTCTGGATTTCCAAATTTGTGACAACAGTTTCGGGAAGGCCATTTCCTGTTTCAGAATGACAATGCCCCCGTGCACAAATAGAGGTCCATACAGAAATGGTTTGTCGAGATTGGTATGGAAGAACTTGACTGGTCTGCATAGAGCCCTGAACTCAACCCCATTAAACACCATTGAGATCAATTGGAAAGCCGACTGCGAGCCAGGCCTAATAGCCCCACATCAGTGCCCAACCTCAGTAATGCTCTTCTGACTGAATGGAAACAAATCCACACAGCAATGTTCCAACATCTAGTGGAAAGCCTTCCCAGGAGAGTGGAGGCTCTTATAGCAGCACAATTCCATATTTGGAATGAGATGTTGGATGAGCAGTTGTCCGTATACTTTTGGCCATGTAGTGTACTTCCAGCTTAGTAGAATGTTCTGCTTACAAAATCTCTAATATAAACATGTTTAAGTCTGATATCAAGATCATGTTGATACACGCTTTAAACCTGTGGGAAACACTGTATTAGACTGCCCTGATGCGCAAAATAACCTACTAAAATTATATAAAATAGTGAAATTTCAAAACCATACTCACATTTTCCTGTGTGGTGGAGGGTGATCCCACCTCTGGCTGTGGGTGCTGCTCCCTTGTCTGCAACCATTTCTCGAGATGCTCCATTATGCTGAGAATTTTTGGTATTTCTAGAGATGGCAAAAACAGAGTGATTATGAACTAAGATTTATACATTTTTGTGTTATGCATGATCATACATACAGTTAAAGATTTTAAAACATGTACGATGGACAACAGTTGTTTTCAGTTTGTCCACATCCTTTTTAAGGGCCTCATTCTCAGCCTTGAGCTCTTGCAATGTAGAATCTGGAGCAGCAGGGTGTGTATCCACAGAATTTGGGGGTGCCAAGCGTGCTTTTTTGATTTTATCTAAAAGGTCACTATTGGAGTCGGCACCCATGCTGGCTTGCCTCTAAAAAAAAAAGAACAACAAATAGATTAATAAAATTCCATTACACAAGCATTCACAAGACCATGCACTAACGCGGTATGAAACGTGCTATATAAATAAAGATTGATTGAATAAATAATATGTTAATCTGAATAAGAAGTTGATGTAGCTAATGTTAACCTTGTTTGGTGTAGGTTCTTCATATTCCTCCTCCACAAACTATGGTTAGGCTTGTAACACATAATTAAGTGTTAATATTAGCCTCAAACATCAGATTTAAATGATCTCTTAATATACAAAAAAAATAATAATAATAATGACGGTGCCTTTTTTCTCATTATGCAGCACTAACGTTAGCCAGGTAAGCTTAACGTTAACTTACCAATGTAACGTAGATACCGTTAGCTATTTAGATTAAAGCAGTTTCAACTAACTACAGCTAATGTTATATTAAAATGTAAGTAAGCAGAACAGAAAACATTACATTACATTGCTAACGTATTATTATGGAAAAGAGTTGAGGAAATTTCACGTTAACTTTACCTGCTATTTTGTGTACTGCCGCCTCATACACAGGCCATCCGCTTTTAGGCTTCTTCGATCCGGCCCTCCACTCTACTACATAAAATTGTCTGTGATCTAATCCATCAAAAAAATTATTTTCGTTGAATTGTCTGATATGGGACGTTGGAACAATGCTCCACCTTCCATCTTCTTGAAAATCTTGCCATTCCACAAGCGCAAACATATCTGACTCTGCCACAGGTCTTCGGCGTACAGCTTCACTTTACCGCTCAGTGTGAGGGCTGTTAAATTGTGGTGGGCTGGCGGCAGATTTGGCGGTTAATTTTGAATTTTCCACTGTGGATACGGTAAGTGAGCAGGGACGACTTTGTGTTTAGAATGTTCGCCTTCTGGAGAATCGTCACTTTTGGGTGTCCGCGTTGATATATCAAAATTATTCTAGTCACTATCGATAATAGGCTAGAGACAATTACGAATCTAGTTACATCTCTGGTCTGTGGTCGATGCACATTTTCCACTGAACTACATTTTCCCATAAACTACGTCCCATGATGCTTTGCAAAATCTGGATCAACCTCTATGGTTGCTCAACCCACGAAAGGGATTAATCCGGAGGAGATGTGGTACAGCTGACAGCACAATTGTCTTTTATTGAGAAAACTAGTACAAAAGGTACCTCGTGGAGAAAACTGATATTCCACGAAGCGCACAGCATCGTTGGAGAAAAAGGTAGCTAGCTCACTTTCTTTCATGATGGCCACATTTCTGATAGCGAAGCTATCGTTAGCTACGCTAGCTAGTTAGAGATGAGCGTTGTTTCTGTGATGGGTATTTGCCGTGGTGGAGGGTATGGAAAGTGAGATTAACGTTAGATGAACATAAGATAAGAAGGTTAGTTTTATGTTAATTAAATTAACGTAAGAATTAAGAAAGCACTTAAATATATCTAAATTTGTTAGCGTTGGCTTAGGCTACGTTACATTACATTCATTTAGCAGACGCTTTTATCCAAAGCGACGTACAATAAGTGCATACAGAGATGTCATCAAGATCACTACAGAACAGACAAGACAAAGCACATCCTTCCCATAATGTAGCAGCTATCCCTAGTAATGAACGTTGACTGTAGTTCACAGTAAGCTGTGGGTAAATCAGCTATACTACACTTCTATTCTAAATACTATTATAAACTATAAGACAGGAAAACACAGGGAACTAGTACCATGAGGTCCTAGGTTAGAATATCAGTCAAGGTGGAGTCTGAAGAGGTGTGTCTTCAGGCCTCGACGGAACGCAGGCAGGGTTTGAACGTAGGGGAATAGGAAGTTCATTCCACCACTGAGGAGCTAAGGTGGAAAAGCTCCGCAGTTGGGATGAGCGAGAGCCATTGACACGGAGGGGGGGAAGTGCGAGTCACCCTGCTGTAGAAGAGAAAAGTGGTCGAGCTGGAACATAGTTCTGGATTAAGTCCTGCAGGTAGGCGGGCCTGTCCTATTGGCTGCAGTGTAGGCCAGGGTCAGAACTTTGAACCTGATCCTGGCTGCAACTGGCAGCCAGTGGAGTGACCTCAGCAGGGGAGTTACATGGGAAAATTTTGGGAGGTTGAACACAAGCCGGGCAGCTGCATTCTGGATCAGTTGAAGAGGCAGAATGGCGCAGGCCGGTAGGCTCGCGAGCAGGGAGTTGCAGTAGTCCAGGCGTGAGGTGACCATGGTCTGGACAAGAAGCTGGGTGGAGCAGGTGGTCAGGTACGGTCGAATCCTCCTGATGTTGTACAGGAGGAACCTGCAGGACCGTGCAGTCGCCCTGATGTGCTCTTTGAAGTCCAGCCGGTCATCCAGGACCACCCCCAGGTTCCTTGCAGAGCGGGAGGCAGCCACCACGGTCCCGTCAACAGTGATGGAGAGGTCATGTAGTGGGGAGGTCTTGTACGGCATGAAGAGGAGCTCTGTCTTGTCAAGGTTGAGCTTCAGGTGATGGGTAGTCATCCACTCAGAGATGTCAGTCAGACATCAGTCAGAAGATATCCTCTTCTTAACCTGTGGGGTAGAGGGAGGGAAAGAGAGGAAGAGTTGAGTATCATCAGCATAGCTACGTGTATATGTCTGTCCTGTTATGGGAAATCAAGTTAAAAAAAAAAAATAAGCTAAATGAGTTTCAGAAAGGGCGGCACGGTGGTGGAGTGGTTAGCACTGTCGCCTCACAGCAAGAAGGTACCGAGTTTGAATCCCGGCCGAGGGCCTTTCTGTGTGGAGTTTGCATGTTCTCCCCATGTCCGCGTGGGTTTCCTCCGGGTACTCCGGTTTCCTCCCACAGTCCAAAGACATGCAGGTTAGGCTAATTGGAGACACAAAATTGCCCATAGGTATGAGTGTGTGAGTGAATGGTGTGTGTGCCCTGTGATGGATTGGCGGCCTGTCCAGGGTGTATTCCTGCTTCTCGCCCGATGCATGCTGGGATAGGCTCCAGCACCCCCCGTGACCCTGACCAGGAATAAGCGGGTTAATGGATAATGGATGGATGGAGTTTCAGAAAGCAGTGTTGTTATGTGAATGTTTGTGAATTTTTCACAACTGACTATGAATTAACGGTTTTGATAGAATAAGCAAGAATCTCCTTATGAATTTATACCGATTGATATTTTGTGTTGCTTGCTATTTTCTATACAGTCTATGGTTGCTTGCAATAAAAGCAACGATATTGATTAGCTACATTTGGGTTGATTTGTGGCGTTATGGTCTGCGGTTATTTTCACCTCGAAATGGTTTGTGTTGCTCGTGTTTTTGACAGGTCATTAACGTTAACCCTTATTTGACTAATTCAGGAAAGGATGTCTGAGCACTCTGATTATGAAAATAACATTATTAGGCTACTACTTTAACAGCGTGCTGTCCTATTTAAACTAAATGAATGCGATACTCTTAACGCTTTATTTATCTTTAGTAATTTGGCCCACTCACAAATTACTTTGGCCCACCCACAATTAAAATTTTGCCGCCGCTACAGGCTAACACAGCCCTAGACGTGTTATTAATGGTGCTTGCACATGACAAGCTTTAGACGCTCGAAGTAGCGTCAAGCCATTCATTTCCGATGGGGTATGACGCCCAACTACTTTTGTTAATGTTTAAATGAACTAGACCTGAGTCAAGTTCATTTAAAATATTCCATGGCCATTCAAATGCATTTATTTTCATTATTTGAGTGGAAGATGCATTCGGCTTGTCACAGTGTTACTATTTTGACACAAGTGTTACTTCCCTCTAAAACACTGACATTGGATAGATTTGGAGACTCTAATGGATAAAAGGGTACACTGCCTATATCATGTGCATCATAGATCTTTAGTAGTTCTGCATATCATCCTCAGATTTTGCACACTTGTGGACACAGAGTTTATGGTCCAAGAAATTTATAGATTTACCTGTTTAAGTACACCCCCAGATAAGTTGTCTCTTTTTAAACACATTTGGACACATGGATATTTGATCCTTATTCCAATGTTTTTTACTGTTAAATATTGTCTGATTTAACAAAGGACACAAGAATCAACAGAAGTGCAATTATCCTGCCATCTGCGCTAAGGGCTTAAGTCTCTTTGGATTTCTGATCCATATGTTAAATATGTCTTGTTTCTTGTTTGCCCATACTTCAACCAACACCCTTTCCCCTTGTCTGTCTATCGTGATATTTTAATAAAATCATTTTGTAACTGTTCCCTTTTGTGTTTTCAATCATTTGTGTTCGAGTCGGGGTCATAACAGATGCCCATCAGGGGCGCTGGAAAGGGGGGGGGCAAAGGGCCATTGGCCCCCTCACTTTTACCGTCCTCCTCACGAATCTGTGGGTATGCTCCAAAACCTGTGCTGATTTGCGCTGATTATGGAGCGTCAAAGGCAGAGACAGTACAATCTGTCAGCTGGCGGCAGCAGCATGTGATTTGCGCTAGCCTCCTGTCCGTCGTCTCTGGTTGGTCGTATTGATCACATGATGGTGACAGGTTTCTATGACAAAATGACAGTGTAAACACAGCGCCATCTTTAGGACCTATTTCGCGCTGTAGCCGTCCCTCACGCTCAGTCAGCGGGTGGGGGAGAGATGACTAACGTTTAGCCCGTTTAGCCACAAAGAAATTGCACACATCAGACTGCTGATGGAAAAAAAGTTAGCTATTCTAGACTGTGATTCATAGCCTATTTACTGCCTAGCAAGCTGCTGGTCCCACTTAGTTCCGCTGAAAACCTACCAAAATTAGCTTTTGGTGACCTGATCCACAATCGTCTCTCTAAAGAGACGCTTTTAATATCTTAGAAGATCACGGCCATTAGCCGCTAGACCCGCTAATGAGGATTTCAATGTTAAATTAGCTTGCTAATGCTAACTTGCGCTAAATCAAATTTTTTTTGCTAAGCCTGTTATACACTGCCTGGCCAAAAAAAAAGTCGCCGTTGCACCCATCATGCATAGTGCCCACTGTACAAGCCTCTGGAGGCAGTGTTATGATCTGGGTTTGCTTCAATTAGTCAAGTCTAGGCTCAGCAACGTTATGCAGCAATAAAATGAAGCCAGCTGAGTACCTGAATGTACTGAATGACCAGGTTATTCCATCAATGGGCATATTCCAGGATGACAATGCCAAGGTTCATCGAGCTCAAATTGTGAAAGAGTGGTTCAGGGAGCATGAGGAATCATTTTCACACATGAATTGGCCACCAGAGTCCTGACCTTAACCCCATTGAAAGTCTTTGGGATGTGCTGGAGAAGACTTTACGGAGTGGTTTGACTCTCCCGTCGTCAATACAAAATCTCAGCCAAAAATGAATGCAACTCTGGACGGAAATAAATGTTGTGACGTTGCATAAGGTTGTCGAAACAATGCCACAACGAATGCACGCCGTAATCAAAGCTAAAGGCGGTCCAACGAAATATTAGAGTGCGACTTTTTTTTTGGACAGGCAGTGTATTTCATTCATGTGAACATGTGAATGTTTGTGTGTACAAATTGCAACATTTTCTTTATTTCTGTATCTTTGCAGTTTTTCAGTTGCACTCAGTAAAGACCCTAACGTTAAATCGTTCACCTGTCTCTTTGGATCTTTATTGGGGGGTAATGTTACCTGTCAGCTAAGTATCTGCCAAGCTAAGCAGAGATATTTAGCTAGTAGCAGAATAACGTGGTGTAACTGTCTAGCTAAGGAAATAAAACAAGAAAACATGTCCTCTCATATTACCCTCTAATGTAGCTAGCGGAGTTAATGTTATAACGTTAGTTGGCAGAAATGCATGAATCAGTTTTTAGCTGTTCAGCTAACAGATATTTATTCATATGCTATGGTCATATGCAGCTCAGTAACCATGGAAGTTTTACTATGGTCGTGCTTCTTCTAGGCTATTCATCAATTGTCATCAGACTCATATTTTGACCAACCTTACGATGAGTAAAACAACTCCACTGTAACTTTGTTGTCGAATCATATCAAGCAAAATCATGCATTGATTCTTATGTATTATGGGTATAACTGGGTTGAAAATATGGCTGTAAACCCTTTAGTTTATCAGAAAAGGGCAGGAGTTTCTCCATTATATAGTGCATTGGGAAATTGAGAGTTGCGGTGCACTTGACGCCATATTGATTGCTGCCACTCCTTCCTCCTCCCGCGCCAATAGCATAGGTAGGCTACATGCTCCTGCCTCTCTGGGCACAAGCGGCTTGTGCCGTTTTTAAATGGGTAGAAACCACGCCCATTCGACACAAACTCGGCATGTGCCGGCCTGGCCTGGCCTGTATCCCCCAATAATGGCAAAACTTTCCGTAAAAAGACGTTGCACACAAACATTATGTAAAATAAAGTACACAAACATAAAAAGGGAAGAGTAGTCACATTTAATACAATTAAAGAGTCCACTGTCACACAAAGCAAATGCATACAGTGTAGCCTACATAGCAACCACATAGCAACCAATAAAATAATTTCAATGATGTCTTTAAGTTGTGTCTGTTTGAGCCGTTAATGTGACATCAGCTAGATATCAATAGCTATACTGCTAACACATGATTCTGAAAAATGTCAGCAGAACCAGAACATAAGAAGGTGAAATACAGCCAAACAAAACAGATTTTTAAGGTGAAATCCTCACCGTCCACAACTCCGTTGGAGCCGGGCCCCCCATGCCAGGAACCAGCACAACCAGAGCCCCGAAGCAGCAACTCAGAGACTTCTGAAACCGCCAGCATCGAAATAAAGCAGGCTAGTGCTAGCGTCCACTGCGTGGAAGATTGTTGTCGGACTCAGGACATAGAGACTGGTAAAGCTGTACAGCTAATAATTGACAAAAAGGAGACCGCTAGTTTGGGCAGAGAGAGAGATATTTCAATGCAGAATGGTATAAAAATAGAGAGTGATTAATTCTGTGCAAAACCCGTAAGCGAGCCTTCTGCGAAATATGCAGATTTGCTGCTGTCAAGCAGCTTGTCACATTTTCTAAGTGTGGGGATGAAGGCTTTGTAAAATCGGGAATTAACAATTGGAAAAAGTGTCCAAGCCTCCTAGACAACCATGAAAACTCCCACTTTCACAAAGAGTGTGTGCAAAAAAAGTACGCTTATATAAATCAAATGCCAGTCAACATTCAGCTTGTCAAACAAGAGGCCATTGAGCAGGGGAAGAGACGAGATGGAATGATGGAGCAACTGCGCTGTCTCCAATTTCTAACCCGACAAGGGCTCGCGATCCGGGGGACTATAGATAAGGAGAACAATTTATTTTTAGTCGAACTCGTAGCTGAGAAAAATCCCGCCCTGAAAAGCTTTATGCTCACTGGGAAATATGCGTCACATGAGTCAATCAATGAGCTTATACACGAGATGTACAGAGAATCTCTCACGACTCTCTTAACTACAATAAAAGCTTCAAAGCACTATGCTATTACTGTGGATGAAACTTGCGATTGTGAACAGTTGTCTCTGTGCGATGGGTATCAGCTGACTATGTTGTCCACAAAGAGTTCATAGGGATGTATGACTGTCCTAAGAGATGCAGAATCAATAACCCTTACGAGCAAAGACATTTTGACAAGATGTGGCCTTAACTTTGGCGAACTTATGATGGCGCATCTGTTCTACAAGGCCAAATGTCAGGAGTGGCTAAACGTATCAAAGATATAAACCCAAAAGCTGTCTCAATACATTGTACTAATCACAGTCTTAACCTTATCCTCCAGGAAGCTGCTTCAAAATGCAACACTATACGTGGTGCCTTCAGTTTAGTTCACGACATACACAAAATCATCAATAATTCACCTAAACGACTTGCCGTCTTTGAAACTATCTGCGCTGTCTCTCCCTCTGCCGCACCTGGTGGCCTCAAGCCGCTCTGCCCCACTCGCTGGACAGCCAGAACCAGTGCCATTAAATCCTTGCTGGATAATTACGAAGCCGTCTATGACACGTTGGAGGAAATAATCCGAATGGGGGGAAACACCGAAGCAACCAAAAAAGCACCAGGACTACAGGCATTGATGACACAATTCAATGTTTTTCTTGGTTTAAAAGTGTCTCTCAATTTGTTCTCTTCTGCAGAGGAAGCGGCCTGGGTCCTCCAGTCCACAGATGTCTCACCAGAGACAATTCAGTCAGCTGTGCAGATGCTCCAGACACACTATGCGAACCTGAGGTCCACAGTCACATTCCACAGCATTTTTGAAGATGCCCAACGAACGGGCATTACTGACCTGGTCCAGGCGACGAGCCCCTTGCCGCTATGATGATGGGGAAGCGGCTCACCAGTGGAAAGACCCAGAGGAGTACTACAGGAGCCAGTTCTTAGAAGTAATCGACCTGCTCACCTCTGAGCTGACCCGAAGATTTGATCAGCCCACTCTGCATCTGCTGAAGAACATTGAAAATGTAGTCCTCACAGCAGTGAACAGTTCACCAGGATGCATCAGCATCAGCATCCCCAAAAATGTGGTGGACATGTACACAGGCGATGTTGACATGGAACGGCTGTCCACCCAGCTGTCGATGTTCCAGGCAGTTTTACGAGCGTACAACAGTTCCGCTGAAACACCCATTAGTCGGGTGACGAAGGTGTCCACAATTGTGGATATGCTGGCAACACAGGGCCATTGAGCAGGGGAAGAGACGGGGAAGGGACGCACGCAATCCCTCTTCAGTGAGGTCGACAGGCTTCTCAGACTGTATTTGACAGTGCCCATGTCAAATGCGACAGCTGAACGAAGCTTCTCTGGTCTCCGTCGGTTGAAGACATTCCTTCGTTCTACAATGTCCGAGCGACGCCTAAATAACCTCCTCTTCCTCCACATCCATAAAGAGTTGACCGATAACCTGAACCTACGGAAAGTGCTCCGCAGCTTCTGTTTTGCCAATGTGCGACAGCTGGCTTACTTCGGCAAAGTCTGAGGGGAAATAAATTTCTGAATTTCAGAACTTTCGGCTATAGCATTGTGATAAGCTAAAAATTGTTCCAATTGCACTTTTTACAGATGCCTTTAGGCACATTTTCCTTTAAATGTATTAGGCTAGTCTAAATGTTGTAGCCACGCTGCATGTTCGGTATATCCATGAGTTAAGGGAGCCGAAGTTTTGAGTTTTCATGCCAGCACAGCTAGGCCTATAGGCCTAAAATGAGCTAGAATATTGTTTTCTTTTTTATAAGATATAGTTTGTTGCTAAATACTACTTGAATCTCTTTCTTTCTTCATCATCTTCACTGTTGTTCCAGCTGCCCCCTCGAGTGAAAATGGCCGTTAAGACCAAACCACGCGCTTTTCATTTCAGAATGATTTCCATTAATTGGACGCCTACCACGCCCCACCCATATACCCAAAATTCAGCTTGCGCAGGCCATCAACATGCACACCTTTTGAAAGTACACATGACCAAAATCACATGACCAAAGCCTTTCCTGTTTCCTTGAGTAAAGGCAATTAATGTGCGCCCAAGTTTATTTATGTTATAAATGACATATTCACAACAGGGCGCACAAATTTACCATAGCCTATAGGCCAAATCATTTTGTTGAGAAATGCGTCAGTAGGCTAATGGCATAATTAAGTAAATGCTTTTCTTTCGTTAAACCCTGTTACCTTTGGCCCACTAGAAGCAATTTTTGTATCGGTGCTTTTTATGCATTTATTATGTTGTAAACAATGGTTGTATTGTTGTATTGCCCAGAGAGGATGTGTTTCCGCTTTTAACAATCCCACATCGGAATTTTGTCATTTTCTTAAAGTTGTAATTTATAATTTCAGAGAAATATTAATTGGACCTACTATAATTGGGATGTCGACGACGCACCACAAGGGGGCCACCGTGGATAGGGTATTATGGCTTTGGGATATAAGAAAGATGTAGGCTACACTGCTGACTGAACACAGCTAAGCTACGCTATGATATTCTTTGCTGCTTTTCGACAGCAGTGTTACAGTCCTGTAAACTCGTAGTTTAGGCTAATTGAACAAAGGCTTGTTCAATTATGCGATAAAAGACTGAAATGTCACTATATAAAGAGCATTCAATTGCCTGCTGCAATAAGTCACATTAAGTTTGAGGTGATCACAAATAGTTTGTGCACAATTTAAACAAACATAATTAACGTAGTCCGCGATGTTAATTGTGAAGTAGCCTATGTGCGGAACAACAGCGATGCTATTGTAACAACGAAACATAGGCTACTGCATAAATTGTTAATATCTGCAATATTGGCCAGGACAAAATGCTGTTGTTTCAACAGAGCATAGCTTGCATTGATGTTTGAACCAGGAACCAATTGGGTCTTCTTTTGTTTGTTTATTGCCAAAAATGTTAGGCGTGCGTATTTGGGTGAGTTGTGGTTTTGTCGCATTTTAAATAGGCGTTTTTCAACAATAATTTGTTAGTCAGTTACTAATCATGTGTGAGGTTGAAACCAGGGGTATTCCAGAAAGCAGGATTATTGGGTTTGCTGGATAACTGCACTGATCTCGAACAGCTCTTTTTACTTCAGTCCATCCATGTTCCAGATATGGAAGGGTTCCGGGTTTTACTGCAGTTATCAAGCTAACCCAGTAATCCATCAAAAGATGGCTGCTGTGGTGTGAGTGTGTGTAACAAGCTCTAGTCTCTTGGCTCAAACATTTGTCTACTAAGGTCCTATGAGATAAAAGTACTACCTAACTCTTTGGTGACAATCAAATATACCTGTGGTGCCTCAGATAACACAAGCTGAGGTAACTTTTTACAGTTTTAACTTTTAACTTTTTACAAGTTACTGAACAAACTGTTCTCCTCATTGTGAGAGGGAAAGGAAGCAGGCCTCATACAATGGATCAAGTTCCAATCTCCCTCCAAACTATCTGGGAGGGGATGCAGCAAATGAAGACTGAATTGATCTCACAAATGGATTCCAAACTGGAAACTATTAATGTTTGCCTTAACAAAATAGAGGGCTCACTTTCCAAACTGGGAGAGCAAGTCTCAGAGCTTGAGCAGAGAGTTAGCACAAATGAGGACAACACTCAGGACTTGACTAAACGCGTAAAAACGCTTGAAAAAGAAAATGCGTACCTGAAAGAACGGGCTGAAGACGCTGAGAACAGAAGCCGGGCCTCCAACCTACGCTTCATTTCTGTCCCAGAGAAAGTCGAGGGCAAGGATATCCTCGGTTTCATGAACCATCTGATCCCGAAGCTCCTTGGCGAGGCGAACTTTCCTACCCCTCCTGTCATCGAACGCTGTCACCGTTCTCCATCCTTCCTCAAGCAAAACTCCAGAGCCGGACCAAGACCGATTATAGTCAAATTTCTCCATTTCCAGGACAAATTAAAGATCATGAAGCTCTCCAGGGAAAAGAGGGAGCTTGTATACAATGGAACACGAGTTCACATCTACCCGGACTTCAGCGCTGATCTCGTCCAGAAACGCCGGCAGTTTGACCCACTCAAGAAGAGGCTACGAGACCTGGACTTGAAATACTCCATGATCTTCCCTTGCAAGTGGTCCACGGCGGTAAGACTAAACTCTTTCGCTCCCCCGAAAAGGTTGAGGTTTACCTTGGCGAGTTCTCCGCTGAGTCTCCATAGCACAACGTAGGCTAGCCTACATCATCCAGCAATTAACTTTTTTCTCTCTTGCTCTCTCCTATCATTGTCTTTTTTCTCGTCTCATTTGTACCTCCAGGACTTCTTGAACCGTCGACTATTCCTCTTTGAAATTTTCTTTAATGCCAGCAATTCTGTTTTGCTTTTGTAACTTTTAGTTGCTGTTCATAAGCTGGTACCCGGGTTAACTTTTGCTGCGAGGCTGCAGGACTATTGTTTGCCGTAAACGGTGTCGCAAACTCAACTCGGAGTCATTCTGTAGCTGTCGCAAAATGTAACGTAAATGGATTAACGCAAAACAAATGGGAAACCAAAGGAAATTAAATTAATGTGTAATGGAGGATTTACTTTTTTTTTTTTTTTCTCTCTTTCTTTTTCTTACTTATGGCCTATATATTCTCTCTCAACTGTTTTGGACCCTCGACTTATCTCATACTCAAGAGCCATGCAGACTGAGCTGCTCCTTTTTATGATGCAGTGTGACTTTGTTTCTGTTCCTTTTCTGTCCTGTCTGTGTGTGTGTGTGTGGTACGTGCTATGGCTCTCCTACCCTCCTTTCTCAGACGCTTCCCCTGCCCCTCTCTACCCCTATCACTCAATTCCCTTGATTCATAATTGATACAGTCAAAGGTTTAAAAATTACGCATTTGAATATAAGGAGCCTTCCCCCAAAAATTGATCTAATTAGAGTCTGGGCTGCTCAGCACAAACCTGATGTACTTACTTTCTCAGAAACATGGTTGCACAGTAAAATATGTGACAACGAGATCAAACTTGATAACTATATGTTATATAGAACAGACAGGGGTACCAGAGGAGGAGGCGTGGCTATATATGTCTCATCGCACTTTGTTTCTGAATTTGCCATTCCTAAAGTAACCCCATCATTTTTTGAATGTATTTTTGTTAAGTTAAAACTTCATGAAAACAAATATCTCATTATCGGTAGTATCTATAGACCTCCACCTGTCCATCCTGATTCAACTAATTGCATATTATCCACCCTTGCCTCATTTGAACATCCAGGGGAAATGATTATCTTAGGCGACTTCAACAGTAACTGGCTTGACCATTCTTCATCAAACGATAAAAACCTGTTTAAAAGTATAAACTTAACTCAGTTGATCAATGAACCTACTAGAGTCCATACCACATCTAAGTCACTATTAGACTGGATCCTTGTTACTCACCCTGATAGAATTATAGCTTCTGGTATTCTATCTGACTGCTTTAGCGATCATTCAGCCATCTTCTGTGTATGGAAGATTAAATCTCTCAGCCTCCCTCCAAAATACATTAGAGTTAGACAATGCAAGAACATTAATTTTGATAATTTCACACATGATTTAATTTCAATAAACTGGGACAGGTTTCAACTTATACCTTATGTTGAAGATGCCTGGAACTATTTCTGTACTGAACTCACCAGAGTTATCGACAAACATGCCCCCTGGAGGGAATTCAAAGTTAAAGGTAAACACCTGGATCAGTTCTGATCTGATTAATCTTTTCAAACAACGGGATAAAATCTGGAAGACTTACAGGGAAACCAAGGATCCTGCTGATTGGGACAATTATAGATCGTTAAGGAACTTATGCAAGACAAAAACACGCAATGCTAAATCAGACTTCTACAAAAAACATCTCTCTGAACATATACACAATCCAAAACAGTTCTGGAAAAATATTAACAATATTCTCAATAAGTCAAACAAAAATACCATTACCCAGATTCGATTCAACAACAATACTATTCAGGACCCCTCTGTTATCTCAAATGTCTTTAATCAGCACTTCTCATCTATAGGCAGCTCTCATGTGTTTGACTCCCCTATTTCATATGATTCTACCAGTAGCCCTGCATGCAGAAATTCACTTTATTTTAGAAAAATACTACCTGTTGAAGTCCAAAGTGCAATCAATGAACTGAAGGACGACTGCGGACCTGGACCAGATGGCATTGAAACAAAATTCATTAAGTTAGCTGCCCATATTTTGATGTATCCGCTCTGTACCCTATTTAATCTCTCTTTGTCAACTTGTGCCCTCCCTTCCACCTGGAAATGTGCAATAGTTACTCCACTTCACAAGGGAGGTGACCCCCATGACATTAACAATTACCGACCAATTTCTATTATCAACTCTATAGCTAAAATCTTCGAGAAACTAATTTTTTATCAATTATCACGCTATATTACTGATTTCAATATTTTATCCCCATGCCAGTCTGGTTTCAGACCTAATTTCTCTACAACCACAGCTCTTTTAAAATTTACAAATGATGTGTTTACTGCTTCTGAGAATGGCAAGCTCACTGGTGCAATTTTTCTTGATTTAACTAAGGCCTTCGACATAGTTGATCACTACTTACTTCTTGACAAACTTTACTCCATCGGTGTCTCTAGGAACTCTTTACTTTGGTTTAACGCATATCTTCACAATAGTGTGTCAGCCTCAACGGAAGCCAATCTGACTATTTAATTGTTGAGAAGGGAGTACCACAAGGCTCATCTCTAGGTCCACTCCTTTTTTCAATTTTTATTAATGAACTTCCTAAAATCTGCTCGGATTGCCAAGTACATTTATATGCCGACGACACAGTAATCCACACCTCTAGTACTAACAGAACTGTAATTGAGAGATCCTTGCAAGGTAAGTTTGCCTCTGTTCAGAAGTGGTTCTCATCTAACAAATTATTGATGAACAAAAAGAAATCCTGCTGTATGTTGTTTGGTACCAGACTAGGTTTTGGCGACTCTTCAGACCTGACAATTTTTTTCAATGATGGACTACCCCTTGAACAGGTGACCTCTTTCAAATATCTGGGCCTTTGGATTGATCCAATGCTTTCTTTTAAACAACATATTGAGTCTATCACCAACAGATTAAGTTGCAATCTAGGTATATTGTATCGCTCCATAAATTGTTTTACTTTCCAGATGAGGAAAAGAATTATTACACAGTTGCTATTGCCTATACTAGATTATTCCGACATTGTTTATCAGAACACCTATGACACACATCTTCAAACCCTCAATGTTATTTACAACAGTCTCTGTAGATTTATCTTAAGATGCCCTTATCGAACACATCATTGCTCCATGTATGAAACCCTGAACTGGTTACCTCTCAATGCTCGAAGACATTACCACTGGCTCCAATGCATTTTCAAATGTATCCATTTTAATTATCCTACGTATTTAAAACAATATCTAAAACCATACATATCCTCATACTCCCTTAGACACACTCAGCAACCTTTCTTTTTAGTTCCCAAAACTAAAAAAGAAATTGGCAGACGTGCCTTTAAATTCAAAGCTCCTTCCGATTGGAACAATCTGCCCATCAACATAAGAACAATCAACTCATTACATAGCTTTAAAAACCTGTTATTACCTTTCCTTAAAAAGTAATGCTGCTGTTACTAATGGTATCGTCTTCCTACCCCTTCAATTAAGGCCTCATATTATGCTCTGTTATTATGATTATTATAATTATAATTATTATTATTATTATTATTACTACTATTATTATTATTAATGCATTATATGTTGTATGGTATCTACAATACTTATTTTGTGTGGGTGTAGTGGGTTCATGGGAATGATGTGTGGGTGGGTCGGTAAATGAGAGCCTCTCTATGCATGTATGCTGTATATATGTGATTGTGTATTGTATTGTATTGTATGTTTTGTGTTGGATCCCCTCGAAAACGAGATGGTTCATCTCAAGGGGCTATCCATTAATAAACTTTACATATCCTGCGTTCTCGAATAGCTACCCCAGCCCCCAGGTGCTCGCAGGATCATACATTTTAGTGCAGCTTATACCACGACATCTTCATGGAGATGAATATTTGGCTACAGGATACAATTGTAGCACATGTTACAACCATGCAGCATGGGGATGGGCTTGCTGTTTTGTTGCTTATAATATCTGTGAGTAGGCTAGGCAATGCAAGTCAAACCTATTATGTTAACTTGGAGCCTGGAGATAAATGATAAATACAGTATGTTAGCCTATGTGTTTTGGTTTAATTAACGCAAGGAGCAAACAAAAAACACATCAGATTCATGAATTAGGCTACTTGAGTGGGTAAATTATTTTTTTAAATAACTCACGCAGTGTTTAATGGAGAGCGCAAATTGCATGGATATCAGTTAGATGACAACAAAACGCATATGAACGCATTTCCGTATCCGTGCTTATTGTGTGAGAAAATGCGGTTATTAGGTTACCCCAGTGAGCAAAATCCGGAATTTAGACGTCTAGAGTAATACATCCAAATTGTGCCCGTTCATGTAAAGGGGCGTGACGTGTGACGTGGGAGGAGCCAAACGCAGCAAGGGGATTCATTAAGCCCTTAAGCCAGTAAGCCACTAAGGCGGGAAACCCCGCAGATAAGGGAAGGAGACAAGACAAGGAACACACACACACCACAGCTACAGACCGGCTCACTGTTACACACGAGAGCCAGAAATAAAACGCCCTGTCTCGATAACGAGACGCATAAGAACAGGCGAGTAGCACAATGGCACAAACAAAACACACAGCAAACAAACACAGAAAAGGAATAGAAATTAGTATACCAAGAGGCGAAAGGAACGGGGATCTAAAGTTCCAAGGCTACTATCGAGGGCTCGCAGTCAAACGCAAACATGTCCACAGCATCGTCCAAGCTCCATATAAGGAGGGACACACACGGGGAGCGAACAGAACTAAGTTCCAAACAAAAGCGTCCCGCAGGTGAAAAGGACGAACAGGACAGCAGCACCGGACATCACCGGCTAAAAGACTAACACGAGTTAAATAGAAAATAAATGCCGTGCCTCTTGATAAAGAGGAATGTAATGAGGCGAAGGAACAGATATACCATTCCATAGGTAGTTTGATAGGCTCGCAGTCAAATTCAACGACCAGGAAGCAGGAACAGAAAAGCCAAAGGAGATGAGTCCTAATAACTACATCTACATAGGCAAATACGCCAGGGGGGACGAGTCCTAATAGCTACTTCCACATAGGCAAGTCCTGCATTGATCGAGAAAACGTAAAGGGGTAAACGCCCGATCTCCCAGGAGAGAGAAACATTTTACAGGTGAGCCGACGGAGCACCGTCGTCCCATAACTTTACTAGCAAACATGACTAATGCAAGCTTAATTGAAAACACACGCTCTAGCCTCTAATAATGGGAAATGTAACGAGGCGGAGGAACAGAGCTAACGTTCTAAGACTATTTTCAAAAGTGCGCAAACCCGCACACACATGTCCATAGCATCACCCAAGCTCCATATAAGGAGAGACTCACCCAGAGAACGAACAGAACTACAGTTCCGAACAAAATCGTCCCACAGGTAAAAAGGGCGAACAGGACAGCTGTAACAAAAGACCAATGCAACTAACAGAAAATAGCACGCACTGCCTCGCAATAACGGGAAATGTAATGAGGCGGAGGAACAGAGATAACGTTCCATGGTTACTTTCATAAAAACGCGATCAAACACAAACATGTCCATAGCATCGTCCAAGCTCCATATAAGGAGGGACACACCCGGAGAACGAACAGAACTACAGTTCCGAACAAAATCGTCCCGCAGGTGAAAAGGACGAACAGGAACAGCTGTAACAAAAGACCAACGCAAACTTAATCGAAAATAACCGACCTGCCTCAAAGAATAATTAAAACCCTAAAGTCAGTATGATACAAACGCCCTGTCTCTTAGTAAAAGGCAATAGATCTTGGTAAAAACGACAAACAAAGGACAAACCAGAAAGCGGAGACTGAAATGAGTACACCAAACAGGAATTCAACCTGAAGCTCAAAGCACAAAGGCCAGTACCGCAAAACTCCGATAAAAGCACAACGGAGCAAAATGGTCTCCTTAAAAACCTAGATCTAATCATACGTTTAAAACTTTAAAAGGGCAAAATAAACCATACACAAAACAGCACAACTAATACCAGAAAATACACCACAGAACAAACAATCAAACAATCACAATGAACAATTAATATCGAAGCCCAGAACAAAAGGAACATGGGCTTAAATAGCTCACCGGCAACCATGTGCAGCTGTGCAACGTTGAAGAGAACTTCTTCGTGAGAAGAAGGAAAGGATCCAAAACTCCACCAACGAAGCAGCGCCCACTAGTGGCGACCGAGGAACACAACCGCAAGGGAAAAAGGTAAAAAACCATGACAGTTCATCCTTACATTTTGACTTTTGATGTTAAAGAAGCAATTATATAGCTATATTATAGCCTATAATTGCTTAGCTAACATCCAAAGTGAAAATGTAATAACAAGAAAAAAAATACCGGTAGGTAGACCGGAGATTTAGCCTATACATTTAGGCAATTTTATTTTATTTATTTTTTGGCCCCCGCACTTATGAAATGATTCCGGCGCCCCTGATGCCCATAGGGCACATATCATTATGTCGAAGCAAGTACATGAGAGAAGGCAAAAATTTAAAGCGCTGTAATTTACATTTCTGCTAGCCTGATTATTTTTGATGTAGTGCCTTTCAGAAATCTGCACTCTCTGTTTTAAGTTACCTGTTACTCAAACACAACATGTAATAAAAAATAAATAATGAGATTGAGATATGTCTTTGATATTTTGTTCAGTCCCTCACATGAAATTACATTATTGGGTATATTGGAAATCTGTGCAAACTTCATGTATTCAACAATTTCGAAAAGTAATTGAAAAAAGGGTTAGTGAGGACTACAGCTATGGAAAGGTATGGGTAGAGTTGCAGGGTGAGCAGGATGTTCAGGTCAGATAGTGACAATGGAGACAAATTGGAGAACAATTATTACAGCTTGGTGAATTTATCTGGTACATGTGCAGTGGTGTGCTATTTTTTAGTGCCAGAGCACAGTATTGTATGACATCACCATCAAATTAGTCTAGATATACGACAGGCTGTGCTGTAAGTGCCAGACAGTAGAATGAGTTAAAAACTGAATACAATGTGTCGCTTCAGCGCTCAACAGAATGCTACATTGTATCCAAGGCTAATGCACAAAAACATATAACATGGTTCAACAGAAAACCTGGACCCCTGAGCAATGGAGAAAAGTGATATGATCTGATGTCATCTTTTACTTGTTTTAATACATCTGGACGGGTTTATGTTTGGAGAAAGCCTAAAGGAGGCATTCAATCCACAATGTCTGTTGCCAACTGTTAAGTATGGTGGTGGTTCTGTAATGGTATGGGCAGCCATTTCATGGGACTCATTGGGTCCAATGATTGCTCTTCCATGGACATGGAACAGGCAAACAATATGAAACCATTTTACAAGACCAGGTGCACCCTAAGATGTCCCCATATTCCAACATGATAACGCCCCCATACACTGCTAAAAACATTAATGAATGGTTCCAAGAACAGAAGGATGACGTCAAATGCCTTCCATGGCCTGCACAATCACCAGATCTAAACATAATTGAAGCTTATGCAAAGTTCTGGAGCGCAAAGTGCAAACTAGATTTCCACCTCCTTTATCTCTCAAAGAACTAGAGACTGTCATTCTTGAACAATGGGCCAATATCCCTCTACGCACAGTTCAGAAATTGTATGACAGCATTCCTAGAAGTATTGAAAGTATTGAAACTCTCTGGGGTGGGCCCATTCGTTACTAGTTACTAGATATTCCGTTTTTGTAGGTGTTTCCGATATATTTTGTCCACCCCCTGTATATCTCCATATATAAAAAGGACAATATATGTTGTTTACATATTTGCACATGTAGGGTTTATTATACGTGTTTAGCATATATGTGGTACACATACATCTCCATATATCAAAAGTGGGCATATATGTTTGCTTCATATATAACTATATATGTAACATATATGACAACCTTCCTCTGGTATAGGGCCATATATGTTCATATATTAGATTTCCGCTTAAAACGCATTGTAAAAAGACAGCATACCCGCACGATTAAAACAGCAACACTCCCCACATCTCCCAGCCGCATGCTACCAGCAATCCACTACATTAAAACAATACAACACATCAATCTATATGCGCAAAATCTTCCCACACAAATGCCATACAGTCAACTATGATACACACCCACCAGCAATGTAGGTCAGCAGACGTTGCCGCTAATCACCCCTCACTGCAAGTCTCTTCCCATCAACTGGAGTTGAACAGATAATCAGATACAGTCATGTGAAAAAGTAAGTACGCTCCCAGATAAGTTGACATATTTGGACACATGGATATATTTCAATGTTTCTTACTGTTAAAGGTTGTCTAATTTTACAAAGGACACAAAGAAATGATGCTTTTAAATTATTTATTTATCAGAAAAGTGCAATTATCCCGTGAGGAAAAAGTAAGTACACCCCTGGCTTCAATAACTGGTGTTGCCCCCTTTGGCAACAATAACCTCTACTAGGTGTCTTTTGTAATTGACTGTAAGTCTGTTACATCGACTGGGAGGAATTTTCAGCCATTCGTCTTTGCAGCACTGCTTTAATTGTGTGATGTTCGAGGGCTTCCTTGAATGTACAGCCCGCTTGAAGTCCCCCCAAAGCATTTAGATAGGATTGAGGTCTGGACTTTGCCATTCCATAACCCTCCATTTTTTTCTTTCTGAGCTATTCTGTAGTAGATTTGCTTGTATGTTTAGGATCATTATTGTGTTGGAGGATCCCGGACCTTTTCAGCTTCAGCTGAACGGCCTCACATTCTCCTCAAGAATGGTCTGGTATAAAGTTGAATTCACGGTTGAATCTATTATGGTAAGTTTACCAGGCCCTGAGGCAGCAAAGAAGCCCCAAACCATAACCCCCTCTCCACCATGTTTCACCGTTGGAATGAGGTGCCTCTGCTCAAAGGCAGTGTTGCATCTTCGCCTTGCGCCTAAATAACTCCAACTCTGACTCATCAGGCAAGTGAAGTGTGTAGGTCCTTAGATGTTATGTTACCCTTGAGTTCTTGGAGACTTCTAGCAGCATCTTTCGGTTTGCTCTTGGGGTGAATTTCGTGGGGACGGACTGTCCCGCGTAGATTTCTGGTGATGTGGAATTTTCTCCATTTGGATATTGTCGGGTAAGTGAGGACTAGGTAAAATGTGTATTTTCTGAATCTAGCGGTTCCAACAGTCAATACCCTTGTTAAAACGTTCGGCACTCTGAATACTGAACACAAGCGATATTGCGTGCTAGAACCCCTCACTTAACCTACATTCAAAATAAGTTTTACGTGATTTAATTTAATAATTATTATTAAAAATTACAATCATCAATTAAATCGCCAAATTCGTTAATAGGTAAGTCGAACAGTAACCTGGTGGATCAACCAACAAGCCAAAACAAAGTCTAAATCAGGTCTTGAGATTAAGTAATTTTATTAAATGAAAACATTCAATTAGAATAATGACTGGGAATCATACATTCACTAAGGAATGTAGGCTGACTACTTATAATTCACAAAAGTGAAGGCATTAAACCAGACATTAATTAGGAAATACCAGTAAAGAGAGAGATAAGCCAAACATTTCCAAAGTATTTACCCTCCAGCTGAATAGGAACAAACGGAAACGCACGAAGAACCAAAAAGAATGACTTCTTCACCAACAAACTCCAAACTGACTAAATTCTTTTTCTGCGGTACACTCATAAAATACCTCCACAGGAAGACCATCCCTGTCCTGATTGGGTTAAGGTATGGGGGAGGGGGGGGGGGGTCATTTATGACAAAGACTGGCGTATCTTTGATGTTGGGGGGTGAGAGTGAGAGAGTGACAGAGATAGAGAGAAGGGGGGAAATATTAGATATCCTACATCCCTCTCTTGTAAGAATAGGTGCATGCACCTGCTAAAAACCTATTCTTACATCACCAAATAGGAATCACATTACACATTTGGACATTGAAGATGCAGTTACCTGCTAACAACAAAAACAACTGTCCAAATGGTTCACCAACCATTTTTAAAACATTTAGTCCATGCCCAGTTTAATAGTCCCTTTGTGATCTAGAGTCATATCTCTATTAGACACTCTTTTGTGTCGCTGCTGTTATGACACCCTTGTTCAGTCTCTTCCTTCTCCAGTGTCCGGGTATCTAGACTGGCAAGGGACCAGAAGTTCCCTGGACTTGGGTAACATGCAGTGCTTTTTCAATTAATGTTGCAATTGCGTGAGTGAAATGCAACCTACTCCACAGTGTCTCTACCAGTTCTGCACGGCGTGCGGGGGCTCTGTCTCCTGTGACAGGAAGCTGGAAGATCCACAGGTGGCAAAGTGCAGTCAGGACCTCTCTTCTGACTGGCGGGGAAGCGCCTCTTTCCCTGTCGGAATCCATTTTGGCTCCTTTAGCCTGGATCCAATTGGGTGGACTGCTGACGGCAGTTGCTTAGGCTAGCTTCCCGCGGCAGGGTGTGGGACCGGTTGCACTTGTTTGCACTTGTGTCTGTGGGTGTCCTTTAGGGAATGGCAGGAGAAGACTGTGGGAGTTGAGGGCTTAGGCATTATCACTCACCGCAACATGTGAAGAGCGGAACAATTAATGATAGCACTGCATGTTATGACCGCTGTCAGTCCATGCAGGGGAACCTTACGGACAGGGTTTACCGTCCACGGGATTGCCAGTCTAAATGATCACATGAATAGAGCAGACTTGTCCATAAGTGTCCATGAACAGTATTTGGCGGGGCACCTACACTCTATAAAAGGGACTTAAACACAACATGGGCATGGTATTAGGTTAAAAGGTGGTGGTAGGGATGGGCGGGGGGGGGGGGGGGGACAGAGAGAGGCCGAGAGAGAGAGACAGAGAGAGAGAGGGAGAGAGAAAGAGCAAAAGACATTAGGCAACATCCCGTCATTCCCTCTCTTGGAACGATAGGTGCATGCAGCTACTAAGAGCCTATCATTCCATCATCAGAACAACCACACATTTGGACATTATATATATCATTGTACAATGATAGCTGCATGAAAACAACTGTCCTAATGGTTCATTAACAATCTTTAAAACAATTAGTCCATGTCCAGTTTACTAGTCCCATTGTGATGATCCGGTGTGGTGCAGACATTTTTTTTTTTTTGTCACTGCTGTCATGGCACCTTGGTTCAGTCAATTCCTTCTCCAGTGTCAGGGTATCTGGACTGGCAAGGGAAGAGGCTCCCTGGACTTCCTTGGATAACATGCAGTGCTTATTCCCCTTAATGTTGTAACTGTGTGAGTGAAAGGCAGCCTAATTCCACAGTGTCTCTACCAATTCTGCACAGCGTGCGGGGGGCTCTGTCTCCTGTGACAGGCAGCTGGACGATCCACAGGCGGAAAAGTGTGGTCTAGACCTCTCTACTGACGGGCGGGGAAGCATCTCTTTCCCTGTCAGAATCCGTTTTGGCTCCTTGAGCTCGGGTCCAGTTGGGTGGACTGCTGACGGCAGTCGCTTAGGCTAGCTTCCCGCGGCAGGGTATGGGTCTGGTTGCACTTGTGCCTCTGGGGGTCCTTCGGGGAGTGGCAGGAGAAGACTGTGGGACTTAAGGCCTAAACCCTCATCACTCACAGCAACATGTGAAGAGGGGAACACTGCATGTTATAAGCACTTAGTCCATTCAGGGGAACCTTACGGACAGGATTTACCATCCACAAGATTGCCAGTCCAAATAATCACCTGAATAGGGCAGACTTGTCCACAAGTGTCCAGGAACAGCATTGGAGGGGGCACCTACACTTTAGAAAAGGGACTTAAAAACATGGCCATTGTCTTATGTTAAAAGGTGGTGGTAGGGATGTGGGGGGTGGTGGTGGTGGTGGGGGGGGGGGGGGGGGCAGGGGCAGGCAGAGTGCCAGTTTTACCTCCTAGAACCCCAGTGTGGTTACTGGCAGTCCTTTGGCTGCGGAGGGCCACAGCGTTCAGCAAACCTGGATGACGGGAGGCATCCTGTCATCTTGCTTCTTCCGCACGGGGATGCCCCTTAACCACGCCCGTCTCATCTCTGTCCAGGGGTCTATGCCAGTTTTGGCTTTGGTTCCCTCTCTGGGCAGCTGGGCTGATCGTCGCTCGTAGGCATCCAGTCCATCACCGCTCTCTGAACACTTCTGATGTCGGAAAGGGGCTTCTTGCACTCTCCCTGGATGACGTGTGTGTGCGAAGTTTGCAGGTGTGGCTCGGGGGTGGAGAGACAAGGGTGGGGGAAACTGTTGTGCTAAATTGGCTGCTTTCATCTTGCTTTGGAGTGCAAGACAACACTCTGGCGGAGACTTTGAGGGCCAGAGGAGTCGTAAAATGGCCGGGGGTTGGCTTCCTGCTCCATTTCTCCCGGGGTCTCTTTACAACTCTGATAGGGGAGCGAGACTTTCGCAGAAGTCCCCCTATCTCCTCCATCACAGGAACTGTGGAAGTCGGAGAGTCCACAGAGCACACCCCTTCTGTCTGTGCAGCAGGCAGAGGTTCCCCGGATTCAGCAGGAGGGGAAGCAGCAGGAGGGGAAGAAAAGTCCACAAGGGGTGGGGTGGGGTCCTCGGCCTGGGTGGACTGGTCTGTGGGGGCTGACTCCACCTGTTGGGGTGCGTAGACCTCTCCACCTGGCAGGGCTGATGGGCCTGTAGAAGCCGGTTCCGCGTCCTGCGGTTCAACGGTCTCCTCACCAGGCTGGGCTGCTGCGTCTGCAGTAGCAGGTTCTGCCCCCAGGGGTTCGACGGTCTCCTCACCAGGCTGGGCTGCGTTGTCTGCAGTAGCAGGTTCTGCCTCCAGGGGTTCGACTGTCTCCTCACCAGGCTGGGCTGCTGTGTCTGCAGTAGCAGGTTCTGC
Organism: Synaphobranchus kaupii; assembly: GCA_029718625.1. Classification (NCBI taxonomy): domain Eukaryota; kingdom Metazoa; phylum Chordata; class Actinopteri; order Anguilliformes; family Synaphobranchidae; genus Synaphobranchus; species Synaphobranchus kaupii. Next base: position 9,132,412 of record CM056382.1, on the reverse strand, counting down.
CTCCAGGGGTTTGACGGTCTCCTCACCAGGCTGGGCTGCTGTGTCTGCAGTAGCAGGTTCTGCCTCCAGGGGTTCGACGGTCTCCTCACCTGGCTCAGCTGAGAGGACTGCAGCAGCGGATTCCACGTCCTGTGGGGTCACATCCTCTGTGGTGGCTGGTGTGATACAAGACACCGAGCTGTTTCCCCCAAATTCCTCCAGGGAAGGGGGGCTCACCAGGGGGGCGGCTACATTGTCTGTGGAGGTGACAAAATCCACAGAATTGTCCAAGCCTGAAGGGGGTGGTGATGAGTCAATGGAGAGTGCTGTATTGTCCTCAGTGGGGGGTGGTGCCTGGGTTATGGCTGGAATGGCGCCATGCACTGCTCCTTCCAGCGCAGGCTGGACTGCCACAGAAGAAACTGGTTTGGCAGTAACTCCTGACTTAGAGTGGTGCTTTTCCCAAGCCAGTTTCCACATTTGATTTACCTCCTCCCATGCCTGCTTTGACCGCCAGAGGTAGAGAAAATGTTGTCTTTTCTCTAGGTATGACCTTATCCCTTGGACAATCCTGCGCTTGGTTTCATCACTATCTGGACAAATCAGATAGTCCAAATACTCAGTCCGCAGGTTGTAAAGCGCCTCCTCCTTAAGCTGATCCATTGCCTTGAGCTGTTCTGCAATTTTTGGGCACTGGGCTATCAAATATTGCCGTTCTGATATCATGAGATACCACTGCTGATCCAACCTTGACTGGCCAGGGAATGCTGGTAGGCCAGCAGTGGAGGGTAAATGAGGCATCTCTCTCTTTGTCTGGTATGCCATAATAATATATATATATATATTTTTTTTTTCAAAATAAAATCAATCAATCAGACAGGCGATTAGAAAAAGATTTGAACTTGTCTCAGAGTTTACCGCAGTTTACTCAATAGTAAAATTTAGTATGCTATAGGACAACCTATCTCGGTGGAACCTCCAATTATGTCGGGTAAGTGAGGACTAGGTAAAATGTGTATTTTCTGAATCTAGCGGTTCCAACAGTCAATACCCTTGTTAAAACGTTCGGCACTCTGAATACTGAACACAAGCGATATTGTGTGCTAGAACCCCTCACTTAACCTACATTCAAAATAAGTTTTACGTGATTTAATTTAATATTATTAAAAATTACAATCATCAATTAAATCGCCAAATTCGTTAATAGGTAAGTCGAACAGTAACCTGGTGGATCAACCAACAAGCCAAAACAAAGTCTAAATCAGGTCTTGAGATTAAGTAATTTTATTAAATGAAAACATTCAATTAGAATAATGACTGGGAATCATACATTCACTAAGGAATGTACGCTGACTACTTATAATTCACAAAAGTGAAGGCATTAAACCAGACATTAATTAGGAAATACCAGTAAAGAGAGAGATAAGCCAAAAATTGCCAAATTATTTACCCTCCAGCTGAACAGGAACAAACGGAAACGCACGAGGAACCAAAAAGAATGACTTCTTCACCAACAAACTCCAAACTGACTAAATTATTTTTCTGCGGTACACTCATAAAATACCTCCACAGGAAGACCATCCCTGTCCTGATTGGGTTAAGGTATGGGGGAGGGGGGGAGAGGGGTCATTTATGACAAAGACTGGCTTATCTTTGATGTTGGGGGGTGAGAATGAGAGAGTGACAGAGATAGAGAGAAGGGGGGAAATATTAGATATCCTACAATATGATGCGTCGAACAGTTGAATGATGTACTTCCATCTGCTTTGAAATAGCTTTGTGACCCCTCCGAGTCTCATGAGAATCAATAATCTTTTTTCTCAGGGCTCTGGCTAGATCTTTTGACCTAGGCATGATACAGTTGAAGACGGAAGTTCACATACACAAGTCATTAAAACTCATTTTTAACCACTCCACTGATTTCTTGTTAGCAAACTATAGTGTTGGCAAGTCAGTTAGGACATCTACTTTGTGCATGACACAAGTAATTTTTCCAGCAATTGTTTACAGATAGATTATTTGACTTTTAATTCACTATATCACAATTCCAGTGGGTCAGAAGTTTACATACACTAAGTTAACTGTGCCTTTAAACAGCTTACAAAATTCCAGAAAATTAGTTCATGGTTAGAAACTTCTGATAGGGTAACTGACATTATTTGTGTCAATTGGAGGTGTACCTGTGGATGTATTTTAAGGCCTACCTTCAAACTCAGTGCCTCTTTGCTTGACATCATGGGAAAATCAAAATAAATCAGCCAAGACCTCAGAAAGAAAATTGTGGACCTCCACAAGTCTGGTTCATCCTTGGGAGCAATTTCCAAACGCCTGAAGGTACCACGTTCGTCTGTACAAACAATAGTAAGCAAGTATAAACACCATGGGACCACTCAGCTGCCATACCGCTCAGGAAGGAGACGCATTCTGTCTCCTAGAGATGAATGTGCTTTGGTGCAAAAAATGCAAATCAATCCCAGAACAACAGCAAAGGACCTTGTGAAGATGCTGGAGGGAACAGGTACAAAGTATCTATATCCACAGTAAAATGAGTCGTATATCGACATAACCTGAAAGGCTGCTCAGCCAGAGGCGATTCTAGTGTCTCTGGGGGCCCCAGGCAAAAACAAGCCTGACTGATTTATTAATTTTTTTTCCCAAAAGGACATTCATAACCATGACCTTACCCTGAAGTTGGTGATTTGATGGAGGTATCTTTTGTTGTGGTGGTTGAGTGGTGTGTCATCTTCATTGAAAATGCATGGAGGCGATGTAATCGCCTGAGAAATGCGCTCCACACTGCTTTCTATGGGGCTTCAGGGCAAGGGCCTCACCCCCAGAAGAAAATTTTCAAAAAAGCAGCCATAAAATGGTTGTTCCCCATGGGTTTTGGGAGCAGCAAAAGGCCTAAATTCAATAAATAATTTGGCATTGTTGTAGAATATTTCTTTAATTATTTGGATATACAGCAATAGGATCAGGCTGATACCATCGTCTATCAACTAAAATGTATGTCCATCAGCGATGATGACAATGCAGAAAGACAATGGCAATGTGCATTCTAGTTTGACAGCTTATAGCAAATTGCCTTATAATATCAGCATAATTCATTTAGGCCTGGCCTGTAGATTAACCTCTTCCTACCGAGGGCAAAATAGGCCAATTTTTGCCTGTTTTCACTAGTGACAAACAAAGGTGGTTATCTCAAAAACTATAAATGGTACAAATATGGTTCATGGCTTTTATTAAAGCAGACACCTGCAGTATTACGACTAAGCAGTGAGAACTCATAGAAATCCAGTTTTTGATACTTAACTACAACAATTTATGTACAGAAAATATAAAAAAACTAAAAAACGGGTACCTACATTCAAGTTTAAGAATTTTTACCTGGGGAGCTACAAATGCTATGGAGGAAATGACTCCTCTATCTGATTCATCAATATGCTGCCTACCTCTGGTAACAATCTGGTGTCAATATCTCAAACCATTCAAATTTTACAGGGTTTTTTTCAGGTGAACCTTTTTCGTTATCCAAATGGTGCCAAATGTGCCAAAAATGGCAATGTTCCAGAAAGGTCTCAATATGATTTATTTTTTAGGTTTTTACAATAAAATGAGATAATTTGTCAATATTGGCAATAAAAGTTCATTTTTAGACGTGTTCTTGGTGCTCTTCATATTACACAACTAACTACCTAAGGTTACAAAAAGCTGTCAAAACCCATGTAGCAGCACAGTGAATCTTGTGTATTTCACCAGAGCCCCATTAGCCAGAAATGAGTCCAGGAATGTGCAAACAGGTTTTCAAATGAATAATGGGAATAGTATGAAACTTCCCTACACATTACTGCTTGCCAGTCCTGTCCTTTATTCTGTTGCCACCTCCTATGACAGGGACGTTGGGGTTGGGTTTTAGGAAGCAAAACTTTATACATGACAAACATATATCAACTATATACAAGTGCACTAAGGTGTACTACTAAAAGTGCAGTGGATAAAAAATCAAAAGTCCACCAGTTTCCTAGATAAAAAATAAAAACACCCCTGCTGTAACAAATAAAAAGATCCTTGCCCTCTAATTGCTGAAGTTACCGTATTTACACAAAGAAAGTACAAAATGGCAGGGTCCAAAAAGCTAAAAAAAAATGAACTAAAAACAAAAAAAGGCAAAAGATCAAAACATGGGGGTGGAGGGTGAGGAGAGATTATTTAACCATTCATACAGAAGCCATTTAGACTACACATTCCCTCAGGAGAGCAATCTGCATCATTACAAACCCCACTAACCCTGTCCATGGAATTGTCCACCATGTTGATATACCCATTAGTCCCCCTTATACAACAACAAGCAACAATAATAATAATAAACAAGTACTCCCTCATGTTATCATGTTCTCTCCCTCATACCATGCATAAATTGCCATTTTGTTTACCTGCACAGCCTTCTGTACTGCATACAGAACAATTTACTCATGTGGAACAATGACGTTACTAAACACTTCCAGAAGCCATTTCACACTCAAAAAAATCGATTTAGTAGCTCATCTCAGACACAAATAGATAGCTAGCTGCTTGTTACCTGTAATTTTGCTTGCTAGCTTGCCACTGTAAAGGTAATACTATCTATATTAATTTAGCTGAGAGGGACCGATTTTATGCATAAGTATATAAGGTTAGTTAGCTTCACAGAAGAAACACAGGGATTCACGCATTGCAGCAAAATTGCACATTTCCTTCGATGCTTACACCAAACTTACCGTTTCCACAAACATCTGTGTTGTTGGCAACGCCACGTAACACGTGCAAGTTTGTCAACACAGACAATACACCCTTCAAGTTTACTTCATAAATTATTTATCATACCGTTGGAATGTGCAATTTGTAATATTAATTGTATGAAAAACAATAAAATACAGTTGACAATGTAATTACGAACCCGCATGGCATTGCGTGAATTCACACTGGTATATCGAAAAATCGGTAATACCACCAGCCCTAACGACGTTACCTGCCATGGCGAAATTCAATGCGTTTATAGCATAACACTGTTAGTATGATAAAACAACTTACATGTCAGCAACATCATCTCGGTCATCAGTGTCACTGAGACAGGATGAGTCTCCCTCGGCAAAAACATCTTCTGGCTTATCCAGTTCGTCTAGCACTTGGTGCATGGATAAACGCCTCAAAAATCTCGACATAACTACACAAAAACTGTCTCAAAAATACTCTAAAGTAAAAAAATGTAACTGCGGGCCTTACGTAATTAATTGTGCTTTGCTAAACGGAATGTAGCGAGCTACGCTACAAGGTAAAAACACTGCGCCATCTTGGTTCGATAATTATGCGTGGGTTGGCACTTCCTTATACGCAGGGCAGGATTTCCTTTTTTTACGACGGCTATTGTGTTGAATGAGGGCTTGTTTCAAAGATAAGAGTCTTGGCTATTGCCTGGAATATTTGACAGACAGTTTTAAAACCCAATGGAAAGCAAATAATACTCAGAGTGGAGGCGGGTGGAAGACGGTTTTTCCCACTTCAGATAGGCCTATTGTGCTATCAGTCAAAGAAATACACCCAATTGACGACGGTTTTGCATAAATCTCAGCAAGCAAGTTCAAAACAACTCTGGCTAACATATACTAAGCCATGGGATTGGTACTCCAGAAACTGGCTGAGTTTCACAACGCCAAAGTGAACACAGCCGAACGAGTCGTAATCAAGTGCAAAAAAGCACAAGTCGGTTTAAAATTGGAAAAAAATTATGTACAGCCGTATGAAAGTTTTAAAGTATTTTTTCTTGAAGCCTAAAGGTATAATGATTTTTCAAACCAAAGTTTTGTGAAATACAATTAAGCAGAACAGTTTACCAGCACATTGTTTATGGTGTGACATCAAGCTGCAATACATGTTTGAGAATTAGGTCCGAGTTTCCAACGTTATTTACAAAGTTTTATCCCGACGTTTTGGGCTTAAAAACCACTTTCCCAGAAGGAATGGATATATCTTAAGGATATTTAATCAAAATATTGAGGTGAGCAGTTTATTATATATTATTAAATTAATGAAATGTATAATTTAATAATTTCCGTAACGCCCGCGTTACCACTAGGGGGCGTTTGGTATTAAGAGGTTAAATGTAACCAGCAATTTGGTTTTTATTTAAATTAAAAACCAGATTCCATAGCATACATCTAAATGTTCATGTACACATTGATTCAATTTTCACTTGTGATCACCCTTCATGAGCAGGAAATCATGTTGAGATTGGGGATTCCCTCAGTTATAACATTATTCTCATATAAGCTTCTCCTTATCATTAGAAAAAAACCTTGCACTTTTGTAGCTTTATCAAAATATCCTAACTTTTAGATTCAATTAAGTTACCTACGTAGCTAGCTAACTGTACACTATTATCTGTCTGTATTATCCAGGCTATCGCATTAGCCAACATAAAACCAGAGAGGCTAGCTACTCGCTACGTTGCAGATGGTAATGGGTTCCATTTCAAAATGTATCTGTAACAATAACCGGCAAGCTTCACAAATTCTGTTTAGGCATTTAGTAGAGGAATAACTAATAGGCTATCTCATTAAATTAACTAGTAACATTAGGCTATATAGGAACTGGACAGGCGAGAGGAGCCAGGAGTTTCAGCAACTAACGTTAATATGGTTCCCATAAGAAACTCTTGCATTTTAAGTCATATTTTCAACCCAGTTATACCCATAATACATATACGAATAAGAATCAAAGCATGATTTTACTTGATACAAAGTCGAGTTGTTTTACACATATTTATTAGAGTGAACAGTACTAGACTCTGGCTGGTCAACATATGACTAAATAGTGGCATGTGTATGATGAATAGCCTACAAGGAGCATGCACATTTAGTTTAAACTTACTTTTTTTTCTAGTCTATGGTATGGATCCCGCTAGCAGTAGCACATGAGAGCAGACCTATGGAGCCTTCGTAGCTAATGTTAACAGTCCCTGAATGTTTTAACCCTCTAGAATGAGTGCTTACAGAACGTTAGCCTACTGACATTCCATTAGCTAAGTAGCTTATGTTGTTACTGAACTTCCCAAGCTCAAGTACCAGTCCAGTAGTGATTGTTACAGCAGCATTAGAATGTTAACTTCTACAACTTAATCTCGTAGCGGTCATTTGAATCTTCTTGTTTTTTTCCTTCTCTTCCGATAACCGGCGGGGTAAATCCTTTTCATTTTGACAGCCGCCTATTAATTCAAACAAACTGTCATGCTAACGACATGGGACCCCGTCTAGGGGGGTTTCCATGTAGGCTACACACTGCACTGCCCATCGGAGGTTTCAAGGGGGTTCCCACATTTTTAGATTGTCATTGTCGTAGGACTAATGTGATACAGCCGTCGGGGGCCGCCTCAAAGCTCGGGGCCCCAGGCAATTGCCTGCCTTGCCTGTCCTGTCGCGTCGCCTCTGGGCTCAGCAAGGAAGAAGCCACTACTCCAAAACCGCCATAAAAAAGCCAGACTACAGTTTGCAACTGCACATGGGGACAAAGATCTTACTTTTTGGCAACAAAAAAAATCCTCTGGTCTGATGAAACAAAAATTTAACTGTTTGGCCATAATGACCATCATTATGTTTGGAGGAAAAAGGGTGAGGCTTGCAAGCCAAAGAACACCATCCCAACCGTGAAGCACGGGGGTGGCAGCATCATGTTGTGGGGGTGCTTTGCTGCAGGAGGGATTGGTGCACTTCATAAAATAGATGGCTTCACGAGGAAGGAAAATTATGTGGATATATTGAAGCAACATATCAAGACATCAGCCAGGAAGTTAAAGCTTGGTCGCAAATGGCTCATGAAAATGGACAATGACCCAAAGCATACTTCCAAAGTTGTGGCAAAATGGCTTAAGGACAACAAAGTCAAGGTATTGGAGTGGCCATGGCCATCACAAAGTCCTGACCTCAATCCAATCGAAAATTTGTAGGCAGAACTGAAAAAGCGTGTGCGAGCAAGGAGGCCTACAAACCTGACTCAGTTACACCAGTTCTGTCAGGAGGAATGGGCCAAAATTCCAGCAACTTATTGTGAGAAGCTTGTGGAAGGCTACCTGAAATGTTTGACCCAAGTTAAACAGTTTAAAGGCAATGCTACCAAATACTAACAGAGTGTATGTAAACTTCTGACCCACTGGGAATGTGATGAAATAAATAAAAGCTGAAATAAATCAATATCTCTACTATTATTCTGACATTTCACATTCTTAACCTCTTGCTGCCAAACGCCCCCTAGCGTTACGGAAATTATTAAATTATGCATTTCATTAATTTAATAATATATAATAAACTGTTCACCTCAATATTTTAATTAAATATCCTTAAGATATATCCATTCCTTCTGGGAAAGTGGTTTGTAAGCCAAAAACGTCGAGATAAAACTTCGGAAATAACGTTGGAAACTCTGACCTAATTCTCGAACATGTATTGCAGCTTGATGTCACACCATAAACAATGTGCTGGTAAACTGTTCTGCTTAATTGTATTTCACAAAACTTTGGTTTGAAAAATCATTATACCTTTAGGCTTCAAGAAAAAATACTTTAAAACTTTCATACGGCTGTACATGATTTTTTTCCAATTTTAAACCGACTTGTGCTTTTTTGCACTTGATTACGACTCGTTCGGCTGTGTTCAGTTTGGCGTTGTGAAACTCAGCCAGTTTCTGGAGTACCAATCCCGTGGCTTAGTATATTTTAGCCAGAGTGGTTTTGTACTTGTTTGCAGAGATTTATGCAAAACTGTCGTCAATTGGGTGTATTTCTTTGACTGATAGCACAATAGGCCTATCTGAAGTGGGAAAAACTTCGACCCACCTCCACTCCGAGTATTATTTGCTTTCCATTGGGTTTTAAAACTGTCTGTCAAATATTCCAGCCAATAGCCAAGACTCTTATCTTTCAGACAAGCCCTCATTCAACACAATGCCGTCGTACATCAAGGAAATGCAGCCCTGCGTAAGAGGAAGAGGCAACCAAGCGTAATTATCGAACAAGGTGGCGCAGTGTTTTTACCTTGTAGCGTAGCTCGCTACATTCCGTTTAGCAAAGCACAATTCATAAGGTAACTGCGCTGTTTATCTTTTTACTTTACAGTATCTTTAATACAGTTTTTGGTTAGTTATGTCTAGGTTATTGAGGAGTTTCTCCGTGCAGCAGGTCCTAGCCCAAATATGGTTTTGCGGTCTCAGTGACGTGATATAAGGTAACAGATTATTTTGCCGGTATACCAGTGTGAATTCACTGTTATGTATAAAACGAATCCCTCTGAATTAAATGAATATAGCTAACATTACTATATTGTAACAATGGCAAGCTAGCCAGCAAAATTACACATAGCAGCTAGCTATCTATTTGTGTCTGAGACGAGCTGTTCCGAGTTTCTTTTGAATGCAATGGCGTCTGAAGGGTTTGTTTTGTTCCACATGAGTAAATTGTTCTGTAAGCAGTACAGCAGGCTCTGCAGGTAAACAAATGAGCAATTTATGCATGACCTAACAGGAGGGAGAGATAACATGAGGATGAGTTTGTTGTTGTTTATTATTATGCAGGGGTTTATTTTATCTAGGGTGGACATTTGATTTTATATACCTGGACTAATTTCTGGCTAATGAGGCTCTGGTAGAATACAAGATTCACTGTGCTGCTACATGGGTTTGGGGACCACGGGTAGGCTAGTTAGTTGTGTAATATGAAACACACCAAAAACACATTTATCAGATTTTATTGTAAAACTTAAAAAATAAATTATATTGAGACTTTTCTGGAACCTGGGCCATTTTGGACAATTTGGCACAATTTGTGCCAACTTTGGTAACCAAAATGGTTCACCTGAAAAAAAGCTCTGTAGAACTTGAATGATTTGAGATATTGACACCATATCTTTAGCAGAGATAAGCAGCATATTGAGGAATCACAAAGAGGAGTTATTTCCTCCATAGCTCTTGTAGCTCATCAGGTAAAAAATCTGAAATTTGAATTTAGGTACCCGTTTTTTGTTTTTTCACAATTTCTGTACATACATTGTTGTAGTTAAGTAGCAAGAAGTGTATGTATATGAATTATGACTACTTAGTCATAATAGTGCAGTTCTCTGTTTTAATAAAAGCTATGAACCATATTTGTAGCCTTTACAGTTTTTGAGATAAACAGCTTTGTTTGTCACTAGTAAAAACAGGCGAGAATTGGTATATTTTGCCCTTGGTATTAAGAGGTTAAAATAAAGTTGTGATCCTAACTGACCTAAGACAGTGAATGTTTACTAGGATTAAATGTCAGGAATTGTGAACAACTGAGTTTAAATGGATTTGGCTGTGTATGTAAACGTTCGACTTCAACTGTATCTAACTCAAACCTGACTTGCTAGACTCTACATAACACCAGTAAACAATAGGTTACAAAATGATTCACTGGTTTTAAGTCAGAAGAACGTATAATGGGCCTCATTTATGAAATGCTCCTAAATATGTGCGTACATTTACAAACAAAACAAATTTGTATGAAAGATTTCATGAAACCATGCAAAAAAGCCAGATTTGTTTGTATTCCATGCATACATTTTGATTCATCGCAAATGACAGGTGGGTGCACCTTATTTTGCTATTAGCATAGATCCATGTCCATGAAATTAGCGAAGCTAACGTTTTACGTGCATATAGCAAGTTATGTCAGGAAACTCTTATCATAGCCGACCATGGTCGGCTAGCAACCACACGTCTCATACTCAACCAATCACATGCACACACCTCTAATGGAGCACCCTTTTTAAGCCAAGAATCAGTTCTCTCTGCTGCTTGAACGCTGATGCACTGCTCTTTATTTGCTTACAGCTTGTGTTAAAAGAAATTTGCTGTCACCCACCACCACCCCAGCTTCCACCTGAGTAGTACTAAAGCGGGTCCATTCAGCGCCAAAACTATTTTCTCGGTCCTAGCATGTGTTTAATTATTTATCTATTTACAATTTTCCCCATGCATGTTTATTAGCGACTTTTGTCGCCTTTAGGATTCTGCATTGGAAGACAATAGGCTATCTATTTTGCATTGATTTAATTGAATGTAATTGAGTGGTCTCACCTAGCGGGCAGTGCAAGCGCGGATCACAGACTACTCTTATCCCAAAATTGCATTCCGCTCCAGTAAAATTTAACTGGGCTGCTCCCTATTGACGGACACACCCCCCAACAGCGGCTTCCCTCCAATTTCAGCGCTCGGCAAGTCACCAAATTACCAAACGGGCTCAGACACGTGCAAATCCGTGACAAAATTGCAACCTCGCCTGTGATGGCTCGCCACCAGCCGGAAAATAGAGCCCCAAATTTGCAGTTTCGCTGCTCGATCTGGACTGACACACCTCCACCAGCGACTCTCCTCCCACTTCCAGCGCACGGCGAGACAAACGGGCTCAGGAGCGTGAAAATACATGCCGAAAATGTCACCACCAAAGCATTGGCTCACCACCCGCCATGCGCCAGCCGGAAAATAGAATCCAAAGGTTCATAAAACTCAAACCGACTAAAGAATTCCAGTCTGCCCTTCCCATTTTGGCTTGCTTCCTTTCCTGCCGGCATCTAACCATAGAACGTGAACTGAGCTAACACCTCTGACCGATGGTTAGCTTCCAAACCACGGACAAAGACGAGAATCAGGCGACAACCAGACAACGTTGCCGGGCTGACCAGCAGAAATTCCAACCAAGATCAGAAAGACCAAAGCTGCTCTGGCCATCCACCTTACGGACAAGCAAGTTGTAATGAACTCACCGCGGACTTCAGTAAGACTGATCAAACATCCCAGGCATAGTTTTGGATTTTAGTCTGAATTGTTTATGGGTAATCTGATTGTATTCCCTTGACTTTGTGCGATAATAATAGCTGTATAAACTAATGTGCTGGCTAGCAAGCTAGCTGGCTGGCCTATCGTTTTATAGCTAATGTGGTAGTACTCTTAACTAACCAAAGCAGGCCTCACGGTTTGCTCCTCTATCCTAACATTTACTAACATTCGTGTGATGTGGTCTCATTTTATCTTACTGTAGATGGTTAATAGGGTTGTGCCGATGACATCGAACATCGACGATGTGCTGTGCCAATGACGATGTGACTTTTACGTTAGGCCAACATGGCCAAAATGATAGTTTTTTGTTTGTTTTTTTTTGCAGCATGTGCAGACTCCCAAAACAACTTTCCACATTTTCCCGCTTATATATTACCACAATCATCAACAATATACGGCAAAATTGTGTTCGGTTTGTCTAATCTATTCTTTGGAAATAGAACCATAATAATCCATTGCGCGCGATGCCTGGGGCGACTCGTTGATGTTTTCCGTCTTGTGAAATGAGTATCATGTCGTTTCTAGGCTACGTCAAGCACAGGTGCCTGGTTTATTTTTTACCAGGGGGGTGCCCTAAAAAGATTCAGCCACAGGGAAAAAAAACATTAAAAACAAACCTAGTTAAGTGCATTACGCATATAATATTTATCTGTTTATTTTTTTATTTTAATCAACCAAAACATAATACATATAATGTACATTACATTCAAAACATACCATATATACTTCATCTTATACAAAATATAAAATGAAATAACATGAAATAATAATAATAATAATTAGGGATGTCCCGATCCGATCCACGGCATCGGTATCGGGCCAATACTGGCCCAGACCGCTGGATCGGATATCGGAGGGGAGGAAAAAAATATGATCCGATACACGGAGCATGTCGCGTGATAACAACTGTTAACTGTTGCTATGTCCGTCAAGCTTTGTGTCCGTCAAAGCAAACATGGCGTTCTCAACCATGAAAGTAGGCTACTGCCCTTTTGGCAAAATGGAAATTTTAGGAACTTTTGGAAAAATTGATCTTCAATTTCATATTTGTAGTGTAGTTTAAATGCTAGCTGAAATTATTCAATGTAGAGTTTATGATGCTAGGCAGCATTATTTCATCACAGCATGCTGTCTCATTTGCTAGATAGCTACCAAAGTGACAGTGGAAACCTAACGGAACAGACATCAGCAGAGGGACTAGCTGGCTTGGCAAATAGCAAACCATATCTCATTCATGAAGACATTATTATCATCGCTTTGTTTACGAGATGGAGTCTGGTAACGTTAATGTTATTCGACGTTAGCGAACGTTAACGTTTTAAAAATAGATCTGCAAACACTAACATACACTGCCTGTCCAAAAAAAAAGTCGCACACGCTAATATTTCGTTGGACCATCTTTAGCTTTGATTACAGTGTGCATTCGTCATGGCATTGTTTCGACAACCTTATGCAACGTCACAACATCTATTTCTGTCCAGAGTTGCATACATTTTTGGCCGAGATCTTGTATTGACGAGGGGAGAGTCGAACCACTCCGTAAAGTCTTCTCCAGCACATCCCAAAGACTTTCAATGGGGTTAAGGTGGCCAATTCATGTGTGAAAATGATTCCTCATACTCCCTGAACCACTCTTTCATAATTTGAGCCCGATGAATCTTGGCATTGTCGTCCTGGAATATGCCCATTGATGGGATAACCTGGTTATTCAGTACATTCAGGTACTCAGCTGACTTAGTTTTATTGCTGCATAACGTTGCTGAGCCTAGACCTGACCAACTGAAGCAACCCCAGATCATAACACTGCCTCCAGAGGCTTGTACAGTGGGCACTATGCATGACGGGTGCAACGGCGACTTTTTTTTTGGCCAGGCAGTGTACATGCCTAGTTACAACAGCACAGTATTGATTTCACGCTACGGAAGTGGACATTACATTTGAGGTGAGATTAAATTTACTGTTTCAAATTAAATAGCTCAAGCTAGAGCGGTAGTTGCAAAGACAGCAGCAACAGGTGTTTGGGTAACGTCACTTGGGACTTGGCTTCCCACTAACAAATTGCGGGAATGACATGTTTGTTAGAGAACAGTGATTTTCTTTCCTTCTTTTAAAGTAAAATTTATTGTGTCCCTTTTTAGATAGTTATACAGCTGACGTCCATTACGGATAGCCAAAGCTAAGGATGCGATTAACGTTACCTTGATAGACCACGGAAACCGGTGAAATAGATTTTGATTTTGTCAATTGGCTACTATTGTGTAGCAAGTTTCTCTCGCATACATTCCGCACGCTTCATTCATTAGTCTCCCTATTTATTCTCCCATCTACGTTTGTCTTGTCGCCAGTTCGTTCCTTCAGGTTATGTTTGTAAGACGTGTTACTCGGCCATTGTCTGTTGTGTTTGCTAATCTGTCAAGTCTTTTTCCAGTTTGCCCACCAGCCTGCTTCCCCGCTCCGCTTCTGCCCTCGCCAATCCTGCTTCCTGTCCGTCACCAGTCCATCTGCCATTCGCCCAGCTCCTGTCCGCCCTACCCAGCTACCTCGTCTGTCCCTTACCTCTCGCCAACCCCGCATCCAGACCCTCACCCAGCTCCATACTCCCTTGTGTGTTCACATCCCTTAATAAATACTCTGTTGGAGTTTATTGTGTGAGTCTGTCTCCATGTCCTGCATTTGGGTCCGTTCTAGTTTGGGGGAAACGTAACACTTGCTGTTGTGTAAAGTCTATTTCCTTTTTTATACTTTGTAATACCAATATTTCCATCTCTTTCCACAACTTTCTTATTCCTTCGCATTCCCAAAATAAATGTAGCAACGAGTCTTGGTGTATTCTACATTTAAAACATTTATCTGAAATATTTTTATCAAATTAGTGAATTTTGTTTCTTGTATAATACATTCTTGTTGTAAGTTTAAATTGTATCAGCCTCAGATTTTCATTTATTATAGCTTCTTGTGTATTTTGTATGTTTTTTTCCAATATGTTTTAATATCATCTCGAGCCCAATCTTTATTCCATTTATTTATTATATTATGTAATATAGCTGTAGCTGTCATGGTTTTTGACGCTTTTTTCCCTTGCGGTCGTTTTCCTCGGTCACCATGCGTGGGCGCTGCTCTTTTGGTGGAGTTTTGCTCCACCTCGTCTCTTTCGTGGAGTTCTCTCATCAGCGTCCACACGTGTGCGTGATTGCCTGAGAGCTACATAAGCCCCCGTTTCCTTCTTTCGGGGCTTCTGTATTGTTTGCACTGTTTGGTATTATTTTTGCCTTTGCTTGCCGGTATGGTTAGGTCTAGGCTCTGTAGGAGACCTCTTTGCTCCAAGGCGTTTTATCGGAGTAATGTGGGACTTGCCTTTGTGCATGTAGATATTAGGACTCTCCTTCCTTGGCTCTTTTCTGTCGCCGCTTCCTGGTTTTTCCTTTTCTTTCTTTGCCTAGACCTGTTGCCTTTTCTGTCTCTCGACCCTCTCTCTGTCTGCTTTCTTTCTTGAAAGCGAGAAAAGTCTTTTGTTTGTTTGTGGTTATTTTTATTTAGTCATATTGTTACTGAAAGGCAGGGTGGTTATCATACTGAGAGGCAGGGCGCTTATCCATTCCGAGAGGCAGGGCGTGTATTTTTACTAGGCTTGCGTTAGTCTGAGCCGGCAAATGTCCAGAACAGTAGTTCTGTTCGCCTGGTACCTTTCTCCTTACAAGGAGAGCGGGCGATTTCGTTGACATGTTTGTGTGTGACTGCGAGTAGCCATGTAAGTAGCCATGGAATGTTAGATCGCTGTTCCTTTCGCCTTCTCGTTTCATTTCCCCCTTATTAAGATGTAGGGCCATTATTTTTTGCATGTCTTGCGTTTGGCACACTGCCATTTGAGGTCAGGACACTGAGACTGCTTCCCTTCTATTCTTGCAGCAAGCAGTTCGCTCCGATTAGGGCTAGGGAGTTATTTTTTCGCTTGTCGCCTTCTCCCTTTGTTTAGCTCTAATTTATGTTCCCTTGTTTGTGTTACCTCCGAGGCAGCTCCTTCTCATTTCACGTTAGCATCTCATTTTTTAGCTCTTTTTCTTTGCTCTCGTGTAACGTTCGCCCGGTTATATGGGTCGATTTCAGTTACGGCCCTTTTTCCTAGTTCCTGTATTATTTCCCTCCAGTCGGGAGTGGGAACTAGGTTATTTGCGTTCATCGTTTATATTCCTTCAAATGAGGGGTCTGCTGCGTGTGGCCCCTTCGAACCTCACACGTCACGCCCCCTTACAGTAGCTTTATACACTTGCAACAATACCTTATATGTTTTACTTATTAAATAATGACTATTCACTTTATCAAAAAGAACACTGTCCAATTTACTCTTATTATCTGAAGAAATAAAAAAATTATGTTTCATAAAATTTTTAATTTGCAGAAATGGAAATGATTTTTTATCTGATAAATTATACACTTTTTTTAACTCCTCAAAGGGTATCACTTGATTATTACTTAATAGATCTTTTAGATAATAGATTCCATTTTCTTCCCAAGAAGTCCAACAAAGTGATTTATTCTGAATTTGTATCCAATAATTGTTCCATAATGGTAAACTTCCAGGGATTATTATAGGTTCTTTTAGAAACTTCTTCATCTTCTTAAAGTTTTGAATAGTACTATTTATAATAAAGTTATCTACATTTTTACTTTTATTCTTTGAGAAAAGTTGTAAAAGTAAATTTTTTGACTGTAATTGAGAATTTTCTATATGAATCTATTTTTAATCTGGAGAATTATGTATTATATGATACAGATAAAAGCACTGAGAGGCGAGTTGATACAACTCAAAGTTGGGGAGATTTAAACCTCCCTCTGTTCTTGTAGAACATCTCTCATTTAATTCTTGCCCCTTTATTTACCTATATATGATGTAATTACTGAATTAAGAGTTTTGAAGTATGATTTTGGTGGGGTTACAGGAATAGTTGAAAAAATATACAAAAATGTATGTAACCAAATCATTCTTATTAAATTTATTCTCCCAATAAGATTAATTGGCAAGTCCATCCAATTTTTTATATTATCTTTCAGTTTATTAAGTAATGTATAAACATTATCTTTTAATAATTGTTTCTTACTTGAACTAATATAACAGCCTAAATATTTGATATTTTTGGATTGCCATTTAAATTCTGAGAATTCCTCGAGATTATATTGCAAATCTTGATTTATTGGCATTGATTTACTGTTTTATCTTTATTCATTTTATAACCTGAAATCTTTGAATAGTCATTCATTATTGCCATAAGAGGAGGTAATGATATGGAGCTGTCACTTAAATAAAGAAGACGATCATCTGCAAATAAATTCAATTTGTACGTCTCTTTCCCTATTGTTACACCTTTGATTTCTTCGGTTTGTCTGATTTTCTGGGATAGAGGCTCAATAGCCATGGTAAAAAGTAAAGGAGATAAGGGACAGCCTTGTCTGGTACCTCTCTTTAATGAGATCGTATCAGACAAGGTATTATTGGCATAAATTTGTGCCTGAGGACATTTATATATTATTTTAATAAAATCTATTATTTCCTTTGGGAAATTAAACTTTTCCAAAATTTTAAATAAAAAAGGCAATTCAAGCCGATCAAAGGCTTTTTCTGCGTCTACTGCCATTAAGACTGTATTTAATTTAGTTTTCTTGATATATTGTATAAGAGTTAGGCATATACGAGTATTGGTTTGCAAATGTGTTTTTTCTGAAACCTGTTTGGTTCGGATGAATAATATCAGGTAGAACCTTTGTGATTCTATTACACGCAAGCTGCCTTGCTGCTATGACTGAGAAATAATAACGTAATTTCAATCCATCTGTGCATTGGCTGTCTTTTACCGAAGCAATTTAGGTGAT
The DNA here is from genome assembly GCA_029718625.1 of Synaphobranchus kaupii. Classification (NCBI taxonomy): domain Eukaryota; kingdom Metazoa; phylum Chordata; class Actinopteri; order Anguilliformes; family Synaphobranchidae; genus Synaphobranchus; species Synaphobranchus kaupii. The sequence continues at coordinate 9,114,688 of CM056382.1, read as the reverse complement.
TACTATTTTATTGTGTTCTCTAAAGTTAATGTTACATTGATATCACTTCAGCATGCTCACTTCTAAGATATAATGCTCACGTTATTAGTTATCTTATGTTTTTTTGTTAAATAAATTGACTGCATTGAAAGAGCCAAGACCACAACATTTTCAGTCAACAGTACACTTTTATTTTCTAACGTTGGAAATTACCAACCTAGATGTTAGCTTACTTGTCTGAAGCTATCCTGCCAAGCATTTGGGCACGCATAGGTCAGAGGAGGCCTGTTAATTACGCAGTGCTCCATTCTACGAACCTACAGGGGGCTATACATCTGCCAACTATGCTGCTGCAGCATAGGCTGTATATGGTTCATGAGAACACACCTCATTTTATTCTCATGAATTATTTTCGAGTGATCAAATTTCTTTTCTGCATAATAAAATCGAAATGACATCACTCCCCGTGCCCCCCCTCCACAACACCACTCTCTCCAAAGCTCCTCCAACAGCGCAGGATCAGCCATTGCAGCCCTGGCTACGGACCTGTAAGGCATTTTATAGCTAGTTTTTTCATTGGTTAAATGTGAGTTTTAATTAACATATTTAACGCTCTATGACATCTAAACCTCATCAATTTCGAAAAATAGTACTGGGAGCATTCATTAGCTATGTTATAGGCCTAATTAAATAAGTTCATAGCCTACAATCAATTAATTAGCATAATCTAAAGTGTTTGCTTGTTACAATTGTATTTTCTTACGTTTCCATTGTGCATTTCAAAGGCTACATTTAGTCTTGTGAATTTAACAGAAAATAAAAATAAATACATTTCCTAATTTACATTCACAAGCTACATTTAGCGGCATTTTGAATTTTGAACACCGTACAAGTGGTCCTGAGCATGTTTAAATGTTGTCCGTACGTACAAATTCTGAGATATAAAACTTTGATCAAGTCCAAATTACGAATAAAATTGCTAATATGAACGAATTACACACAAATTCGTTCCACGCACATTTCATCAATAAGGCCCAATGTAATGGCATGGCAATCAATTTTTTTCTCAGCAGGCAAACATGAAAAAATAAGTTCAAAGTATATAAAATGAAGTAAATGAAAATAAACAGCTGTCCCACATCCAAGACATCTTTCCTGTTCTGTGTCAAATTCAGCCTGACCATTTACAAATTAATAGAACCTGTACTCACATGTCAAAAAACTTGAGACTGCAGCTAGAAAAACAAGTAATAACCCTGACAGGTAAAGGTGAATTGTCCTTTAGAACTTGAAATATAACTCCTTTCGAACAACTTGACTGGTTAAAGGACTAGATATAACTGTTGATGTAAATCTAACACTCTGTTGGTGTACATTTAAAACCCTAGGGTGTGTGAGGCCACAGTCTCAAATGTACACCAAGATTTTTTCTGCGTGTGTATGTGTGTTTCTGACTGTCATGCCATTACAAATACAATGTACCGTTTTTTAACATAATAAAAGCAGTGATTCATTTTCTAACCTATTGTTTACTGGTGTCATGTTATTATGTAGCAGAATCAGGCTTGAGATAGGTGTAAAAATGTTTGAAGTATAGCCTACCTTTTACAAACATAATATTGTATGTAAAAAAAAATGTTCTAAGAAACTGCACCATCCACATACTCATTGTGAGCCGCGACATCGGCGGTTCGAATCTGGCCGTGGGACCTTTGTCGCATGTCTCTCTATACTGTACTGTCCAATAAAAAGCCTTAAAAATATAAAAGAAAAAACCAAGATCAAAAAAGGAACATTGCTACTAACAACCTTCTAAGAATGTCTTATAAGTTTGGAAAAACATTCCAAGCTAATGTATAGAATAGAATAACTTTTATTTTCCCGTTAGGGAACTTCAGTTGTAGCCCCAGCAACAACAAAAAAGACATAGACAGTGGGGCAGACCCACAACGCACAAACAAACATATTAAATTACATTAAATAGAATCATTGCATGAATCAACCTAATTAAGTGAATTAAAGTGGAATACAGCCATGATTTAAAAAAGCCCCCGCTGTCCCGAGATGTCCAGTGTCAAGGGGACATAAAGCACTCAGTAAAGTGGCTCTGGTTCGTTAGCTTTTTACCTTAAATTTGATATGACCGTGCGTTCAAATCTCAAACCGACACGTATTTGCTGGAAAAAGAAGTTACAATTAGCTTTTTTTCCCACTAGGGCGCAGCCATCTTGGACCAACTGCGGTCATGACGTCACTAGGTTAGTTGGTCTCAGCTGCTGAATGTATTACTATGGGAGAATAGCTGACTTTCAGTGAGCTCAACAATGTATCGTGAGGAAAAAATAAAACAAAAAATGCACAGACGGTATTTTTGTATTACCCCGAGATGCTCAAATGAGTATTACCGAACAAAACTTCATTTAAAACTTAATTTCCACAAACTCTATTCTGACCATACTAATGCTGTGGCCTGACGAGCCGGCAACTGCAGCGCCGCTGCATTGCCTTGATATATTATAACAGCCAGCAAATATATACCTACCGCGACCTAACATCACAAGCTAAAGCTTATTTTCTATAGGCAATATTAGCTAGACACGACTTTAGCTCCCAAACCGTTTATCAAGGCAATGCAGCGGTGCTGCAGTTGCCAGCTCGTCAGGCCACAGCATTAGTATGTTATTTTATTTTTTCCTCACGATACATCGTTAAGCTCACTGAAAGTCAGCTATTCTCCTATAGTAATAGGCTACATTGAACAGCTGAGACCAACCAACCTAGTGATGTCATGATGGGCAGTTGGTCCAAGATGGCTGCGCCCTAGTGGAAAAAAAGCTAATTGTAACTTCTTTTTCCAGCAAATGGCTGTTTCTATAAATATGGCTGCCAGTTGGGATTTTCTGTAGTAATGTGATATATGTGTCATTTTTTTCCACAAGAGTACTAAACTATACTATGTTTTGTTTTTATATAACAGATAACTAATTAGAGAACATAATCATAATAGTTGGCAAACTACAAAAAAAATTTAATGTAAAAAAAAAGAAAAAAATGGGGTTTCTCTTAATATTTTCAGAAAGAGGTGTGACATTTTTAAGTGTCTTCAAACACCCCCTACAATCAGTAAATGTTGCCTTATTTAGCATTTATTTATCATTATATGCAAAGATAATAACATCACTTTGATCAATAATATGTTTTTCCGACGGTCATTGATCGTGTACCCAGCTGAGCCCTCTCCCGTTTCAAGCCTCACGACATAACATTTCGTTTCTCAATATCTTAGTCGGGAACCCACATTTGTATTAATAATAAGATAAAGCTTGAAGATTTCAATTCCATGAAATACATTTGTAATGGTCCAGAAATTACCTAATATCCTCTCAAACTAGTATCGGCTTCCAAGTAAATTGTAAGTTTCACCAAAAGTCATCAAATGCTCTGACTATCGGACTATTGGATTCTCGCATTTTTGCTGCGAAGTGAGCATCACGGCATCGTGTTTACTTCCTGGTCAATCAATTTATGAATGAAAAGTTTGTCATTTGCGTGACCCGGATGATGCTTTGCGCGACCCCAGTTGACCTGCCCCTCCATTGTTTCCCGGAGACACTATGTCGACGGAACCGAATGGTGTCAATTTGTTACGAAGTTGCCCTTGTTACGAAGTTATCTGTCACCAAGCAAGTTATTCAAGGTATGTTATTTCCAATAAATACTGTATTGCATATTTTAGTCTTGAAATTACGTCCTAGATTTAAACTAAACTCGGGTGAAACTGTTTCAACAGGTTGCCTTTTGTATACAGTGCATAAAACAACTATAAACGTGCATAAACGATGACTGGTGTTGGAAACGATTCTCGCGTTACGAAGTGCGACATTATACATTTTCCGTCGTGGGTTTGCAAGCAGAATCTTCACTAAACCGGACTTCTTGCAAGTGTGCATTATAGTTATGCTATTTGTTTTATTCAACATTACTCTTAATGATAAATTCTTTGAATTTTAAACTATGGGGCTAAAAACGTCCAGTACGTCATCACTTCGTAATGCGTTCAGTGGGAAACCGCGTCTTGGAAGTATGAAGACGAAGTGAATCGTCTCCGACTAAATACTGCCCTTGTACAGGAAAGACTGAGAGCAGATTAAAGCAAATGACTTTGCTTATTTAACACTTTTGAAACAGCCATCACGTCGATGTCCATGTTACACAGGGAATTAAAACAGGTTAATATAAATGGGTTTTATGTGTTAAATGTTTGAATCTAGTCTTTGTATCTTCCACAGAGTTGTTGAAATTTACATGGATTAAGCACATAGGGTAATCACACTTCAATTTTGTCAAATATGCTCAAATTCTACTAAATCATATTTTGGTTTCCATGTTACATAGGTAAATGTAATTTTGTATACTATAATAGGATACATTTCTTGTTTAACTTGTAGATTTTAGAATTTCACAATGTTTTGTTGAGAGCATTAAACACCAGGTTTACAGTATTCTCCATAATAACAGCTCTTGTTTTCACAAAATCATAATTTGTGAATGTAATACTGCCATTTAAATAACAATACAAGCAGTAACCGTTCGACATTTTTCCAAAGCAGGATTAATTAAATTTAGTAAAAAAAAATGTTCTCAAAATGCTTCAAAGTCTCCAACATTTGTAGTCAAGTCTCAATACACCTATTGTAAAGAACTGGTCTTCAGTGGCATTTCATGTGTAACAAAGAAACCAAAAAAATGTTACACGGGGAATGTTTTGTAAAAACCCGGTTCAGTACAATTGGTCAGTAATTATGGTTAATACAAGTTGCTGAAAATGTTACATGATGTGCTTAGTTAACTTTTTGATGATTCAAGTGAACTCACTTGCCTAATTGGACCAAAGCAGCAAATTTTGCAGAAAAACCAACCTAATTTTTTCACAATAAAAAAAAGATATATTTCATTTTATTTTCAGTGATGACAAGTATGCCCCAAAGAAGTTCAAAAATTGCATTATTTAAAATATATCACAATTGGTTCATGATCTATAAATGGACAAGATTCAAGTTTGGTTTCTCCGTTACACGGGGATTGGTCCATTGGTTCTCAAATATAATTGATTGACATGGATTACCGGATGAGTTGTTCGATAAAATTCTTATTATGTCTTAATGTACATAATCTGCCCTCTATATAACATAAATTTGAAAGGCATCAGACCATTTAGAAATTTCGACATCCATGTCAGTTTGGCCCCTGTATTAATAGAATGATCTGCAATGAGGAGTCTCTGGCTGTGTTCCATTATGTACACTTGCGTTCTACGTACTTGCATTCTAGATAGTACATTCTTCTAATTACACTAGCTAGAACGCACTTGATAGTATGCAAGAGCACAAGAATGATTCAATTTTGGAACACACTTGATGACGTAGTCAGCAGAATAGCCTGCCTTTGACCTTACACAGGAAAAACAATACAATCACCAGTCCTTTTACACTCTTTGGTATCATCTCCACGAATTACCTTACTCAATAACCTAGCTACGGTACAGTTAGCACCATTAGGCGTAAGCATTTGAAATTAACTACAAATGTTATGGTGCATGACATTATTTACAATAAATATTGTTTTGCCAAATTTTGCATTTTCATTAAGACATTACTGGGCGGCAGTGTAGTATAATGGTTAAGGAACTGGCCTTGTAACCGAAAGGTTGCAGGTTCGATTCCCAGGTAGGACACTGCCGTTGTACCCTTGAGCAAGGTACTTAACCTGAATCGCTTCAGTATATATCCAGCTGTATAAATAGATAACATGTAAAAAATGCCATAAAGTTGTGTAAGTTGCTCTGGATAAGAGCGTCTGCTAAATGCCTGTAATGTAATGTAATGTAATGCCATGGTGAAACTAGCTACTTCGTGTGTGAACCATATGAGGTCATTCGTTTTATCTCAGTTACGGACAGCCCGACCTAAGCAGTGGCGGAATCAGGCCAGATCATCTCATATCAGCAGTAGCCTAAAACGGAATAGCAAGATACCTATAATATTAAATTTAATGCAGACATATTATAAATACTGCTTAGGTCATGCTGTCACTAACTGTCACAAGCTGAGCTTCGGTTAACGGTACAGTTTCCGTAAGAATTTTAACTATGGAGCCGGTGTAATTTTGTGCTGTTTTTCGACTCCCCTGCAGAACCACCTTCACATAAACGCAGTCGTCAAGCTACGCAATATGCTATGAACGGCATGCGCTTCTCTTTTGCTTAATTTCTCCAATTAAATTTAAAACGATAGGCTAATACTGTGGCTTGTGGTACGAGCATACTCAGCATAGCTATGAAATATGAATTCAATTCAATTTTATTTGTAATCAAGGCCGGCGGTAGCTATGGGCAGGGGTGGGCTCAGCCCACCCAAACGTGCGTCTTGCCCACCCAATCAAAAGTTAAGAAAAAAAATACATTTTGTTCAGCCAATGGAAAAATAGCACAGAAAATACCAGTACCGTTTCTAACTTCTGATTGGGTGGGCAACCTACAGCCCGCCTCCAAAGTCTCCCACTGCTCACCCCCTCTTCTCGTCGTGTTCAGGCACAAACACACAGAGCTCTGAAGCAGACCCGTCCGCTGCACAGGGGGCTCTTCAGCCACAGGAGTTTGGCCAGGTCGTCTCCAGCGGTGTTGTTCCGTCTCTCGTAGTCTCAGGCTGCATCCCAATCCAGTTTTTGCTCCACCCTCGTAAACTTCACTTGGGGGAATCCCTTTTGAGACCAGGATGTACCCTCGGTCTCCATTTTAAGTGTGAGTCCAATCCGTTAGAAAGCCAAGTGAAGTTTGTGACATAGCCCCTCCACCCTCAACTTTTCTCAAGGGAACGAGTCTGCAAAAGAGTAGACTCTGCAAGCTCATATTACCCACAATTCACATCGAACGTCCTGTTCAGTGATAATCACGTTAATGTTTATCGCGGTATTATACATTAAAAGCGCATACAGAATGGAAAAAATGCTGTATAGACTAATAAATACAGGTTAATAAAGTAGTAGTTTGCTATTTTGTATTTCATGGTTTAGCAAATTGCTTTATGCAGCAACAGTGTAGGCTATCTTAATCTTGCTTTTAAACGGATTATTAGGCTACTCGTGTCTAAATATTTTTCCGTAGCCTATAATTTCCCAGATAGCCAAACAATTTAATTTCGCAATAACCAAGACGAATAGGTAAATGAACTTGTACAGCATTTTACTAGGCTTTATCCACGTTTGTGCTGACGCAAAATGCGTTAATTGACTATGTCATACGAAGTGATCAATGAACAGCACATATTTAGGTAAATTCGTTTTTCTAGCTTGAAAGCATGCATTGAGCTAAACGCTGGTTCCAGCAATTTAAGAGTTTTTTCTTTCTTAAGAGGTATGCTTTCTAATGTATAAAATGTTTTGACAAAATCGAAAGTCTTAAATTACATTCCTTAACGTGATGAGGAAAAACGCAATGCTAACGTGCAACTCACAGAAAACGTTGGGATTTTTTGCCAGTTAATTATTCAGAATTATTGCCACCCTTATTAAACAATCACGTTAGTAATCTCTTTGTCATTGTCATTTGTTAATCATTAGCCTATATACAATTGATTCAGGGACTTTGTTTGATTGACATAAGCAAGCAAAATGAACGGAAACAGGTTGAGAATATGTTCGGTTTAAATGCTTTATTCCAGCGCACGGGCTGTCCTACATATTTAAATGCTACACGAATTTATGACATAAAGAAATATGCTTGCCCACAAAACTTGTTGTATTTATTGATATTTGTTATTCAGTAAATCAATTGCTTGACTGATAATTAATGTAAACAGGTTGAGAGTTTCATCCGTTTAAATGTAGTCTACAGTGACAGGCGTTTTACATGATCCGAGATCCCACGATACGCCACTGTGCAGCAGCACGGTTACTTCCGAGTATAGATGGGGGTGACGTGCCTCTCAATTCAAATAACCCGCTCCGCTCTCGCTCCCTCCCACTCGCTAAACGCAAGTGTATACTCCTATTTTATTGGTATGTGCGTCACATCCTCCCAAGTGAAGTTTGCAAGTGAAGTTTACGAGGGTGGAGCAAAAACTGGATTGGGACGCAGCCTCAGTGTCATGCCGAGGGGGAGGGGTGTTGCCATGACAACTATGAACTCTGATGGCTCAGATTGCACACACTAGGGCAAGGCAAATTAGTGTTCTAAATGTTAGTTTAACTTTAGTTAAGTTTTTGTTTATTGCGCTTATTTTTGTCAGGGATAATGTACAAAAACAGTCATCTCAGAGAGAGGAGAAAATGTGCATGTGACCGTTTGAAAATTGGATATTATCGGTTTCATCTGCAATAAGTTATTTCTCCAAGTTATCTTGCATCTTTAACCCCTTCCGCCATACCATGTTGCATGGGCGAAAGCAAAACCTGGTTATTCTTGCTCATGAGAAGGCCATTACATCGGCTCTTGATATGGATTAAAGTAGGCTAGCCTACGTTTAAAAAAATAAAAATAAAAAATATTTTTATATAATTTGTTTCAGATTTTTTCCCCGTTTTTTTCCCCCCGATTGAACCCCTATTCAAATTCAATTCCCCCCGTGTAGCAACCACTAGAGAATCACTGCTGCACAACCCCGTCAGCCAGTAGTAGACGGAGGTTACCACGTCCTGATTCAGGGCGCGACTCCTCCAAGCCCGACCGTGATTCCAACTCGCCCAGGGTCGCTATATGCACAGCGATTCTCTCCGATAGATTAAACATTTTATTTTAGAAAATACCCTGTGTGAGGTTGTGTAGAAATGCAGGAAATAAGTTTTAAAAGGCTCAAAATTTTATGGGGGAGGACCCCCAGACCCCCCGCTACTTCGTTCCCCTTTGTGCCCCACCAACATCTCTTCATGCCCCCCCAATCAAAACAGTCTAGAACCGGGCCTGTTTGTAATGCGCTTTTTACAGAGAACTGTCACAAAGACGCTGCACAATTGTTCTTATTGATTGAGGTGGACCATAAAATAAAGAGTTAAAAAGCAAGCAGAGGGTGGGATATTCAAGTGTCACGATTCGAAGCGACAGCATAGTATGATATTAAATAATAGCATATTATTAAGAGACGTGATTAAGACACCGTAGGCTACTGTAGGCTAATTTTGTTGAGTGTCAGACCTTGAACGCTTCGTGACACTTGAAAGATATCCCACCCTCTGCTTGCTAGTGAAAAAGATGTGTTCAACATCGTTACTCTTTGCATTATGGTCGACCACAATCAATAGAACTATCTACAATTCATGGTTCATAGCTCGTACCACAATCCACAGTATTATTATTATACATTTTAACTGGAGAAATTAAGCAAAAGAAAGGCGCAGGGCGTTCATCTGCAGTAGTCAAAAAATGGCACACTTTGTAGCATATAGTTAGGCTAAAGCAGCAATTTTGGTCGCGGTGTTTTACATTTTAACTGAGCTAAGCTCTCTCTCTCTCATAGGACAGTTTTGGTTCCATGCCGTTTTACGCTATTTTTCTACAGTCTATGGTTAGAGCAATGATCTCTGGGAATGAAAAACCCGTACAAGTGTGCATCGATGCACACTTGAAATTCTGGGTCTTGTCAAGTACGGAAGTCCACATCCGGGGATTTTTAGAATATACTTGATTTTTGCATACTTGCGGTTTGGAACACACTTCCAAACAAAATGGCGCTATGCGCAGTTTGCGCACTGACTAGAGTTCAAGTATGCATAATGGAACACAGCCTCTGCTTCGTCTGTATGTCAAGCCAAGTGCATAATAGGAACTCTGATACAAGCATTTTCACTTAGTTTATTAAACTCAATTTATATAAAAGTGAAATTGCTCAATTTTTACCCTGTTCGCATTAGTTTAATAAAATTCTTGGCTATAAAATAAAATAATATATTGCTTCAATTTTGATATTTTTCAAATGGATTGTAAAAATAAAAATGTAAAATTAAAAAAACGAAAATTACGCTACCTTATGTGAGGAAATTACACATTAAGTATAAGTAGCAAATAAGAAACTACTGAAGAGCTTTTCCAGTGCAAATGCGTAGCCTGCGTTATCTTTTTATAGCATATTAAGGGTTTAGGTTAAAGGCAAAATTGACTAGGCCCTATACGGTTGTCCATTTAAGGTAGCCTACGCAAAAATATCCAGTTTAAATTAAACTCTAACAGAGTTAGTCCATTAGGGACCACTGTAAGAATTAAGATTCAACACTGAACATTTTACGGCGTAGGTTGGCTATATATATATTTTTTGTGAGAACTTTATGCGATTCGTTACATTGTCTGCAATAGGCTATCATTGTTTTCACAACAATCCAAATAAATGCAAAAAGAAGACATCTGTTATATAGGCAGAATGGTTGTTTATGATGGTAGGCCTATTTACATTTTATTTTGTACCAACAAACCATAATAAAACCTCTGAACCCCTTTCCCCATGTTTTATCTTCCTTGCAGACCTCATTGCTAGGTCGCATCAATCACGCCTAACCCATGAAACCTAAATCATAGTTCACGTTGCAATAGATGTCTATTGCTTTATTAGCCTATATTACAAAGTAAATTTTTGAAAGACATGTTAAGTTTTTTTATTCCGTGTGTTTTCGACCAAGGTGAATGTTTGTCCAGTTTAGTTATAGACTGTCGTTCAGCTTTGTTCTTTAAAATATAAATAGCCTAGCCTATAGCCCCTATAAAATGTAGCCTATAACAATTCACAGCGATTCAAGTATAGCCCATTTCACTTCACATTCTCCCTGTAAACCGCAGATACCATCTAAAATGGTGTGTTTTGTCCATATAGGCTAATATCTATGTTAATAGCTATAACTATCTATTCAATACCAAACATATGCTGAAGCGCCAAATGAAAACATAGCTTTCAACGACATTCGCAGCCAACATCCTTGTAAAATGATAGACTACGATCCGAGTCCAAAGTCAAGCGAATTAGCTTAAACATTTTAAACAAAAATGTAGCCTATAGCCTCGGCTCTTTGCAGGTGGCGTTCTTCGCGCTGCACGGCGCTGATAAACTGCGCAAAATAGGCTATTCAGGGGTGCAGTAGCCTACATAACAGTTTAATATTACTTAGGCTAGGCATTACTGAGGATCCAATACCGAGATTATAAACAAACTTTTGTCCAAACGTAAGCACGGTTTATGTTAGCCTACGAATGGTAGCGTATGAAATTTATTAGCATGTTTACCTGCAAGCAACATATACGCATAGATGCTATTTGCCCACTCTCTTGGCATTCACCGCGTGCCTTAATTGTATGGACATTTAAATCAAGGTCCACTGTGAACACGAAGAGCTCGAGTCAAAATTTTATCATTTACAATTTTTTTGTCTTGTCCCATACAGAAGAACAACGGTAGGCTACCTGCCTGAAGGAGAGGCTAGCCTACTGTGCGCGTGATAACAGCCACTGCGGCCTTTTTTAGGAAAGCTCTTGAATAACATGTCTACGTCCTCCTCCACTCGGCGTAGTTGGAATGAGTAGACTATCCCACAGCGATTCAACGAAAATGTAAAACATTCATGTCGGAATTCATGACAGCAAAATTCTGATTAACATGCCATTATTTCATAAAATAATAAATGAGCACAAATGTAACAGAAAAAAATCACAAGAAAACACATTGACGTCATCTAATTGTGTATTAGCTTACCTATTCTGGTAATGCGTGGGTAGCTGCAGTCACATCCTTTGGGTCCTGAAAGTCCCGATTTTCCGGTGCGATTTGAGGTCTGAGTGACATTAGTTTTATAGCTAGAATATCCTCCTTGCTTTCAGCTGTCAGTCCTTTTTCTCAACCCCCGAATGATGAAAAAAGAGAAGAGGTCCTCTCCAGCCTCTCCTCAGACTTGGCAAGTCTTGCATAGACTAAAATGCTCATGACCTAGATTGCTCATGCAAAATGCAGCAGAGGATGGAGAAGTGAAGAACTCTCAGACTACAAAGGCTTCCCCCAGCACTTTGGATATCGTCACACCTCTAGCCTATATCACCCGCTATTTCCAAATACAAGAAAGCTGGTTTGATTTTAACATAGGCAATATGAAATTTAGTTTCCTTATAAACAGAAGAAACAGAGATTGCACAGACTTTCTCAATGACTTGCTTGCATTGCAAACTGAGCATTTCCAAAAACCTAAGAAAAGATTTTAATAATGACATGCGTCCTTCCAGTTTTAGGCTATAGGCCGTTTTCTTTAGTAGGCAAGGCTAACATCGCTAACAGCATTTGAACAACACACAAACGCTCACAAAGGAAAATCACATTTCTTTTTTGTAAATAAAAGTGTAGGCTATCTTAGGCTGCAGATTTGATTGCCCGGCGACATTGCAGAGCACAATAAAATCGATTTCCTCAGAAACGTGCCTATCGCACAATCACCATATTTCAAAGAGATATAAAATGCATTCCAAATGTAACTGCTTTAGTGGAGACAGTAAGAATAGGGGGAAAATACCGCCACCTTTAAGACCTAAATCCAAGAACCCAATGCTAAATTAATTTGGCCTAGAGCAAACCATAGAACAAAAAGGACAGAAAGGGGGTTAAATTAACTGCACAGTCGGAACGAAGTGGAGACATAGGCCGTTTGTAAAACGCCTCGGGTAAACCGATCTCTGGAATTGCGCGACTGAGAAATCCACTGTATCATAAACATAGCTGTCAATGCCACTGCTCTCCTTCTGTGCTTTTATTCTCTTTATCTCTTTAAATTATAATCAAATAAGTTGCATTTATTTTACAGAATAATGAGCTAAACCTGCGGATTCGCAATGTTTTTTGCAATTTGTTTAAATAGGAGGACAATCCAGCTCTCTGTCCCCTTCTTTCTCGCAGAATGTACGTGCCGCTGACTACACGTTAAGGTAGCCTTGGTGGGACTGCTCTCCCTCTTATGGTTGTTGGGGCACCTGTTTGGACTGATAATAGTACAACATAGAATGCAGGGGACTAGGGATTGACATTCTCCCTGAAGATAGCCATCTCCAGTGGTCATCGGAGGTATTGCAGCCTCTGGTGCCAAAAAGCAAATTTCCCCATTGAAGACCATTCAAAACTATGATTTCTTTTTCTGAGCCCCAGCAGACTGTATCAGAATGCGTTCAGCATTCCACCCTGAGGATTGCACGAGTCCACCTTCAGTGTCATTGTTTTGATTAAATTGCTATTTTTATATTATTACTATTACTATTACTATGACTCAGGAGAAGAAACCCTTAAAGTGATCCATCCACACATCAACTGCATATCTGGCAGCAGAGTCATGGTTTGAGGCTCATTTGATACCTCGGACACTTGATGACTTGTAGCTATTTAGCCAACCATGTGTTCCATTACTGTTCCAGCGTAATTTACAGCTTAAGATAAAGAGAGATTAAAAAATCACAACGTCATGCCTGAATACTAGGGAAGCTGATCTTTAACAATCTAGTAGAGTTTTCTGAAGAGTTAGATTTAATTATTTTATTTTATTTTAAATTGCAGCACATATAGAATTGAATGGCCACTTTGGAGGATTTTGTCATCCCATAATTCCAAAAGAAAATCATGGCATTCATGTCCTGACTACCTGAGATGCTGGTATTCAAGACTGTAGTGGAGTTTATTGAAAACAGTTTTATTTAATTATTTTATTGAATTTTAAATTGCAGCATGTACAGTATATAATTGAATGGCCACTTTGTAGGATTTTGCCATCCCATAATTAAAAAATTCCTACAGTAAATATTCATGGCAGTCATGCCATGACTGTTTGGGCAGCTGTTCTTCCAGACTATAATGGAGTTTGCTGAAAAAGTTTGATTTAATTATTTATTGAATTTTATTATTTCCCTGGGCCATACTTGTCACTTACGCCGCGTTCTCACAGCGAGCAACTTGGTTGCTGGGTCGGTCAAGTCTACTAGGCTGGGGGCGGGGCAAGAGCTTCCCGTTGTGTCATCCAAGTCTGCTTGTACAGCTACAATTTTTTGATGAAGAGAAACAACAGCAGTAGCCTACATATAAGAAAGACATACGTATTTGCGATGCAGCCTATTCTTTATAGTTTTGTCATGACACTGATAATTATGTGTTCTCGCTAGCTAGCGATAGGCTATATCTATCTTCGTTGCGAGCTGGTGATCTTTATCTATCTATTATTCGGTTTTACAGTAAATGCTACTAGTAAATTTGGAGTGTAAGGGCAGGTTAGACTGGAAAGCTGACCAACATCATGCTGAACTGTATACAAATAAAGAAGCTATACCGTCTTTCATCATCGAAACCGATTCAAGACCCTTTTATTTCTCAAACGTAATTGCAAGTACCGGCGGTTTTATACATAGGCCTAAATCTATCTAGTTAGATTTACGTATAAAACTCAACACGTAGTTTGGGCTCAATGTGATATTGGTAAAACAAGCCACATATATCCTTTAAGGTTATGTTATGACACTGATAATTATACAATGATAATATATAAATTATTCACTGTTGTTACCACTTCTAACCCTAGTTCGCCTATATTGGCCGATTTTGGTCACTCAGTTTTCTAGTTGCTCAGGTCGCTGAAAGTCGCTCAGCTTCATAGAGAATTAATGGACTTCCGGCAACTGGGCGACCGAAGTTGCTCGCTGTGAGAACGCGGCGTTAGGGCATGGAAAATACAAATTCTCATACTGATGTGTTACATGTATGTAAAATGTTCCTTGGAGTGATTATGAATGGGAACATTTTGAAAGAAATTACAGAGAAATGTCATCCCAGGGCATACAGCAAAAGCTTACATACTGTAGAGCAGGGGTGCACAAATGACCCAAGGATATCAATCCATGCTTTCCGTGATACAAACTGATGTCCATCCATCCATCCATCCATTATCTAACCTGCTTATTCCTGGTCAGGGTCGCGGGGGGGGGGGGGGGGGGGGGGGGGGGGTTGGAGCCTATCCCAGCATACATTGGGCGAGAGGCAGGAATACACCCTGGACAGGCCGCCAATCCATCGCAGGGCACACACACCATTCACTCACACACTCATACCTATGGGCAATTTAGAGTCTCCAATTAGCCTAACCTGCATGTCTTTGGACTGTGGGAGGAAACCGGAGTGCCCGGAGGAAGAACACACACAGGGAGAACACCAAACTGATGTCATTTTCATTAATAACAATTAATTAACAATTCATTGTTAAACTGCTAACAATAGTAATGTTGTTCATTCCTAAAAACTAAATGGGACAAAGTTACTAAAATTAGCAGGCCATTAATCACAAAAAGCATAGTGAAATTAACAGAATTTTACACCCTATTTGCACTGGACTAGTATTCCCTGGGGACCTCATGTGATTTAGAAATTTAAAAAGAAATGATATCTCAACAAAAACTTTTTCAACTTACAAAAATTCCAAGTTACTCACGCATACAAAGCACTGTCTATAATGAAACTACTAAAATCTAGGCCTGTCATTACAAGTATTTATATCAAAATGAGGCCAAGTTACAACAAACAATATATGCTATCTAGTCCAAAGCAATGTTACCCAATATTTCCTACATTATTTAATGTAACTTGGCCCTGTGTTTTTTCATCTTACCATCTGAAGAGAAAGTAGTCATTCAAACCTGTCAAACCTGCTATCCCAATATGGCACATGACATAATTCACGTTAATAATTTCCACCGCAGCCTCCATAATTCTCAACCCGGAAAGATGCAGATAAGGGCGTTAAAAAAATAACTAATCCTTGCGGGATAAAAAAATATCACCCCAAATTACTGAGATGCCGATTCGCACAGGAGTATTATTAAATATTATCAGATGACTTCTGTGTTTTTTAAAATATGGTAGGTAATTTGTGGTGGAATTTTTATTATACAAATTACGGACATGGCGGATTCGCACGGGATTAAGATCACAAAGGACCTCAGCAATTATTACAAATCACATGAGGTCCCCAGGTAATACTAGTCGAATAAAGGGCATTAGGCTTTATCAATGTAGCATAGTAGGGGGAAAGTGCTCAAAGCTGCCAGATCCGAAAACCATAGGATAAAAACAAAACATTTCCACTCATTAATGGTACACTCATCATCAGTGCAGCTCTTTTTGCTGGGATGTATTAGCCACTTACGCTTTAAGTTTCCTACTGGGAAATGGATAACAAATCACGGTGGTTTCGCTATTGGATTCCATTTCAACTGGTGCACATGTCACTGCACTGAAATCTCCAAGGCCTCGTACACACTGGCATTAAAACCTGTTTTGAAAACCGTTTCGGCTCCTTAAAACTGTCAAATCCACACTGTCAGGGGTTTCAAAAACATATTAATTTAAAACCCCTCGGAGCTGGGATCAAAACCAGTTTTGAAAACCCTTAACTGGTTTTAGCCGTCAGTGTGTACAGGATCGGTTGTCGAAACCTACCTTTGGGGCGCGTTACCACCAACCTTGTTTAGTCCGGTTGACTAAACTGAACCCTGGAGCGTTTACCCCCTTGCGGTTTGTTTGGCTTAGTGTGAACGCCGGAATCAAACTCTGGTGCGAACCAAACAACCGCTCTCTGGTCCGCCTCAAAGGGGTGGTCTCGGGCCGCTATCAAGTGAACTCTGGAGTGGTTCATTTCTGGTGTGAACACCATTCGAACCAATCACAGGAAGCGTACCATTTTATGGTTTAAAAAAACGTCTTTCTTTTCCTGTTTGGCGACTATCTTTGCGCATTAGCTAGCTACCACGCAGGCAAGACAGCAAGAAACTAGTTTGGATTCTGTAAAATGAATGGCAGGGGACAAACATGGACTCATGATGAAGTTAGATACCTTCTAAATACGTATATGGGCTGAAGAGAATATTTCTCAATTACTTGAGAAGGTGCATAAGAACACCGAGGTGTTCAAAATATTTAGCGATAAAACGAAGGAGAATGGATTCCAGTGAACTGTTGAGCAGTGTCATGTGAAAGTGAAAAAATTGCTTCAACACTACATCAAAATACGCGACGCTTTGCAGAAAAGTGGTAGCTGTTCAGATGTTAAGGACAAATTTTTGTGGAATGACGACCTCGATCGTTAACTCCATATGGATTCTGTGAACATAAGCTGCTTTTATGATAGGCCTTTACTAGCCTATTTGCATGGGCCAACTGTGATTTTTCCATGTTTTCAATTGTGACATTTATAGGCCCACTTACCTCACTGGTCCCCTTTGTATGGCAAATGCAAACAAGTCGTGGTAGCATCTCATCAGAGCCAGCCGTCTTCTGTGATAAGTTCATCTGATAGCAGAGCGTCTTCCTCGATATGCATGTATTATTAAATTATTTAATACCAGCAGTCTTACGAGCCGTTCATATGTGCGGTCTTCTATAGTCTGCTGATATGCGCTCCAGATCAACACCAACATGAACATAACCTGACAGCGCTCCATGATGTTGGCTACGATATCCAGGTAGAAATTGCGCAAATTGGTTGTCTTTTTACAAATTTTGTTTACAATTTCTGGACCGTTTGAGTTTGGCCTTTGTTAACGCAAACCGGACCAATTGTAAAATTGAAACAATGTATGATCCTTGCATTGATTCGATTCAGGAAATGGACCTTTAGGTGTGAACCCGTCCTTAGAATCATTTTGCTTGCGTCATAAATAACGTAGCCTACAGTTCCATTGGTGGTACTCGCGAATGGGAATTTCAAACATCTTCACAAAGTTAATTTGACAGTTGAACATTTGTGTTTATTTTATGATTATTATATTATTATATCTCTATATTATGACTGCCGATCGTGGTTCAATTTGGAAGGAGGAGGAGACGCATTTACACCACTTGATCGCAGTAAATGATCCATGTTGTTTATTTTGTCGATATGGATACCAAGGAACGCAAAATTGGAGGAAACGTGCAGCGCAGAGAATTCTAAAACCACAGAATAGAGTACTCAAGTGAGTACGCCAGAAGTGGGCGGAGTCTGGTTTTGGAAGTAAATTCCCTATGACAGAACGGGCTTTGGAGACTATCGACTATTTCTTGAAATCTGATTTATAGAATGAGCCGAAACGTTCCTGGATGAGCCTGTGTGGTATAAGGATATAGATCATATATCACATGTGTCATGGTTATTTGCACTTTGCTGTTCTACGTTTTGGTTTCCTTTTTGGCGTCGTCAGGATGCTCTATTGGATTTTTTCCGCCTCCATTCCGGTGTTTGTATCTTGCCCGACAATTATTCCCTACACCTGTTTTGCGTTTCCTGCCGGCTATAAATAGCCCAGGACTTCCGCATTTCCGTCACTTCAATATTGTCTTTGCTATGTTGACAACGAAGTCGGTAAGGTATAGGAAATTCGGTCGCTGCATTTCTGGTTTGTACGAATAGGAAACGCAGCAAGTCTGGTTAAAGAAATTAGGATTAGATTGGTTTTCTCTTTTCTTTCCAATCATTTTCATTATCCTTATTCTTTTTGCCTGCGTGAAGGAATTTTCTCTTTTACAATGTGTGTGTATTAACATAGAGACAATCACATGATTATCATTAAGCATTTAATATAATAGATCAATTATATATTGAGTTAAGTAATTAAACAATGTATTCTCTGTGAACACTGAGTAGGCCATGGTTCACTCCCTCTGTGTCTCTCCTTCACAATCTGCAGAGACAGGCAGATGTTTTCGTTACTTGGTTTGAAGGTTATTGATAGACTAAACACCAAGAAATTGATACCCTTGTCTCTGTATGTTTAGAAACCGCCCCTTGTAGCTGGCCAGTAAAGCAATGATAGATTGTGTATAAATCTCCTCTGTATGCTGTTTCTCAGGTTAGAGAGATTCTAATGAGACTCTCTCTCATTCTGAGTTTATCTCTAAATAAACTGAAATTCTTTTTCTTATTCTATTACATGGTTTTGTTGTGGTTCTGTTTGGACAGACTTGCTCACTGTGAGTTGAAAGGGAAAAATCCACGACAATATGGCGTAGTCGGCAGGATTGCTAACTTGGTTTTCTCCTACGCAGATTTCTCTCAAGTCGGAACGGCTTAGACAGTGCGCACTGCCGGGAGTTCAAACCCCGAGACCACTAAACCCACCTTCTCACAGAGAGGTAACTGTAACCAGTCACCTAGAGGAAGGACGGCGGCGACCGGACCGAGGAGAGTAAGACGTCTGTCTGGGGTGATTAATACGCAATCCATAGAAAGAGAATCACAGGTGAGCCACCACAGCAAAACGTAACTTGAGGCTGCATTGCGCTCAAATTCTAAAAAGTTTGATTAGGGGTCAGTCACTCTGTGGAGTGATTCAAACTGTGGAGGCTGTATGCTGCTCCCACCCATGGACTAATATTTCTCTTTTTCTTTCTCTTGTAATGAGCTCTGAAACATTTTTGTAATGTGGTATCATGTATTGTCAGTAGAGGCAAATGATATACACGGACAAGTACAGGAGAGGCATTTTTGCAGAGGAGATGATTATGGTCATTTATACCTGTACGAGACACTTAGTGAGGTTGACGGATTTGGAAGTGGTTTTTCTGTTGTAGCTATACCTAGAGGTGAGTGGTTAAAAGAGAAGGAAACGGCATTAATAGAAGTTAGGCTAAACGTTCACCCTGAAAGTGAGGACAATTATCCAGAGGATAGTGCAGAATCTGAAACTGATTCTGACTAAAATAGGCCTAATTAAAAGAAATTTTTTTTTTTTTTTTTACATTTTTTTTTTTTAAAAACCTTAAAATTAAAAGGCATAGTTTGGTTGTGGGACAAACGCACGAAAATGGGTTCTAAAAATTCAAAGAAACAGGACTCTGAATTTACGGGTCCAATGAAAATAATGCATGACAAATATGATCCAGCAACCACACACCGCGTGTTAAATGGCAAAATTAGGTTTCCCTGAAAAAGGCTCTTTTAGCCTAAATCAGATTGATAACCTAAAAATGCGGCTGCGGTCATATGAGGTTAAAAATAGTAAACGTAAAAATAAATGGCAACCCGACTGGGATGTAGTAGATTTGTGGGAAAAGGAATCAAAATTAAGGCAGGGAAAACAGACCAAGGGAGAAAATAAAAATACTGTGGAGAAATTAATTGAAAGTAACTATTGAAAGTAATTCAGTGCTATCTCCTGTTGTGCATTCCAGCGGCTCTTTGTATCCCAATGTAGCACAGCTTTCAAGCATACACAAAATTAACCTGGACTTGGACTGTCCTGCGTGTCCTCCAGCTTATATCCCACAGCAAGCGGCAGGAGCTCACGGACATCCCTCAGCCACTGCTCCCTAGGCAGTGCATTCCAGTGCTGCTGCACAACCATCTGCGAGTGGGCCGGCGACCAGAGCGAGACCTGCAGCTTCAGTAGGCCCAGATTCCACAGTACAGGTAACTTCCCATAAGGGCGAACTGCACGAGGTAGAGATGCCTACCCCACCGCACACCAGGGGAGGTACCACGTACGGCCCGAAGACGTCGGCACTTGTGCCGGAACAGGACTCATCCGGGGGGCCTTCCACTGTTTTTGGCTGGGGGCCAGACACGTACCCTATACTAGAATGCCCCAATCCCAGGGCAGGACAAGACGACCAGGGTCCGACGGTCCTGGTATATCGGCCCTGGAAGGTGTCGGAGTTACAGGCTGTCTGCGAAGATTTGCCGGATCCAACCCAGGTGGGTGGTGCCAAGTTCATGGAAGCTTTGAGAAATCTGGTAAGAACTTGTCACCCAACTGCAGGTGAATTACAAACTGTACTGATTAAGAAACTGAAGTTACGGTGGGGTAACGTAAGGGGAACTTGGTCTATGAACCATCCATACAATGATGGTGCTACTTCTGAGTATGTGAAACAAATAGATACTTTGGAAACCAGTATGAAAACCGAATTCCCTGTTCGTCTGAACTGGGAAGCAGTCAGACAGGTTAAACAAAAGCCTGGTGAAACTGTTAATGGTTTTCTTGAGAGACTTTCAGAGAAGTACGACGCACACAGTGGAATGGACAAACCGGAAAACAGCGAGACTCTTACTCCGTACGAGACTCAGCTAACCCACTGTTTCCTGGATGGATTGGATAAACACCTTGTAACTGCTATTAAGACCTCCTGTGTTGGCTGGCAGACTCGGAGACTTAAGGACGTTCTCCGTTATGCTGTTCACTGCGAAGAACAGGACCGCGACAAGCAACACAAAGACAAAAAGAAGAGCGACATGATGACCTCTCAGCTGCAGCTGGCCCAGCTCCAGTCCTACCAGGGGAACCGAGACGGTGGCGGTGGACAGCAGCAGCAAAGGAGAGGCCACGGCAGACGTGGAGGACGGAATCAAGGGAACAGACAGAGACCCAACTCCAAGGGACCCACTACCGTGGCGGATTATGATGTTTGCCGAAAATGTGGAAAAAAGGGACATTGGGCTCGCGGTTGTAAATTTTCCGGTAATGCTGATAATTGGGACACAGCACCCCAAGGGAATGTTACTTTCCAACATCCTGGGGGTCAAACTGGATTACCTGGACAATGACGTTTTGTGGGGGACGAGGAAACGCATGCGGACAAGGGTGAGTTTGCTGGGTTCCTTTACCATACGGCTCCAAATGCGTTACCACTTTGGTCATTAAACGTTGATGGGCGAGCATTAGACTTCATTGTGGATACGGGAGCTGGTCGGTCTGTAATAACAGCTAAATCATGGGATTCAAAACCTCCTCTTTTTAGTGGTAAAACCATGCACAGCCAAGATGCTGGTGGAAATACCACGACAGAGAAATTTACAGCTCCATTACTGGTGCAAGATTTCAATACGGGCTCAAATATTACTTTGAAACATGCGTTCTTGTTCTCCCCTGTATGTCCGGTAAACCTGCTTGGCAGAGACTTAATGTGCAAATTGGGTCTGAGTGTGCAGTGTACTGATGACGGTTTAACTATTGACAGAGCTGCTACAGCAGAAACTCTAGAAATGTTTTACTATGCTTGGGATCTGGACAGATCCTCAGTCACAGCTAAAGCCATACAAATGGCCAGAACTGAGTGGACAGGCACTGGCGACAGACTGACAGAATTACAACTACATGTAACAGCACATTTTAGTCGAGGTAGAGATTGGGAATTTGAAAAGAATTGGTACGGTGACTGTAAATTAAATTCGACATTGTTTTTGGTTGGTCGCGATTTATGTGCATTGTCTGTACAATTGAGCTCAGCACAGCAGCAATTCTATTCCACAGCGGGAAGTGCACCCCATGTATCACTGTGCAAAGCCTCAAATAAAAAATGGGAGGACACAGGGCCATGGGTGAAATTATGTTTGGATACCACGGACTGGGAAAAGACAGGGGAATTTTCAAAATATTCTCCCTCTCTGCGTGTCACTGCGCACCAGTTTCCGAACTCTCTGACAGCTGTCTGCAGCATTCATGAGTTGTTGTGTGACACTCAAGCCTATTTGCATTTGTCAGACCCGAGATTCAGTGCAATTCCCTCTCAATTGTGGGCAACGTCCCAAAATGATGTGGGGCTCATAGCTGGAGTTACTCCACTTCAAGTAACCCCTAAATCTGAATACAGACCATGCAAACGTCAATATCCTCTACGCCCAGAAGCCGAAGACGGCATTGTCCCCGTATTTAATACGTTGTTAGAAGCTGGTGTTGTGGTTCCCTGTCCTGACTCTCCATGCAACACTCCTATCTTGCCTGTAAAAAAGCCTGATGGGTCTTGGCGGTTCATACAAGATTTACGAGCTGTGAACAGCGCCGTTCAACAGCGCGCTCCTGTTGTGCCTAACCCCACTACCATTCTTGCACAGGTCCCGGGTAATGCTAAATATTTTTCTGTGATCGATCTAGCAAATGCATTCTTTAGTATTCCTGTTGATGTAAATTCCCAGTACTGGTTTGCCTTGACATTCAGAGCAAAAAGGTATACCTGGTCTCGATTACCCCAGGGGTATGCTGAATCACCAGCAGTTTTTTCAGCAGCGCTGCAGGAAAACTTGGAACAGTTCCAGTTTTCTTCAGGCCAAAGTACTTTGATTCAATACGTTGATGATCTCCTCGTCTGCTCTCCAGACGAGCACAGCTGTATTCAGGATTCACTTGAACTGTTGACATTCCTAGCCACAGAGGGCCACAAAGTTAAACAGGAGAAACTGCAAATTGCGTTACCTACTGTTACCTACTTAGGACACACTATTTCTGCAGAAGGCAAATCTTTGGGAACTGACAGAATCCAAGCGATTCTTGACCTCCCTAAACCGGTTACAAAAAAGCAGGTAATGTCTTTTCTAGGCATGACAGGATACTGTAGGCAATGGATTTCTGATTACGCTGAAATCTCCCAACCCTTGCAAGATTTGGCACATGGCCATGATCTAGCGGCTAATGATAATGTCACATGGACAGAGCTTGCTGAAATTTCCTTTCAGAAGTTGAAACAACAGTTGGCCTCTTCTCCTACTTTGGGCCTGCCTGACATGATTAAACCTTTTCTTTTGACTGTTGATGAGAAGGGCGGCTACATGTCTGCTGTTCTTTTGCAAAAGCACGGTGATAAACACAGGCCTGTGGCGTACTATTCTCAGCGACTTGATGCTGTTTCTAGGGGCCTTCCTCCTTGTTTGCGCTCCATTTCAGCAGCGGCTTTGGCGGTAACTGCATCTGCATCACTTGTTGCTTATCGTCCTCTCACTGTCCTTGTTCCTCATGCGGTAACAGAAATTCTGTTAAAACAAAAGACGGCCCATTTCTCACCAGCTCGAATGCTTCACTATCAACATGTGTTGCTCTCTTTGCCAAATGTTACAGTCAAGCGATGCAATGTTCTGAATCCCGCTACTCTTTTACCTACACCTGAGGATGGGGAGCCGCATAATTGTGTTCATGTGTTAGATCAAATTCTCTCCCCCCGTCCTGACCTCGCCACCACTCCTCTCTCAAATGCAGACTTTGATATCTTTGTTGACGGTTCTGCCAGTCGATGTCCCCTCACAGGTGACAGTCAGGTTGGCTATGCAGTAGTGACACATCACCAGGTTCTGGAGTCAGCCCGCCTTCCTGGACACCTCTCAGCACAGGCAGCTGAACTGTTCGCTCTTACATGCGCTTGCCATTTGGCTGAAGGTAAAACTGTAAATATTTTCACTGACAGCAGATATGCTTTGGGAGTGCACGACCTTGGAACTCTTTGGCAGCATAGAGGCTTCCTTACCTCTACAGGGAAAACTATACAGAATGGACACTTAGTGAGCTGCCTCCTACAGGCAATTATTTTGCCTGCTGCCATTGCTATATGTAAGTACTCCACTCACACAAACCAGACTGATGCTATCTCTCAAGGTAATTAACAGGCTGACTTGGCAGCTAAAGCAGCTGCAATCGCCCCCCCTCACACAACTCTCAGTCTGCTCACACAGGCTGCTGTTCCCACAGACACTCCAATGGCCTCTGTACAGGACTGCCAAGCTGGGGCCACACCCCAGGAAAAGGCCAGATGGAAGCGGGACGGCACCTACACTGATGGGGTCTGGCTAGGCCCTACTGGTAAACCCTGTTTACCTCGTTTTTTATTTCCCTATTATGCTAAATTGACTCATGGACTGGATCATGTGTCAAAAGGAGGGATGATATCTTTGATGTCCAGACACTGGGACACAAGCGGTTTTTCTACTTATGCAAAAAACTTTTGTGAAAAGTGTGTTATCTGTGTTGTAAATAATGCTGGGCGGGGCCAGAAGGTTCCAAATGCGGCCCACCCGGCTCCACAGGAGCCTTTCGAGTACCTGATGATGGACTTCATTGAACTTAACCCATGCAGGGGTAAGAAATATTGTTTGGTGTTTGTTGACATGTTTTCAAAGTGGGTTGAAGTTTTTCCTACAGGGAAAGCTGATGCTGCAGCAGTGGCGAAAGCCCTACTAACAGAGCTTATTCCTAGGTGGGGGATCCCTAGGAAGCTGTCTTCAGACAGAGGCTCACACTTTTTAAACAAGGTGTTGGACAAAGTGACCGAGCAATTGGGGATCAGGTTGAAGTTCCATTGTGCTTACCACCCTCAGAGTGGAGGGGCGGTAGAGAGGGCAAATGGAACCATTAAGAACAAGTTAACTAAAGTGATGGCAGAGACAGGTCTGGATTGGGTCCAGGCCCTGCTAATTGTCCTTACAGGTATGCGGGGGAGGGTCCACGCTGCTACAGGGTTGTCGCCCCTATGAAGTCATCACAGGGCGGCCCATGAGGACTGGATGTCACCCCCCAGGGCTGATGCTGGACAAGGAGCTAGCTGACACTCGCATGGTGAGTTACTGTGTTCAGCTAACCAATGTTCTGAGATCTGTGCATCAACAGGTGAAAGCAGCTCTCCCAGACCCAGCCAGCGGGCCTCTACATGACCTGCAGCCAGGAGACTGGGTGGTGATAAAAGACTTCAGAAGGAAGAAGTGGCACCAGGCCAGGTGGAGGGGTCCTTTCCAGATACTACTCACCACGCCCACAGCCGTGCGAGTGGAAGGCCGTGCTTCTTGGGTCCACGCCAGCCACTGCAAAAGAGCTCCACCAGCGCCAAAGGAGGGATAAGGGTGAGAGACCCACCTCGACCGACGCACAGGGACGACTAAGTTCTCACGGAGTTTAAAAATTCAGAGAACCACCACTTCAAGGAGCACGTGACGGTAATATCTGCTCCCAACATGCCAGACCACAGCAGGAACACTGAGGGGTACAACCCTTTGAGAAGATTAGGCTGCAGCCTGAAGGTAGGCCTATTGCTACTAGGCCTCATTACACTCATCACTGTTCTGCCCATTATCCGGATTCATGAGACATTTTACACCATTAACACCAGTGAACTAAACGGTACTGTTATAATGACTAATAGGACTAAAAGGTATGTCACCACCGGGAATGAAGCTTGGCTGACACCAGGAACTGTGAAGCATCATTATGCTACTAATTCCTGGTGGCATTATGCTGAGTGGACTGCAAAACAGCACTTTAACCGGTCTTGTTATGTTTGCTCTCACATGCCTCATTCCACAGCAGGCCATCTTCTTCAGGTGCAGAATCTGAAGAACGACCTCTCAACGTGTTTGGTGGGACTGAGTTCTCACCCAGGTATGGGAATACGGTGGGGAAAAAGCTGATTTCTCTGTGCCATTAAATCTGTCATTTTTGAGTACTCCAGTAGTCAATACAGATTGTTCTTTCCTGAAAGATTACCTAGCATGGCCACAGGTGTCATGGAGAATGCCCGGTCCAGTCGTACTTAAACATAGTATGAAGTTTGGAAGGTGTATTATAGGTAATGGCTCTAATGCACTAGGTCAATTAGACAATGTTCAGTGTAAAACTGTTTTCTGTGACTGTCCGCCCATGCATCCTGATAAGTGTTTTGACTGTCTGAGTGATTCCTATAGTCCTTGCAGAGACTACCCTGACATGGCTGATGAGATAT
Organism: Synaphobranchus kaupii; assembly: GCA_029718625.1. Classification (NCBI taxonomy): domain Eukaryota; kingdom Metazoa; phylum Chordata; class Actinopteri; order Anguilliformes; family Synaphobranchidae; genus Synaphobranchus; species Synaphobranchus kaupii. The sequence goes on along the minus strand of CM056382.1, from coordinate 9,088,220 downwards.
GTAGGAAGAACTGGTCACACGCAATCTCATTACCTTGGAATAGGGAACAAACTGCAAACTGTTCCGGGATAATACCATCCTCTCGCCTTGGGAGTCGACTGTTATCAGATTGGTACTGGCTTTGTGGAAATTCAGTCTACACTGCTCTCCCCCCTGACTGGGGTGGAGTGTGTGCCATTGTTGCCTTGTATGACTCTACATATGTGATTCCTGACCTTTCCACATATAGTCACACCACACGTCGCATGCACAGGGTAAAGAGAGGGTTTTGGGATAGTAATCCTGTTCCTACTGAACATGGTCTTTGGACTGCAGGTTCGAAGTTTATACAGGCTTTGCTTCCTGGGTTAGGTGTGTCAGAGGCTTTTAAAGAGATAGAAGTTACTCGATACACTTTTCTCCAGTACATAAACTCCTCCATTTTGACCATAGGTGCTGTAAAAACTGAGTTGACTTCACTGCGATTAATGGTTATGCAGAATCGCATGGTATTAGATCAGCTTACAGCTTGCAGAGCAGGGGGGGGTTTGTGTGATGATTGGGGAGGCGTGTTGCACATACATACCACATTAGGCAGGGGATTAGGCACCCCGAACCTAATGTGGAACAGGCGGCGGCGGAATTGCAAAGTTCCGAGGGCACGTTAAAAACGTTATATAGTGCAGAGGAGAAGACTGAAGGCCCCCGTGTCTGATGAAGTATGAATTGACATACTGCCGTGGTACCGTCTAGTCGGCGTAGTTGTCGCGTGTAAGTATGCAGGCACTGCGTGGTACGTGGATGACAGCCCACACCTAGCAGAGGGGCGTAAGAGACGACCTCTGTGAACAGGCAAGGCTGGTGAAAACGGTCAAAGTTTCTATACCCATAGCAAGGTGGGATAGGGATCAGACCGTCGGTTCCCAACCGGGTGGCTGGTTACCACTACGGGGCTCAGTGTTTAGACGCTGGGCTGGGGATCGCTATCGACTGGGTCACCGGCCGGTCGGGTCGCAGAGAGCAATAAGACCATGAGTGGCGTCCCTGTAGTGGAGCACATGGCCGCCGCGCTCGGCTCAATGTACAGTCAGGCCACTGTAAGCTGAAACCGAATGCGTTAGTAAGCGAGCAGTGCTTTCTGTGATCAGGGTTTCTGAAAAGGAGACGCCTGGGAAGCAGAGAGGCTGAGGGTCCTTCACTCAGAGGAGTCGGGTGGAAGGAACTCAGTGGAAAGGGATCCAGCCTGGAGCTGCGCCCCACAGAGAGGGAGGCTCGAAGGATCAAAGTGTATGTTGAGGATGGCCAGATCATACAGCAGGGACTTAGAAATATGACCAAACTCCGTGACTCATTAGTGGAGAGAGAGGTTGATGCAAATAAAGATTGGTTCTTTAACCTCCTGACAGGTTGGAAGAAAACACTGCTGAGAATCTTTTTGCCTGTTGTTATCTTTGCCACCCTGCTCGTATTTCTTTGCTGTTGCGGAATGCCACTGATTCGCGCCTGTATTGCACGCCTCACTCAAGCTGCTATAGGTCAGTACTTACAGCAATATGTTCCTGATCCTGAACAAGATAATGTATTCCTTCTCCGACAACTTCCTGAGTTTACTGACGACCCTATATAAAGTATAGGCCTGAATTATGTACCCACCCTGTCACATGGTTGGTGGGAAGACAGACAGTGTTGTAATGTGAAGAGATAAAAGGTTGACATTCCAGGAGTTGTGAAAAGTCTCCATTACATGATGGGTTTTTATTTTTTGTATCTTTCTTTTCTTTCAGACTTTCTAATTTTATATGTTAAATAATCAGTAGTACATTGTAGTGAAAAAAATTTTTATATTCAATTATATTCTATCCTGTTACTATATTCACTATGATTTCATTTTTTAAATATATTTTTATTTTTCCTATGTTGATTCTTGTAATTAATCAGATATGGATGATGTGCGATCATTGCCGATATCCGGAAGCGACGCTTGATTGCCCTAAGGGGGATCGGAGGGATTATTTTTTCCGGAACTGATTGGGTTTTCTGGCTCTGTGCTAGTTTTGTCCCATATAAGTCCTGAATCTGCCGGTTTTTCAATTCCCCCTGGATTATTGGAGTATTTTACATATCCACACGAGATTATTGTATTTGGTCTGTATAATCATGTAATCATTTATGATGTTATTAAAATGAATCACTTACTAATTGATTGAGTATATTAGGTAGATTGTAACAGAAAATTGTTTGTTATCATGAAATGATAAAAGGAGGGAAATGTGAAGGAATTTTCTCTTTTACAATGTGTGTGTATTAACATAGAGACAATCACATGATTATCATTAAGCATTTAATATAATAGATCAATTATATATTGAGTTAAGTAATTAAACAATGTATTCTCTGTGAACACTGAGTAGGCCATGGTTCACTCCCTCTGTGTCTCTCCTTCACAATCTGCAGAGACAGGCAGATGTTTTCGTTACTTGGTTTGAAGGTTATTGATAGACTAAACACCAAGAAATGGATACCCTTGTCTCTGTATGTTTAGAAACCGCCCCTTGTGGCTGGCCAGTAAAGCAATGATAGATTGTGTATAAATCTCCTCTGTATGCTGTTTCTCAGGTTAGAGAGTTTCTGATGAGACTCTCTCTCATTCTGAGTTTATCTCTAAATAAACTGAAATTATTTTTCTTATTCTATTACATGGTTTTGTTGTGGTTCTGTTTGGACAGACTTGCTCACTGTGGGTTGAAAGGGAAAAATCCACGACACCTGTTACCCTTTGTTTTCAAGCTCTTTTGCCTATAGAGCTTTGGATGACAGGTTGTATTTTCTGTTCCTTTCTTTCACTCGTTTTTTCGAGTTTTTGCTTTGTTTCTCTAACCTCCTGTTACGCCTAGTGATTTAGTGTGTGAGGTTCTTTTGTTATGTATTCTCGCTGTTTATTGAGATACGCCTCCGTTTTTGAGGTTGCTTTGATTTGCCTTGTGCTAGGGAAGTTTGCTCCCGTTCTTTTGTTTTTCTCCTCCCTGGTGCTTTTGTGGTGTATCTTTCTAGATACGTTTTTAGAATCCTTATCGGTCGCGTCTGGTTCTCCGAACTTTACTCTAACCCTCACAGCATGTTCCAATTTTTATTTTTTAAAGTAATGGATTAATGGTTGTCTTGTAGTCCACTTTAACGGACTACATATCCAATACTGCAACGAAAGGATGGTTCTCGTCATCTCGTCTGGACATTTTTGGTTGTGCTGCCACTGAAAACGAGCTACCGTTAGCTTGCTAATTTGAGAAGCCCGCCCGACAAGGTCAGAAACTACGCTACGGTTAACCACATAAAGCAATTCTAGCTTTTAGTCCTTCAAGGTACCAAGCTAACGTTAGAAAAAAGTATTTAAAAACTGAGCTGCGTGCTACTGCTGGCTAACGTTATATGACAACGTTTGGAGACAACGCTACGCTCGTCCAGAGGGAATTATGGGACGTTGAGTTTTTGAACAGTGCCAGCGCTGGTATATTCACAAAAAAATACTAAAACGACATATTTTGCGAACGGGCGTTATAGTGAACAATCCAGGAAATTGATGGTAAGACATTTAAAAGTAAGTTTTAGTTAATGTTTATGTTTTAAATTAATGGGGAATTTACTACGAAACCAGTCACTTGAGTACTCTATGCCTGCAAGTAATGTGTACTTTGTGTACTGCAGGTCAAGGTAGTGAAAACCTCAAAACTAAAAAGTTTCAGAAACGTTCTGAAACTAAAACCCCAGTGTGTACGAGGCCCAAGAGAGAATGTCTGTTGTAGGGACGTAGGCTATGTTCCAAAGGTAAACGTGTAGCATGCATATATAGGCTACTACAACTCCTGGCTCAACTATTTGACCCAAATCCCCCCTTTCTGCATATATCAATAATATACCCTAAAACATAAATTTTAAACAATATTCTTTAAAAGTGACTTCATTAACCAACAAAATGTAAATAACTGCTCTCATCCACAGTGAGTACTGCAGCCAGAGACCTTAGAGAGTCTCTGACTGCAGCTCACACTGAACGGTGTCGTGTAGCGCGAGTAATAATTTGTTTGTAAAAACAAAAATTGTAAAATATTCGACAAACAGGCCAGCAAGGGCATAGTGTGAACAAATTGACACTTTACTTACCTCGTCAGAATGTAAAAAAATGTTTTTTACATAAAAATACAGGAAATATCCACACCTTGCATGCAACGCAGAGAGTAGCTGTCCATGTTCCTGTCAGATAGAATAGAATAGAATAACTTTTATTTTCCCGTTTGGGAACTTCAGTAGTTGTAGCCCCAGCAACAACAAAAAGACAGAAACTGTGGGGCAGACCCACAGCACACAAACAAACATACCAAATATCATTTCATTAATCAAGTGAATTAAAGTGGAATACAGCCATGCTGCCATGATTAAAAATAGCCCCCGCTGTCCCGAGATGTCCAGTGGCATTAAGCAGTCCAACACACAAACTGCGCCTCCGCGATTCTCCTCCACACACGCAGCGCTGCGGTCTCTGCACACCTTCGAAAGGGATCCACCGAACTGCGTCAACCTTCCCACTCGTCGCCTCACTCCTCCCCCGCATTATCTTCTCCTTCTCCATTCCCTGGTTGCCTTTTGAATATTTCCGGCACTCCCGGACCAGTCCCGACATCTTCAACTCTGGTGAAGAGCGATGGTAAACTTTGCTGCTGCAGATCCAACGGACATTCCCAAGCATATGTTGCGAATGCGTCTCCATGGTGACGACCACAAACAAAATTATCCCGGCGAGACAATTCGCCAATATCATCAAAACAAGCGGCAGGAGTGCGCCGAAAAATCTCCAGCCCGCCTCCCCGCACCACAACAGACACACAGCGCATGAAAAAACAAAAGACAAAAGCCCGACACAACAAAATACATTCAAATTAACAAACACAAACACGAGAGACAGCTGGACTACATGTCGCCATTACAGCGCCACGTGACATCACCTACGCAGGTGACTGCAGATACGCAGTTCTCATATGCTTTATACTGTATATTTATTTTAAATATATTTTTTAAATAAGCTAGTTAGCTACTTGCTAAGCTAGACTGAAAAACAAACTATCAAAAACAAGGGACTATCAAGCTAACTAAAAAAATATATATACCAGGAGGAATACGTCAGCTGGATGAAATTTCTGGCCAATCACAGATTGAACGTGCACTTAACGTTTTACCACGAGACACTTTTGAGCCAGATTCGTAAAGTTTACAGTTTTTTTGCGCTGACTGCATTTGTCAAGATTTGGACCAAGATCAATCAGTAATACTATCAAACAGTAAAAAACCAAATGTATCAGTTTAAAATAAGTTGTTTTAGTGCTTTGTTACCCTTTAAAACAAATGAGCTAATATTTCAATACAGGCAATATTTCAGTAGCCTACTATGGAACACCGAGAGTGCCACAATGATAAATAAATAAAATAAATAAATGTGGAAATATAAAAATTAATAAATAAAATGATTTGGAAATAAATAAATCTGGGAGTGAATATAGAAATATAAATGTATGTGCAATTAGTTATAATATATATATATATTAGTTATTTTCAAATATATTTATTTATTTCCATATATATTTCCCAATTTATTTCCCCATTTACTTATTTATTTCCATATATATTTACCGGTTTCCCAACGAGCACAATCTGTCAATCAACTTACTTTTCTCCACCCACTAAGTTCGCCACGGTCCCACCCTTCCAACATAGAGACTAGACTGTAGAAAAGTGGTTCAGAGCTGCAGACAGCGTTTCTCAATGTGAGAAAATGCATTAATTGAGATTCCTCACATATTGAGAGAAATGACGTATAGACAAAGCTAGCTAGCTATCTGTTTTAGTTTAGATTTAGATTTGCATCAGATGCCAGCAAACGTTGTAGGCTACATTGAACATGGTCATGTTGCTAGCTTTCTTGGATACCAGATCACCACATTGCTCACAGCAATATATAATCTATCCGCCTGCCGTTTCTTTCAATATTTGAGAAATTGACTTCTCCACTTGCTCATAAGAAATGCTGTCAGTACCCCTGAATAGCCTACATGAGGGTTGGAACCTGATTGACTTGGAACTAGACGAAACTAGTGGGTGGACCAAAACAAGTTGACATTAACACGTTGATTTGCTAGCTAGTTAGCTTTCTCTATCTGTTTCTTTCTGAGGACGTCTCCATTAATACATTTGCTCACATTGAGAAACGCTGTTTGTAGCTCTGAACCATTTTTCTACAGCCTATACTCTGAACACAGTGTTGCCAGATTTTAAAACTATAAACACGCAGAATATTAATAAAAATAGCCCAATTTGGATAAAATACATTAAGTTATGAACGGGAGGGGAGGCTACGGATATATGGATGTGATCGTGAACCGGGGAGCAAGCAAGTGAGATTGTGGAGTGGAGGTGGAGGTGGAGGTAGCCTACTGTCAGAATGGGAGCCAATCGATACACTCTGAAATGTTTATGAATATGATTTGCGAACACACACACACACACATTTAAGTTATGGGCTAGTTCTATTTTCCTAATGTTTCATGCTTACGCAAAATCGGGGAAAGCAAGCTTGCACACACAAAAAGCAAGTTGAGCAACATAGAAACATAGGCTGCTAATTTCTCGCCGCATAAACCAAAAGACACGGCAGTCAACGTGCGTTCAAAGATTACAGTAAAGTTTACAGATCAGCCACGTCTTCCATCTCCCCGTTAAAGCATGAACACAGTATAACAGCTACTAGCCTACTTTTCCACAAGCAACTGATAGTCAGCGTTCTTTCTGATTTTCACAATTTTCTTTCTAACCCACTAGCAAGCCTCTGAATATCAAACAAAAGCAGCGACTATTAACTGGCTTCAATGACAACTGAGGAATAGGCAGAGAGAGGAGAAAACCAGGACAAAAGGCGAAATCGTAGTCAGAATGCAAGCAGAGGTCAAAACCAGAAAAATACGGCAAAAGTACAAAACCACAAAGTCAAAAACAGGAAACAGGCGAAAACACAGGTAACAGGTAACAGGTAACAAACGGCTTGTAGCAAAACAGAGACAAAATCAACTGAGACAAACTCACAACAAACACAAGACAGAGTGGGACTTAAATACACTGACTAACGAGCAAACGAAACAGGTGAACAGCAGGGCAGGTGAAACACATACAGTACCAGTCAAAAGTTTGGACACACCTACTCATAGAAGGTTTTTTTCTGTTATTTTTACTGTTTTCCACATTTTGGAATAGTGAAGACATCAAAACTATGAGATAACACAAATTCAATTATGCAAAGACCAAAAAAGTGTTAAACAAATAAAAAAAAGTCATATATTTTAGATTCTTCAAAGTAGCCTTTGCCTTGATAACGGCCTTGCACATTCTTGCCATTCTCTCAAACAACTTCTGTGGTAAACAGGTATTCCACAGGTAAACAGGTGATGCCATCATGACTCTATATAAAAGGATATCAAAAGACTCCTGATATCTTATTTCCAGGTACTCTTAGAAGCGATACTATAACCTCTGCATTTGAATGGATCTCTATGGGAATTGGGGGGTGGGACTAGATTTAGCTTTAAATTACACTGGAACAGTGTGGAACACATGGTTGGCTAAATGGCTCTAAGTCAACAAGGGTCTGACGTATCAAACAAGCCTTAAACCATCACTCTGCTGCCAGAAATACAGTAGATATGGATGGATAACGGCAAGAATGTGCAAGGCCGTTATCAAGGCAAAGGGTGGCTACTTTGAAGAATCTAAAATATATTACTTTTTTTTGTTTAACACTTTTTTGGTCTTTGCATAATTTAATTTGTGTTATCTCATAGTTTTGATGTCTTTTTTCCAAAATGTGGAAAACAGTAAAAATAATGGAAAAAATCCTTCTATGAGTAGGTGTGTCCAAACGTTTGACTGGTACTGTAGTTAATCAGGGGCTGAGACGGAAGGCAGGGCGGAAACAATGGGGAAGTGAAAACAACAGCACATGGATGAGAGACAGAAAACAAAAACAAAAACACATGAACAAAATGATAAAAGGATATCAAAAGACTCCTGATATCTTATTTCCAGGTACTCTTAGAAGCGATACTATAACCTCTGCATTTGAATGGATCTCTATGGGAATTGGGGGGTGGGACTAGATTAAGCTGTAAATTACACGGGAATAGTATGTAACCCATGGTTGGCTAAATGGCTGTAAGTCATCAAGGGTCTGAGGTATCAAATGAGCCTCAAACCATCACTGCTGCCAGATATGCAGTAGATATGGATGGATAACTTGAAGGGTTTCTTCTTCTGACTTATTTTTCCATAGAGTTCAATAGGAAAATTTGTCAGGAGAAACAATTCCCGGTAATTCCCAACAGTGCTGTTATTTTACAAAATATATGCGGTTAAATTTCGTTAAAGGCACCTGCAACAGCACCTGCTATAAGCTACCAATGGCTTCCGTCTCACCTTAGAAAACGCCAAATTAGCCTGCTTATTTAACTAATTTCATTTGATTATGCAATGAACTCATGTTCAAGCTTCATCCGAAGTTCATTACCTGCATTCTAATTTTGATTAATAAAATAAATAACGTTATTTTGCCTTAATGATGACAATAAATACAATAAAGCTGTCAGGTTGGCAACCCATAGGTTCACACATATTTTCCCTTGTTTTATAAAGTCCTGCTTATGGAAATGTGACCAACCTGTTTTACTGGTAGCGTAATGCTTTAAAACATTCCACTTTCCCAGGAAGACCGTTAAAAGTGCGATTTACAGCAGGGGAAACAGACCTGCTCCTGTAAAGCGCACATGCAGATAATGGTATTAAAATTAATTGTGAATTAATTGTAACATGTTGCAAATTTGTTTTCGTTTCTAATTAGACGCTTAGTTCTCTTTAAAATCTTTTGTTCAGTTATGGAATAACAGGTGAAATCAGTGGGGTTTTAATAAGCTGAGGGTATGGAAACCTTGTCACTGTAATTAAAAAAATATGAAGGACGAAGAATAGCTAAGGTTACAATTCAGTTAACATGGTGACATTTATCTCCGTTTTTTAACCATAGGCTATCGAAAAAACCTTATGCACAGCGAATCCGCTGTAGCCTAGGCTATTTGAAAAACAATAAAAGCAATATTCACTGGACAGGTTTTTGAACTTTTTTCAGTCACAAACCATTCTATTTGCAGGCTGTATTCCTAGATAAACTGAGCTGTATTGTAATGACATCTGAAGCGCATTTTCAGAACTCAAATGTCCGTCTATTGCAGTGCGTGAGTTTTCCATTGAATGACAATTCACGCATTTGGTGTAAATGACAATTCGCGCATAAGGCTTGATATAGGTGTTATCAGCTCCTTTTTAATGGATAGCCATTGTCCCGTACCATCGCACATCACCTGGATGTTGATGGAGTGGGCTGAGAGCAATGTAATGTGGCATTCCCCTTCGCTGAGGGAAAGGTATGTGGACCTATGGAACCTTTTATTATTATGCATTTTTGATATAGCCTACACAATAATAATATTTCACATTGTGATCTAGATATTTTAGTCATGCTTGTGCGCGCCACTGTGTGTAACAGACAGGAGGGTACGAGCGTTGTGCACACGCCTATGTAGACGCACTTATATGCGCCGTTAAAATAACATGTAAACAACTGCGACATGATTTAGACCAGGATTGTGGTGGTTCTAGCACAAGCGCTTTCTGCTGGCTCAAGATAGCAATACGCCAAAAATAATCCTGGCCACTCCTCATTTTAAGACCAAGACGCCCAGTTAACTTGCAACGGAAGCAAGAATAGATGGTAGTTAAACGACATGAGCACTAGGCGTTATAATGAACCCAGCGCCGGGTGTAAGATAGCAAAGACACTTGCGTTTGGGTTAGCGCCGCTTTGCGCCGGGTGTAAGATAGGGCCCCTAAAATGTAACGGTATAGGCTAACTAGCTAACGTTAGATAGAATCAGCAGAGTGTAAAAGCCCAGGCCAAACAGAAACAAACTAGCTAGCTAACGAGTGGCATCGTTAGTTTAAATTGACCACAACATGTAGGCTACAGTGAGAAATTTAAAATGAAAAGTAGGCTATAAAACTTTAACGTGCCTAGCAACCGATCGATAGAGAGATAATTTTGGATAAGCCGATTCAATTAATGTTAGATCTGTTAATCAAGCTTATACGAACGGCATTTTCTGTTTTGATAAAGACAACCTATAATTGCTCACTATATTCTCTCCCTTTTAGTGTTGTGAACAGCACATTTTCTCACTGTTTGTGAAGATTACACGGTAACTACTCCTTAGCTGAGGGACTTGGTGTTTTAACATTACTTAAAACGTGGAAAACATTTTGAAATTTCCATTCCAGATGATGACAGACTTGTCACAGAGGAGTAACGTTACGACAGAATGTCCAAACTTGTCCCACCAACATGTAAGTTCCCTCCATGAAGTACAATTTGAGTTGTGTGTGTGATTCACACAAAATTGAACAACATTCTAGTATATTCCTAATATTCGCTTATTTTATTATTCGATTGTTTGCTTTCAAATACACAAATAAGATTAAATTGAGTAACTGAAATGCAAAACCACCCTTCTGATTATTTTGCGTAGGCTATGTAGGCTCAGACAGGCTTAAACAGTCTTCCCATAGCCTAGCTAAAGGCACATTGCGGGGTAAGTAGAAAGGTAAAGCTATGTATGCCAGTGTATATGCTTATCAGCCTTAATGTGTTTTAATTTTAGCAAAAAACATGTTTTCCTTCCTCCACAAAGCAAGAGACATGCCAGGCTGCCCCTCAAAACTGCCCTTCACAACTAAGTGGGCATCATTACTTTCTACTACCTATATACTGTATATATACCTGCACTTTTATGAGGGATATTGCCTATTTTAAATAAATCTACACTTTTTATATAATCACATACAGTAGCCTACATTAAGTACTTTTCACACTTATTATTTCAAGAGCACATGCTTCATCCACAGAGCTATCATCAGCAAGCACATTGCCGTATCTTTTTTTTTCCCCAACATCTGTTTATTGAGCTTTTTCAATTAAAACAAATATACAATACAATCACATTTGGTAAATATAAGTGAAAAAGTGATAGTGCAAGTTTAAGTGAACCAAAACAAAAACAAGACAGGACTAGGACAGGACAAATACAGCAAACAAAAAATAGAATCCCGGATTAAGAATAAAGACATGAAATCAGTCAATAGGTAAATCGAGAGACAAAATACAAAATAAAAAATAAAAATAAAAAATAAAAAAAGACAACAACAAAAAAAAGACTAAAAACAAATATAGAAAAATGGAAAAAACAATAAATAAACGAAAATAAGTACAAATAAGCAGTGTGTAATATAAACATATATCACTGTTGGTCAGTCAGTTGCCTGGCAGATATCTGGCATGTCCAGCTCCCGTACATATTCAACGAATGGGTCCCAAATCTTATGGAATTTCCTCAGGGAGCCCCTCATTATGCATCTGATCCTCTCCAGTTTAGCAAAATGTAACACTTCTTTTATCCACATGGTATGCGAGGGAGGAATTAAAGATTTCCACCTGAGCAATATCAAGCGTCTGGCTAGTAGAGTAACAAAGGCTATGAAGGTTGTCTCCAGGGAAGAGAGTGGCAGTGTGGGTGGAGCAACACCAAACAATGCAGTCATAGCATTAGGATCAATTGGCTTTCCAGTGACTTCGGACAGTGATCTAAAGATTTTGATCCAATAGGAATGTAAAGCCGGACAAGACCAGAACATGTGTGCATGGCCTGCTGGTGCTTGGCGACACCTGTCACAAGTCGGGTCTACATCATTGTAGATCCTAGAGAGCCTGACCTTTGTGAAGTGTGTGCGATGCACAATTTTGCACTGGATCAGTCCATGTCTCGCACAGATAGAGGATTTGTGTACTTTAGCAAGGACCTCCTCCCAAAGTTCCTCAGTGATCTCCTCACCAAGGTCTACTTCCCAGAGAGCTTTAATGGAGTTTAAGGTGACTAGACAAAGGGAACAAATCTGAGCATAGATATGAGACATCAATCCCTTCAGAGCGGGCACTGGTTTAAGGAATGTGTCTAATGACGAATCAGTGGGGAGGTTAGGAAACTGAGGAAATCTATTACTAACGAAGCTGCGGATCTGTAGATACCTAAAGAAATGCTGCCTAGGTAGAACAAACTTCTCAGATAGCTGTTGGAAAGACGCAAATGTGTTATCGATATACAGGTCTTTGAATGAGTTGATGCCTTGGTTGGACCAGATAGTAAATGCACCGTCTACCAAGGATGGAAGAAAAACAGGATTTGCAGTTATAGGGGCTAAAGTAGAGTATGTTTGGAGACCAAAGCCGCGTTTGAACTGACTCCAAATTCTCAAGGAGGATTTGACAATTACATTTTTAGTGTAAACAGAGGGGGGGCTCTTAATGGGAAAGTGAGCCAATGCTGAGAGAGATGCTGGCCTACAGGAAGCAGCCTCCATTTCAAGCCAAACAGGCCGGGAGTGATGCGAATCGGAGTGCAGCCAGGATTGTATTATTCTCAGATTGGCAGCCCAATAGTAAAACCTCAAGTTCGGTAGAGCCATTCCACCCAGCGCCCCCGGTCTCTGTAAAAATTGTTTGCGTATCCTAGGGGATTTCATGTTCCAAATAAAGTCTGAAATAATAGTGTCAATTTTACGGAAAAATGTTTGGGGGAGGAAAATGGGTATACATTGAAATAAGTATAGAAATTTGGGGAGGGTATTCATCCTGACAGAATTAATTCGGGCAGCTAGAGACAGATTCAGCACTGACCAGCGGTCAAAGTCCTCCTGTACACGGGTCAGAAGAGGGGCGAAATTAGCTTTATACAGGTCCTTAAACCTATCAGTTACCTGAATCCCTAAGTAAGTGAAGTTGTGTGGCGCAGTTTTAAATGGCAGACTATGTAGGGGATAGTCACATGCTGCTTTATTTAAAGGGAATAGTTCGCTTTTACTTAAATTTAGTTTATAACCAGATATAGCACCAAATGAATTAAGAATTGAGAGAGCTGCAGGAATAGACACAGAAAAATTGGAAACATAAAGAAGAAGGTCGTCCGCATAAAGGGAAGCCCTCTGTTCCACCCCATTTCTGAAAATACCTATAATACGGGGATCACAGCGGAGTGCGATGGAGAGGGGCTCAATGGCTAGGGCAAATAAATGAGGGCTCAAGGGGCAACCTTGCCTGGTGGAGCGATGGAGGGGGAAATATTCAGATTGGGTATTGTTTGTCCTCACTGAGGCTAGGGGGGAGGAATACAACAACTTCACCCATGAGGTAAATTTCGTACCAAAGCCAAATTTCTCCAACGTATAAAAAAGATATTTCCACTCCACGCGGTCAAAGGCCTTTTCTGCGTCCAAGGATATCACAGCTTCAGGGACAGAGTACATTGCCGTATCTTAATAAAATTTCATAGCATTCTTTTAAGTAAAGTTAATCTCGACAATAAACGTTTTCAACGTACAAAAATACCAAGTTGCCAAGTATTGATATCAAAATGAGGCCAAGTTACAACAAACAATATTGCCTATTATAACTACACTCGCTCTATTCCAAAACAATGCTACCGAATCTTTCTTAAATTATTTAATGTAACTTGGCATCATGTTTTTCCATCTTACCATCTGAGAAGAATGTGGTAATTCAAACTTCATGTGCTACGTCAAAAGTGTCAAATGCCAATCATTTATAGTGGCAATAATCTGCAATTCAGATGTGTTACACAGAAACGTAAAATATTACTAGACTATAATGTTTGAACAATTGTCTACTTCCAGTGCTTTGGGTCTATGAGAAGCACATCATGAATAAAATGCATTATTATTTTTATAATTATTATTATTTATTTGGAATATTTGTATTTGAATAAATATAAACCTGTGTGGTCCTACAGACCCTAAACATTCTTTTGTTCACAAAATTGTGTTCACAAATAACATTGTTATCATATTACATTTTAAAATAAATTGTGCTATTTTACTTATTTGGCTTCATCTGACCCACAAACATACAGTAGGCTATATGAATGTGGCAAACATGTCTGGATCTGTTTTTAAGATTCAATAATTAGGCTATTTACTATGTCTGAATATCTATAATTCTTATCTGTATTTATTTATTCATCTCCCATTTCAATTTACTTGACAACCATTGAAATTATGTGTTGTTCTATGAGGCAGCATTTGACATTTAAAGGACAACTGAACTTTGGTAGAGCTTTGGGTTGTGGAGTTACCTGGCCATGATATGAGTCCAAATGGTGGCGAAATACAATAGTATTATTAATTATTAATATGTAGTCTATCCCATTATCTGAGATTTTATTCGTAATCATATAAAAATGATTTTCTACCCATTTTAAATTGTAATCAAGATCAGATGTTGTGTTATATACAATTTCTAACTTTTATATGACTAAAATGATAAACATTATTACTACGTATATGCTGTATATTGGCCATCAGGTTTTAAAAGATGAGATAATTTACAATACATCAATATATAGTGTACACAATGCTCTGTAAAATAAATTTTGTATTAATTCACTCAGAGACGTATTGAACTTCAGCACTTTCTCTTCAAGTTTTTATTAGCTGGACATTTAGCTTATTTAATGTCCATCACATTACAGAAGTGTATCAGTACAGACATTTATTCATTTGGCAGATGCGCTTATACAGAGCGACTTAAAAGGCAAAAAGTGCATAAGTTTGCATAAAATAATAATAATAATACACTTTATTTACATTACATTCATTTGGCAGATGCTTTAATCCAAAGCGACGTACAATAAGTGCATACCGAAGGTCAATGACATTAGTTCAGATAGAGCTAATTTCTTATCATAACATAGCAGCTATCCATAGTCATGAACATTGAGTATAGTACACAGTAAGCTATGGCTAAGACAACAAGACATTATAAACTATAAAATCAACTAAGAATTAAGGAACCGGAAACAAGCGAAAAACAGTACTGGTACTAGATTGGTAAGTCAGTCAAGGTGGAGTCTGAAGAGGTGTATCTTCAGACCACGACGGAAAGCAGGCAGTGTTTGATCAGAACGTAGAGGAGTGAAGAGTTCGTTCCACCACTGGGGAGCTAGGGTGGAAAAGCTCCGCAGTCGGGACGAGCAGAGCGAAGTGGTCGAGCTGGAGTGTAGTTTTGTATTATGTCCTGCAGGTAGGAACGGCTTGTCCTTTTGACTGCAGCGTAGGCCAGGGTCAGAACTTTGAACCTGATCCTGGAGGTGATGTGTGAAAACCTTGGGAGGAGTAATCCAAAACCATGGTCTGGATGAGAAGCTCGGTAGAGTAGGTGGTCAAGTATGGTCGAATCCTCCTGATGTTGTACAAGATTAACCTGCAGGACCGTGCTGTTGTGCTGATGTGCTCCTTGAAGTCCAGCTGGTCATCCAGGACCACCCCCAGGTTCCTTGCAGAGTGGGAGGCAGCCACCTCCCTTGCAGTGGGGAGGTCCTGTGAGGTATGAAGCGCAGTTCCATCGTGTCAAGGTTGAGCTACAGGCGATGAGGAGCCATCCACAGAGATGTCAGCAGATATACTCTCCATAACCTGTTAGGTAGAGGGGGGAATGAGAAATAGTGCTATATAAGAGAAATGTCCAATAAAAAAACAATGGTATACTGAAAAGAAAAACAGTACAAGTCTAAATAATACATTAACCAAAATGTCAAGTGTTGATGTATAAATCACTGTTAACATGCCCCTAAAATGCTATTGCATGCTAACAATGAATTCAGTGAGCAAAGATCAAGACCAGGGGCCTCATTTATAAAAAGTACTTTCGATCAAATTTGATCTTACGTGTGGCGTACGTAGAAAATCACGACAAAGTAATGATTTATACAATTTCAACGTGACTCCAATTGACCGTGGAAACGGTCGTAGCTCCACGTCAGGTCGTCACTTGACATACGCACACTACCTGCTGGTTATGCCGAAGTATTGCAGGCTTGAGAGCCGCACATGAATGCTTATTTGGCATGAAAAATTATCGGTGTTGTTATCAGCCTACAAAATGAGTTTAATTCTAAATTGAAAAGGAAACTGATAGTCTAATTACTAAATTTTAAGTCTTCCTTACATTATATACCATTATTGTATGACATGCAGACACTTGTAAATTGGGGCATGGTGAATGCGAGATTCATTGTGATTCACAAAGTGTTGCTCATTAAAGACAAGATAATGTATCCTATAAATAGTCTACTGTAAGCAAAAAATTAACACTCAACCATGGCTGCGCTAGCTTTATTGGAGGAGGTGGCAAACCATGCGCATAATTTGAAGTTTATTTGAGATTTATAGACTGAAGGTACATACGACAGATGTACGCTATTTCAAACAAGCGCAGCCAATTTTATAAATAATGCTTACATCCATTTAAAGAAATGTGCTTACGTGAAAGTTAAAGATGACATCCAAGTACTTTTTTATAAATGAGGCCCCAGGAGCTGAGTGGAGTAGGTGGTGAGAAATGGGCAGATTCTTCAGATGTTGCAGAGGAAGAATCTGCACGCCTGGCTCACCAATGCTATGTTCTCAGCAAAGGTCAGATTGTTGACGAACGTCACTCTGAGGTTGATCGCAGACTGGGTGGCAGTCACTATAGTGCTGTCCAAGGTGATGGAGAGGTCTCGGAGCAGAGAGGGATTTTTAGGGATGAAAAGCATCTCAGTCTTGGCCAGACTAAACTTCACGTGCCAGCTGTTCATCCCGGATGAATGCCACAAGGCAGGCTAAGATGCGTGAATAGACCTGTGTGTCAGATGTGGGAAAGAGAGAAACAGTTGAGTATTAAGTCATCTGCAATTAGCAAGAGGGATGTGGGTGGGTTGAAGAGGCGGAGAACAACAGTTTATGTGTGTTACAGCATGACGCTTGAATCTTATTTAAAGTTGCACTCTGTCACTCACTTACATATTCAAGCTTTACTAATAAAATGAGTACACTTATAATTACTCTATATAATTGAGAAAATAGAATTACTCACTATACGTATGCATCTATTACATTCCCTGCATTGCTTCTCAATTGTTTTCATGTTCATTTTAATAAGTCTTTTGTTTTATTTATCCATTGTTTTATATATTTTACTTTAACTGCGTAATAGTCTTTTGCTGCTTTAAATACAATTGCATTATTATTATTATTATAATAAATAACAACAGTGCGTATTTTGTAGATCAACATTCTATATCTGCTGTGTACCATGCTTGAGAGATTGTGTTGGTTTAAACTAACAACAACAACAACAAAAAGTCTGCTAATCTACAAAAAACATGATTCCTAAATGCCTATGAAGGTAATCCCATATGCAAAAGGTCTGTAAAAATCTTATAAAAATCATATATTGCCAATACAAAACTTATAAAATAAATATGTGGTCGAGAGCTAGCATATACATTTCATGCTAAAGTTAAATAGTTCCCTAACATACATGGTACTCCTTATAAAAAAAGCATTGAGAGATTGTATAAGAATTGTATAGAAATATATAATATAATACTAATCAACATGCTTTTTATAAAACTTTGCAAGTTTGATCATATATGATTTTTACAGACCTTTTGCATATGGCAAACCTCGGTTTTATGAATGAAGTTCAACCATCAAGATACAGTGCATCCGGAAAGTATTCACAGCGCTTCACTTTTTCCACATTTTGTTCTGTTACAGCCTTATTCCAAAATTGATTAAATTCATTTTTTCCCTCAAAATTCTACACACAACACCCCATAATGACAATGTGGAAAAAGTTTTTTTGAGATTTTTGCAAATTTATTAAAAATAAAAAAATAAAATTTCTCATTTACATAAGTATTCATACCCTTTGCTTTAACGTATTTTTAAAGTATCATATTTCATATTTGGTCGCATATCCTTTACATGCTGTTACTTCCTGAAGTCTGTGACCATCAACATCAAAAAACTGCTATCAAACGAGCCCCAAACCATCACTCTGTTGCCAGATATGGAGTAGATGGATCACTGCAAGGGTTATTTCTCCGGACTCATTTTCCTATAGAACTCTATGGGGAAAAAAGTCAGGAGAAACAACCCTTAAAGTGATCCATCCACATCTACTCCATATCTGGCAACAGAGTGATGGTTTGGGGCTCGTTTGATAGCTCAGACCCTTGATAACTTACAGCCATTTAGCCAGCCATGTGTTCCATACTGTACCAGTGTAATTTACAACTGAATCTAGTCTCACCCCCCAATTTCCATAGAGATCCATTCAAATGCAGAGAGGTTATAGTATCGCTTGTAACAGTACCTGAAAATAAGATATCGACATAAGGGTATAAGAGAAATTTTAGTTTTTTATTTTTAATAAATTTGCAAAAATCTCAAAAAAACTTTTTTCACATTGTCATTATGGGGTGTTGTGTGTAGAATTTTGAGGGAAAAAATGAATTTAATCAATTTTGGAATAAGGCTGTAACAGAACAAAATGTGGAAAAAGTGAAGCGCTGTGAATACTTTCTGGATGCACTGTATATAAGAACTGGGGACAGCTTCCGCTTGCCGGTTCCATGGATTCCCTTCAGAGTTCAACACGTCACGTCACGTCTCTGGCAGTTCTGTGGGCAATACCACAGAACTATATACGAACTAGAAAGGCAACTGCCTTCTCAAAACGGCACCGTTTCCGTTTTGTGAGAACAATAGATGTTATGTGAAAATCAAAACAATAAATACATTGATAAATTATTGAATACGTCTATGCTATGGTTACATTCGCATACTTAAAGGTTGTATCAGCGATTTTGGGTCGAAACATAAATGATCACATTCATCTGATTTTTCCTCACGATCCGCTAGCTGCCCGCCCCATAAGCAGGCCGTCAAAAAACCGCGTCTCTGTAGGCAGCCTATGATCCGAGATTGTACACAAAAACAAATGGTACTACCAACCACTCAAAACCAAAATAAACAGTATTCCAACCAATCACCGACAAGGGGTGGGTGATACTAATACGCCAATACTCTTATCTCGCTCAAATCTTGACGGATTTACAAACGGTTTGGTTTCTCACAAACGTTATTAACGTGGTTATAATTCTGGATGCTTGAACACAATTTTTTAAAACATAACATAATTGGCTCTGAGCTGGAGCTGGCTCTGTTTGTTTGGGATTTCGCTTCAGAAGTGACGTCACCCAAAATCGCTGATACAACCTTTAAATAATGATTGTTGTTTATTTACCATCAGTGGTAGTGCAGTCGGTGATCCCAACCGCTTTTTCAAGCTTTCCGTGAACCAGCGGTCCTTGCCCGGCTAATAATTGCATGAACTGTTGCCTGAGTGATGTTGAAGGCTAACGTAGAGACTTGTTAAAATCGCCTCACAGCCTAACGTTACTGCAAATTCATATAAATGAGCCGCGAATAGTTAACGTCACGAAAAATGTTTAACATCTATGTTGTTAGCTGCATTATTTACATTAGTTACATTATTAACAAGCTGTTTGGTTAGCGTTAACTATAACGTTACTCGTCGTTATTTTGTTCGACAACCCGGTCTTACGCTTTTTCGTGCTCATAGTCACAATTAATCTATTGAATCGTCACCCGGAGCACGATTTTCTGACTTTTATCGTGCTACACAGAACGAAATTTAAACCCATGCATTTCCAATGCTAGCATTTCTCAGACTTATTTCGTGCTGGGCTGAACGACATTTAAACCAATGCAACCGTGGTGTCAGGTTCAACCCAGTTCGTTTTCAATGCGATTGACTGGTAGGCTAAATGTGTCAAACACTGGTGTATGTTTTGCCCGAAATACTATGATTTGTACAGTTATTTGCCGTTATTCGCATAGTTTTGATATGGATTTGACAGTGAAAACCCTGCTAGAAAAAACATTAGAACATTACGTGATGGGAATTGGGACATCTTGGTTTTGGTCTCCCATCAGGTTACCATTACAGACCATTAGAGACCATCAAAATCCCCACAGATACCATTAGAGTCCAACAGATGACCAGATTACCATTAGAAGCCACTGGATTACCAATAAAGACTATCAGAAACCAGCAGAATCCATCACAAAAACACGAAATTCCATTAAAACCATTGTCTGATGGTTTTTAATGTTCTTTCTAGCAGGGAAGACTTATTGCAGTTGGCAAATAAAATATTAACAGGTATTGACAGACAATAACAGATCAAAAACGTGGCATCATAGTCTTTAAGTTTACAAAGCACTTATCCAAAATGTTCTCTTTTCTCATCTGATTTTTCACATACTGATAGAACCCAGGCATGGTGCTGTCCAAACAATTAATTAGGTATAGGGCCGACTAAATGGCCAATTAGTGATTGTGTCCTCCAACGGGTATCAGAACTAGTTCATCTGATTATCAACTCATCACCCATGGTAAGGATAAGCCACAAATCACCTGTGGAGACTGCCACCTACAAGTTCATAACAGTGTCATCTTCAGAGATATATGTAGGAAACTTCATCCGTAAACAGAGGGATATTGAGGCTACAACATTATATAATCCTGACCATGTAGGACTATTCAGGAGGTTTGGCGCTTCAAAAACAGCATGTTGTCTAACCCTAACCCTAACCCTCATATGACCCTCATCCAAACGTATGACTGTGATTCGGAAAAACATCAATACCTTGAAGGATTTTTCCCACCAAATAAGCAAAAAATCAAAAGACTTGATTTTATCCAGGCTGGAGTCTCAAAGGGTCTCAGAAACTACACCTCAAAGAGGCTGTAGCCAGACAGAGGTGAAAATTAAACTTTGTCGTAGGACAAAACTAAAGACATTTTTGGAAAGGCCTTGACATGGAGAGTAACATATGTCAATTATTTTTGCCCTGACACCCCAGGGGACTCAGTAGCGCCCCCTAGAAGGGCAAAACTGGACAAACTTCAAATGCTTCTAATTCTGGAACCAATAGACATATCGGGTATATTTAACAGGATGATTAACTAACTAGTCTTTCATAAATAGTGTCAGAGCCAGCCTTCAAGCTCTAACAGAAGGGCCTGAATAAAACGTTTGATGCTTAATCATTTGATACTTTGATAATTCAATTAGATGATCGATTGGGATTTTAACTGATGCTATATTGAACATAAATTTTAAGCCCCAGGTCAATAGGATTAGTATTTTTTTAGTTATTGGTACTAATAGTCTAGAACTACAATTCCACAAAAATCCGAGAGCTCTACGTAATGGATGGCCTGTGAAAAGATGTCGCTGTCTGTAGTCCGTTCTGAGAAATGCTAGCACTGTAAATGCATGGGTTTAAATTTCGTTCTGTGTAGCACAATAAAAGTCGGACAATCGAAAGAAAGCCGTGTTAAGCCATTTTTTCTGACGTTACAGTTTATGGTTAATCCTAACTGCATTGGACATAAGGTTATTTATGCTAACCTTCCAATATCCAGTAGGCTATCATATCGGCTGACCAGATGTCCTGTCCTGGCTTTACCCAAAAATATTTGTTCGGACAGACGGACACTTGTGCTCCGTTTATGTGGTCTTAAAGTGCAGTAGCTATAACATTATCTGGCTTTGATGCTCAACTTCAGTTCCTTAATGCGTTTGATTTCTTTTGAGCGATGAGAGAGTGCTGCACACATCGACATAGCTACAGAGCAACATAAAATGGTGAACGCCACAATAACTTTCCACATTGGCCTAGAACTACAATGTTATATCCTACAATAAACGGGAGCACGCGCTCTTCTCCACAAACATTTATCGCATAATGCAGTACTGTGTCATGCTGCTAGACAAAATATAGGCTATTTCTGCACGCCATGGATTTAAGGTGAAACATAGAAATGGCTAATGTTTGACCAACCTTCATATTAAAACATTTCTTTCCAGTCCAGCGCCCACCACAGACCCACTGAACAATCGATGTTATGTGAAAACCAAAACAATAAATACATAGATACATTATTAACGTTATGTGTATGATTACATGCGTTCAATTGTTTATTTTGCTTAATCCGCCGTCCGTGGAATAGGCAAGCTACCCCCGAGTCCCGACCGCTCTCTCAAGCTAGGCAGGACAACCGAAAAATGTATTTCGGGAAATCAACATAAATATTGTGCTTAAAATGTGAGTTTAACCTTAAATAAACGTATTATGGACAATACCTGTACTCATATGTCATTTTAATGTGATATACGGACTGTTTTTGCGCCTTTTAAACGCACATTTTCCCAACATTCGATCAATGATAAGAGCAGGACTGCACCGAACACAGATCAGCGCAGCCAGTAATTCTGTTCTATTCAGTGTCTCGCGGTCATTCTGGCAGTTGACTTGATCTACTGTTAGAATTCTGAAAGACTGTCAGGTCAGTATTTTCGCTGGACACTCTGTATATCCCGCCTTATAACTTAAAAGTCCCAGCTTATTGGTGAAAGGTTTAAACGGATTCTGAAGATTGACATTTAATTATCCCAATTATGCTAACGGTGATGAGCGCACTATTACGTTTAGGTAGCCAATAACACGGCTGAATGTTTCTGACGTAATTTACAGTACTCAAGTGACTACGTCACGCTCTATTCATTTAGAGCGTAGACATTAACTAAAGCTTACTTTTAAACAATTTCTACTGATTATGTCTTACCGTCAATTTCCCGGATTGTTCAATATAACGCCCGTTCGCAAACTATGTCGTTTTTCTGGACCAGCTTCGAGTATATTTTACGTTTTAGTATTTTTTTTGTGAACATTCCATCGCTGGCAGTGTTTAAAAACTACACGTCCCATAATTCCCTCCGAACGAGCAGCCTTATCTCCAGACGTTTTCATATAATGTTAGCCAGCAGTAGCATACAGCTCCGTTTTTAAACACTTTTTTCTAACGTTAGCTAGCTAGCTTGAAGGACTAAAAGCTAAACTGCTGTAATGCTGTTTAAACTATAATGTACTATGAAAGTCTTATTTTCTAAGATATCTTAAGATTATGGAATGTCATCTTATTTTACTTTAAGGTGAAGCTCTCAAAAATGAAGTGGATCTTCCTTCCAATCCATGTCAGGGGCAATGATTGGGTGCTACTGGCAGCAGATGTTCCTAACATGAAAGTGTCAGTGCTGGACTCTCTTTCTGGAAACAACATCACATATGTAGATATGTGGAGGTATGCACCTACAATCTTTACACATTTATGAGTATGTGTACTGTATCTCAAAAACATTTACAACATAAGCATGGTAAGTTTTAGCAATCGTAAGATTTGTAAAATATAAAATCAACTGGCTCTCGGCTGCCTGCTACAACAATGGTCCCATCCTTCTCCCTCAAGACATT
This sequence comes from Synaphobranchus kaupii, assembly GCA_029718625.1. Taxonomy (NCBI): domain Eukaryota; kingdom Metazoa; phylum Chordata; class Actinopteri; order Anguilliformes; family Synaphobranchidae; genus Synaphobranchus; species Synaphobranchus kaupii. The sequence continues at coordinate 9,064,802 of CM056382.1, read as the reverse complement.
CCCCTACTAGTGGGTTAATAGGCTTCTAAGCAGGGGCGCCGGAAAGGGGGGGGGGGGGGGGCCAAGGGGCCATTGGCCCCCCCCACTTTTACCGTCCTCGTGAATCTGTGGGTACGCTACAAAACCCGTGCTGGTTCGCGCTGATTATGGAGCGTCAAATGCGGAGACGTTGCAATCTGTCAGCTGGCGGCAGCAGCACGTGATTTGCGCTAGCCTCCTGTCCGTTGTCTCTGGTTGGTCGTATTGATCACATGATGGTGACAGGTTTCTATGACAAAATGACAGTGTAAACACGGCGCCATCTTTAGGACCTATTTCACGCTGCAGCCGTCCCTCACGCTCAGTCAGCGGGTGGGGGAGAGATGGCTACATATGGCTAACGTTTTAGCCACAAAGAAATGTGTACAAATTGCAACATTTTCTCTATTTCTGTATCTTTGCAGTTTTTCAGTTGCACTAACGTAAAGACCCTAACGTTAAATCTTTCACCCGTCTCTTTGGATCTTTATTGGTGGTAACGGTACCTGTCAGCTAAGTATCTGCCAAGCTAAGCAGAGACATTTAGCTAGTAGCAGAATAACGTGGTGTAACTTTCTAGCTAAGGAAATAAAACAAGAAAACGTGTCCTCTCATATTACTCTCTAACTTAGCTAGCGGAGTAGGGGTGGGAATCGAGTTCCAAGTTGTCCGATTCCTCGGAATCGTACGCCTTCAAGCTTATTCAATTCAATTCAATTTTATTTATATAGCGCTTTTCACAGATGACTGTCACAAAGACGCTTTACAGAACAGAAAGGGGAGGAAAGGGGAAATGGGAAATGCCAGCTCTAAGCCAGCTCTAAGCCCCCAGATAGCAGAGGTAAAAACTCTAGTAGGAGAGAAAAACCCTCATACTGTGGCGAGAAAAAACTCCCCGATGGGAAGAAATCTCGAGAGGAACCCGGCTATTGGGGGGATGCCCATCCTCCACTGGCCTATGGGTTGATTATGTCATAGGGAGGTATTCTATTCAGATGACTCCATCATGTAGAGATCAGCAGTGGCAGGTGGGGGGCGCCTAGCTGGTCTTGGGGTGGAGCTCCGGGCCAGGAGGGGGGGCGGGGGAAAGACGCGGGAAACTCTGCTTATCGATTCTCTTATCGATTCCAGCATGTATTCCTGACAGCTACGCATAGCAAAACAATGTCACACGCCCCGTCTAAAAATATAAAATGTAAATGTAATCTTTTAAAAACTAATACACTGCTATTGTCATTTAAAAATCAATAGAAAATTGACTTCAATAGAAAATTATAGACTTTTTTATTATAGATCAATAGAAAATTATAGACTTTTGATTGGCGGTAGACTAATCTGACAACGATTGCCTGCTTGGCGACGCACAGATGAGTAGCCCAGATTTGGAAAGTGAATAACTAACCTAAATTAGCTAAATGATAATCTTCAATCTTCGTCATCTTCAGCTTCGTCATCTTCAGAAGCCAGCTTGCCTCGGGTAACGTTAAAGATCTCATCTTTCTTCCATGTAAATGTATAGGCTAAATGAGATAGGGGAGAATGGTGACAGTTGAAACTGTTCTGATAATACAGAAACCAACGCAAACGTTACGGTGCAGCTTTATGAAACACGCCTAGACGCGTAACTAACTCATAAGTAAAGTTTGCGATCTTCGTTAGAGAATGAAACTACTAAATATCCCAATCACAGAGCAGTGGTTAAACAACAATATTTTAGCCATTTTTTTTGGCTTAACGTTAAACTGATAATTTATCCTCTCTTCTCGCGTCCTTTTTCAATATTTTCCGGTGTCTCTTATTTTCTGATTTCTGATATTTTTAAGCACTCGTATTGATCAAGCCAAATGACATTTGTAATGCCATTTCAATTTACAGAATTATACAATTCAGATTTTTATTGGATGCTCTGCCACTTGTGCAGGCATACATATAGCAGATAAATATTTTCCATGATATGACTAAGAAATATGAATGAAAAACGAATGCTTTATACTTTATAAATATTATGTCATTGAATCCATTTTAGATGACCACCCAATAGTAATAGTTGGTCTTTTAATAGCCTGGGAGCAAATAATATTTAAGGAATCGATAAAGGCATCGATAAAGAATCAGATCGATAAGCGGAATCGATAATGGCATCGGTATCAATAAAATCTAATGATTCCCATCCCTATAGCGGAGTTAATGTTATAACGTTAGTTGGCAGAAATGCATGAATCAGTTTTTAGCTGTTGAGCTAAAAGATATTTATTCATATGCAGCTCAGTAACCATGGAAGTTTTACTATGGTCGTGCTTCTTGTAGGCTATTCATCAATTGTCATCAATCATACTCATATTTTGACCAACCAGTTGCCTTACGATGAGTAAAACAACTCCACTGTAACTTCGTTGTCGAATCATGTCAAGCAAAATCACGCATTGATTCTTATGTATTATGGGTATAACTGGGTTGAAAATATGGCTGTAAACCCTTTAGTTTAGCAGAAAAGGGCAGGAGTTTCTCCATAATTAAGTCAATGCTTTTATGTTTTTTTTTCTCTTTCGTTAAACCCTGTTACCTTTGGCCCACTAGAAGCAATTTTCGTATCGGTGCGTTTTATGCATTTATGAAGGTTGTAAACAATGGTTGCATTGTTGTATTGCCCAGAGAGGATGAAATATTATGTGGACCTACTATAATTGGGATGTCGACGACGCACCACAAGGGGGCCACCGTGGATAGGGTATTATGGCTTTGGGATATAAGAAAGATGTAGGCTACACTGCTGACTGAACACAGCTAAGCTACGCTACGATATTCTTTGCTGCTTCTCAACGGCAGTGTTACAGTCCTGTAAACTCGTAGTTTAGGCTAATTGAACAAAGAAAGGCTTGTTCAATTATGTGATAAAAGACTGAAATGTCACTATACAAAGAACATTCAATTGCCTGCTGCAATAATTCACATTAAGTTTGAGGTGATCACAAATAGTTTGTGCACAATTTAAACAAACATAATTAACGTAGTCCGCAATGTTAATTGTGAAGTAGCCTATGTGCGGAACAACAGAGATGCTATTGTAACAACGAAACATAGGCTACTGCATAAATCGTTAATATCTGCAATATTTGCCAGGACAAAACGCTGTTGGTTCAACAGAGCATGTCCTGCATTGATGTTTGAACCAGGAACCAATTGGGTCTTCTTTTGTTTGTTTATTGCCAAAAATGTTAGGCGTGCGTATTTGGGTGAGTTGTGGTTTCGTCGCATTTTAAATAGGCGTTTTTAACAATAATTTGTTAGTCAGTTACTAATCATGTGTGAGGTTGAAACCAGGGGTATTCCAGAAAGCAGGATTACTGGGTTTGCTGGATAACTGCACTGATTTTTACTTCAGTCCATCCATGTTCCAGATATGGAAGGGTTCCGGGTTTTACTGCAGTTATCAAGCTAACCCAGTAATCCTGCGTTCTGGAATAGCTACCCCAGCCCCCAGGTGCTCGCAGGATCATACATTTTAGGGCAGCTTATACCACAACATCATCATGGAGATGGATTTTAGACTACAGGCTACAATTGTAGCTCATGTTACAACCATGCAGCATGGGGATGGGCTTGCTGTTTTGCTGCTTATAATGTCTGTGAGTAGGCTAGGCAATGCAAGTCAAACCTATATGTTAACTTGGAGCCTGGAGATAAATGATAAATATATTTGGTTTAATGATCGCAAGGAGCAAACAAAAAACACATCCGATTCATGAATTAGGCTACTTGAGTGGGTAAATTCTTTTTTTTAAATAACTCGCGCAGAGTTCAATGGAGAGCGCAAATTGCATGGATATCAGTTAGATGACAACAAAACGCATATGAACGCATTTCCGTATCCGTGCTTATTGCGTGAGAAAATGTGGTTATTAGGCTACCCCAGTGAGCAAAATCCGGAATCTAGACATCTAGGGTAATACATACAAATTGTGCTCGTTCTCCCTTACATTTTGACTTTTGATGTTAAAGAAGCAATTATATAGCTATATTATAGCCTATAATTGCTTAGCTAACGTCCAAAGTGAAAATGTAATAAGAAAAAAAATACCGGTAGAGATTTACCCTATACATTTAAGCTATTTTATTTATGAAATGATTCCGACGCCCCTGCTTCTAAGGATTTTCAATTGGGCACTCTCCCTAACTGGCATTTCATGATAGTCTAGCCCTGCCTCCATACCTCTAGCATGGCATCATGCATTGCTCTTTGTTCAAAGTCTATGCGATGCTACTACTGCCTGCTTACTAAAATCAGCAACTATTCGGGAAGCACCAATACCAGCATCGGATATCGGGGTGATACCAGGCTAAAACGGAGTATCGGTGTCTGACATTTTATCCAAGACTAAAATCTGATACCAAAAGCCATGAGTAACATGGCTGTGTTTCAGTCTAGAATTAAGCTTAAACTAATAGGCTACTTAAACTAATAGGCCACAACACGAAGGCCTGTGACACCAAGCACAATAGCCAGGTATTTAGATCCTAGCATAAAGTGACATGCAACACCAAGCACTGTAGCCAGGTGTTTCAGTCTAGAATTAAGCCTAAACTAATAGGCTACAAGACCTGTGACACAAAGCAATATAGGCAGGTATTTTTATCCTAGCATAAAGTGACATGCAACACCAAGCACTGTAGCCAGGTGTTTCAGTCTAAAATTAAGCTTAAACTAATCGACTACAACACTAAGACCTGTGACACGTAGTTCAGTTCTCAAGCTATTGGATCAACAGTACATGATTAGAGTGCAGAAACATTGGAGCAAAATTTCTCAAATTAACCCTCAACATAATGCTTACACTACTGATTTTTTCAGGAAATACATGACTGCACAGCACACAATGACCAAGGAGTTGGGAGGCGACTGGAAAACTGATGACCTTTCATCTGCATCACAAGAAGCCTGAAATTATCTTGTTTGTATGTGGAATTATTGAAACCATCAAATTATCTTTACAGAATGCTCTTTCTCTGACCAGAGGCATCAACCCCGAAAGCCTCACACAACAGCACTCAGAGGCAATGAGGAAGTTTGTTTACAACAAACTAAAGCAGAATGTCACATCCACATCGCAGAGCTCCAGCTGTGAACTGCAGTGCCAAAATCCCAGAGGGAGGGCAAAAATGTGTGCCTGTAAGGTCTGTGGGAGATGGTGCCACCTCAAATGTGGGGGTGTGACAAAGTGTGCACAGAGAGAGAGAGTTTGTGAGAGTGACAGTGAATTTGTTAGCCAGTGGGAATTGGGAAAAGGCCCTGGTGGTATGTAGCGCTCCAACTGCTCTAGTTAATTTGGAGGTTTATTGTGTATTAAGGGACTATTAGATGCGGGAGTAATAATACCAACCAAAAGTCAATGTAACACACCACTGCTACCGGTATCGAAAGCGGACAAAACAAAATGGCGATTAGTACATGACCTTAGGGCAGTGAATGACGTAGTGGAAGATTACCCGGCAGTAGTACCAAACCTACACACGCTGTTTACCAATATCCCACCGGATGCGACCTATTTTACAGTGATAGACTTATGCTCAGCATTTTTTAGTGTGCCTTTGGCAGAAAAAAGCAGACATCTGTTCGCCTTCACATATCAAGGACAGCAGTACACATACACACGCATGCCTCAGGGGTTTAAGCACTCACCACACATGTTTAATCAGGTTTTAAAAGCAGACTTGGAAACATTAGACCTCAAAAGCACTGTAATACAGTATGTGGATGACATATTAATATGTTCAAAAACAAAAGATCAATGTCACCTAGATTATATGCGAGTGTTGTCCAAATTAGCGCAGGGAGGACATAAAGCATCAAAAATCAAGCTGTAATACTGCAGGCAGCAAGTAGAATAGTTGGGACGCAATATATCACATGGAAAGAAAGCAATAGCACCGAGTCAATTAGAAGGAATCAGTAAGGCACCGAAGCCACAAACGGTGGGTCAGATGATGACCTTTTTGGGAATGACGGGTTTTAGCTCAGATTGGATAATAGACTATGCCAATAAAACAGCTCCATTAAGGGAAATGATGAGGGAGGCGGGACAGGATCGACTGTCCAATCCAGTAGAATGGACGCTAGATGGCAAAATTGCTTTCGAGATGCTAAAACAAGAACTAATGAACGCCCCGGCGTTAGGAACCCCTGATTATGATAAACCCTTTTTACTGTATGTGGCCAACAGGTGTGAGGGATATGCATCAGCTGTCTTAGCTCAAGAAACCAGCATAGGTAAAGGAAAGCAGCCGTTAGCATATTACAGCACTAAGTTAGATGGAGTAGCACGGGGTACCCGCCGTGCTACCAACAGGGCCTGGCAGCCGCTCACTATGCATACAATAAAGCATCAGCAATAACTATGGGGTATCCAGTGACCATTATAACGCATCACAAAATAGCTGAATTACTGGAGAGGGGGAGATTTGTACCCGCACACTGAGCATGAATACATTATTAACGTACCCAGACATAACAATTCAGAGATGTACTGTTACAAATCCAGCGGAAAGACTTCCCCTGGAAATGGAGGGAACCCCACATGACTGTGTACCAGACTCATTAGCATTCACAAAACTCCGTGCAGATCTGTGCGCTGAGCCGCTGGACAATCCAGAGAAAGTATTTTTTGTCGATGGGTCCGGCCTTAAGGATCACAAAGGTAATCACGCAGGCTACGCAGTGGTAGGGAAAGAAGATGTGGAATACGTGGTACACATAAAGCAACCGTGCGCACAGCCATGTTTAGCTCAGCTGGCAGAACTTAAAGCATTAACAGCAGCATGCATATTAGGTGAGGGACACAGCACAGAAATATGCACAGACTCTGCATACGCGCATGGGGTGTGTCATGTTTTCGGAGCAGTCTGGAAACAGAGAGGCTATAAGAAAACAGATGGGGCACCAATACAACATTTTGATCAGATACAACAGCTTATAGCCGCTATGATGATCTTACAATGACGTGCACATTGTGTGCCTCAAAAAAAACTCGGGAACAGGTGGGGATCGAACCTCCAACCTACGACACGGCAGTCAAATGCCTTACCCACTAAGCTACAGGAACTTTCACAGTTGGTATAGTAGGTAGATGGCCTGTTAAGCAGAGATAGTGTACTTGGCGGATGGCATACCTGCCATCCCAACATTTGTATTTCTTTAGTGCCACCATGCAGATTGATTGGGTTAAAACTGCAGGGCTCAAGTCTTGCTCTAACTCTCAATCAACCCCCAAGTTTCAGAACTTTATATCAAACGGTTTTAGAAGTACTAGCATTTGTGCGATAAGCCACGCCCAATGCAAAATCCATTGGCTTCTCATTCAGCCAATTTTTGACATACACCTTAGTAAAGTAATGCGTGTATGTAGGGAAACGGTTTGAATACCTTGAACAGGTTTGGTGCAAATTGGTCAAATTCTTTAGGAGGAGTAGCATTTTAAGTGTTTTACAAAAAATGCTAATTAGCGGAAAATCGAAGATGGCAGACTTCATGGTTTCTTGAGGCAAATTTGTTGGGCAGGAGTAGCGGGATGTATCCACCAACTTATGTGACTGTAGATCAAACGGGGTGTCGGCAGTGATGATTTTTAGTGAATTTTTTAATATTTTCTTATATTTGGATCTCTATAGCGCCACCACATGGCTCGATTGGGTTGAAACTGGAGAGGTCAGGTCCAGATGTTACTCTTAAAAGACTTTCCAAGTTTCATAACTTTCTATGAAATGGTTTTGGAATTATTAGCATTTTTGTGATAAGCCACGCCCACTGGATATTTATTGGCTCGTCATTCGGCCATCTTTTAAAATATCAAAATTCTGTTTATAAGTTTTATGAAGCATGGTGTAAGGAGTGTGTTTACCAGGTTTCATGTAAATTGGTCAAATTTTATAGGAGGAGTAGTATTTTAAGTGTTTTACAAGTAATGCTAATTAGCGGAAAATCCAATAGGGCTAAATTGATGGTTCCTTGAGGCAAATTTGTTCAGTATGAGCAGACGGACCTCTCTCCCACATTTTGTGACTCTAGATAAAACGGGGCGTATGCAGTGGGCGTGTCAATGATTTTTAGTGAATTTTTAAATATTTTCTTATATTTGGATCTATATAGCGCCACCACGTGGCTCAATTGGGTTGAAACTGTAGAGTTCAATTCCACATGTTACTCTTAATAGATATACCAGGTGAATTCCACATGTTACTCTTAATAGATATACCAGGTGTATTTTTTTATATTTCTTGATATTTGGAACTCTATAGCGCCCCCACATGGATAGATTGGGATAAAACTGTACATGTCTAGTCCTAATGGCACTCCTAACAGACCTACGAAGTGGCATAGCTTTCTGTCAAATCGTTTTGGAATTAATAGCATTTTTGTGATAAGCCACGCCCAGTGAAATTTCATTGGCTCGTCATTCGGCCATCTTTGAAAATATCAAAATTCTAAATTTAACTTTTATGAGACATGGTCTAAGGAGTATGTAAACCAAGTTTCATCTCAATTGGTCAAACTTTGTAGGAGGAGTAGCATTTTAAGCGTTTTACAAAAAATGCTAATTAGCAAAAAATCCAATATGGCGGACTTTATGGGTCCTTGAGGCAAATTTGTTCAGAATGAGCAAAAGGACATGCATGCCAAATTTTGTGACTCTAGGTGAAACTTGGCGTCGGCAGTGGGCGTGTCAATGTCAAAAATTTGTCACGTGCACTACAGCGCCACCAGGTGTTCAATCTGCGTCATAATATAGAAAATTCAAGAGTTTGGGAATCCCAACAAGCGTGCCAAGTCTGGTGATTCTAGGACAAACCAGCTCACGGGAATTTTAGGTGAAAGGGGAGAGAAAAAAAAAGAGAAAAGAAGAACAATTATCAATATAGCTGCAAGCAGCGATTTCCGGGGACCGTGAGGAATCAGCGGCATTTGTCAAACGCAGAAACCGCAAAATGGTAGACAACTCTACACAGGGTTGACCCAAAATACAAATATTTGTTTCTAATCAGGGCTTTTGCCATTGCTGATGGTATCTTTACCCGATCCGGTAAGGGCTTGCGTATTAAGTCTTTTAAGTACACGTGAAACAGTGAACAGTTAATACTGTTACATTTCTTAACTTTTGCAATAAAAAGGTGTTTCTTAATGTGAAAACAACATTAAAAGAAGCATAGCATTTGCACAATAGTTTTGCCAAACATTAACCAAGCCATTGGTACCAAGCCGGAATTGACCACATACACATGGAAAGCCAATACTGTATCCACTAGGCCTAAGCAGGTTAACAGAAATGAGCAGGCCAAATAAGACTTGTGTGTTGCGGTATCACATTGTTTTGGCTTACTGACTTCATAATTCAAACAGATAACTGGTAATATTGTGAAATTTCCTAGCCTTTGCAATAAAAAGAACATTCTTACAATGACGTGCACATTGTGTGCCTCAAAAAAAACTCGGGAACAGGTGGGGATCGAACCACCAACCTACTACACGGCAGTCAAATGCCTTAACCACTAAGCTACAGGAACTTTCACAGTTGGTATAGTAGGTAGACGGCCTGTTAAGCAGAGATATTGTACTTGGCGGATGGCATACCTGCCATCCCAACATTTGTATTTCTTTAGTGCCACCACGGAGATTGATTGGGTTTAAACTGCAGGGCTCAAGTCTTGATCTAACTCTCAATCAACCCACCAAGTTTCAGAACTTTATATCAAACGGTTTTAGAAGTACTAGCATTTGTGCGATAAGCCACGCCCAATGCAAAATCCATTGGCTTCTCATTCGGCCAATTTTTGACATACACCTTAGTAACGTAATGTGTGTATGTAGGGAAGCGATTTGAGTACCTTGAACAGGTTTCGTGCAAATTGGTCAAATTCTGTAGGAGGAGTAGCATTTTAAGTGTTTTACAAAAAATGCTAATTAGTGGAAAATCGAAGAAGGCAGACTTCATGGTTTCTTGAGGCAAATTTGTTGGGCAGGAGTAGCGGGATGTGTCCACCAACTTATGTGACTGTAGATCAAACGGGGCGTCGGCAGTGGGCGTGTCAATGCTTTTAAGTGAATTTTTAAATATTTTCTTATATTTGGATCTCTATAGCGCCACCACATGGCTCGATTGGGTTGAAACTGGAGACGTCAGGTCCTGATGTTACTCTTAAAAGAATTTCCAAGTTTCATAACTTTCTGTGAAATGGTTTTGGAATTATTAGCATTTTTGTGATAAGCCACGCCCACTGGATATTTATTGGCTCGTCATTCGGCCATCTTTTAAAATATCAAAATTCTGTATATAGGTTGTATGAGGCATGGTGTAAGGAGTGTGTTTACCAGGTTTCATGTAAATTGGTCAAAATTTATAGGAGGAGTAGTATTTTAAGTGTTTTACAAGTAATGCTAATTAGCGGAAAATCCAATAGGGCTAACTTGATGGTTCTGTGAGGCAAATTTGTTCAGTATGAGCAGACGGACCTCTATCCCACATTTTGTGACTCTAGATAAAACGGGGCGTATGCAGTGGGCGTGTCAATGATTTTTAGTGAATTTTTAAATATTTTCTTATATTTGGATCTCTATAGCGCCACCACGTGGTTCGATTGGGTTGAAACTGTAGAGGTCAATTCCACATGTTACTCTTAATAGATCTACCGGGTTTCATAACTTTCTGTCAAATGATTTTGGAATTATCAGCATTTTTGTGATAAGTCACGCCCATTGAAAATTAATTGGCTCGTCATTCGGCCATCTTTTAAAATATCACAATTTTGAATATAAATTTTATGAAGCATGGTCTAAGGAGTTCTTGTCCCACGTTTCATGTAAATTGACCAAATTTTGTAGGAGGAGTAGTATTTTAAGTGTTTTACAAGTAATGCTAATTAGCGGAAAATCCAATATGGCTGACTTCATGGATCCTTGAGGTAAATTTGTTCAACATGAGCAGAGGGACGTGTATACCACATTTTGTGACTTTAGGTCAAACGGGGCATCGGCAGTGGGCGTGTCAATGATTTTTAGTGAATTTTTAAATATTTTCTTATATTTGGATTGATATAGCGCCACCACGTGGCTCGATTGGGTTAAAACTGTAGGGGTCTATTCCTCATGTTACTCTTAATAGATCTACCAGGTTTCATAACTTTCTGTCAAATGATTTTGGAATTATCAGCATTTTTGTGATAAGTCACGCCCATTGAAAATTAATTGGCTCGTCATTCGGTCATCTTTTAAAATATCAAAATTCTGAATATAACTTTTATGAAGCATGGTCTAACGAGTTTGTGTACCTCGTTTCATGTAAATTGGCCAAATTTTGTAGGAGGAGTAGCATTTTAAGTGTTATACAAAAAATGCTAATTAGCGGAAAATCCAATATGGCTGACTTCATGGATCCTTGAGGTAAATCTGTTCAGCATGAGCAGAGAGACCTGTACACCACATTTTGTGACTCTAGGTCAAACGGGGCGTCGCCAGTGGGCGTGTCAATGTCACAATATTAAGACGTACACTACAGCGCCACCAACTGGCCTATCGCCACGAAATTCGGTGTGAGCTTGTATGATGACAACTTCTAACAACTTACCAAGTTTCATGCTAATAAGCCAAGCGGTTAAGGAAAACCTCAAAGAAGTAATAAATGAGTACATTTAAGCAAAAATGTCGGCAAATTCAAGATGGCGCCCACCAAATTAGTAAAGTTCTATGATCCAAATCCGGCTCTTTGTCACTGTAGCAAGTTATACATCTCTGCAAAGGAACTGTGATTTTTAGTGAATTTTTTTATATTTCTTTATATTTGGAACTCTATAGCGCCACCACATGGATAGATTGGGATAAAACTGTACATGTCTAGTCCTAATGGGACTCTTAAAAGACCTACCAAGTTTCATAGCTTTCTGTCAAATCGTTTTGGAATTATTAGCATTTTTGTGATAAGCCACGCCCAGTGAAATTTCATTGGCTCGTCATTCGGCCATATTTGAAAATATCAAAATTCCAAATATAACTTTTATGAGACATGGTCTAAGGAGTATGTAAACCGAGTTTCATCTCAATTGGTCAAATTTTGTAGGAGGAGTAGCATTTTAAGCGTTTTACAAAAAATGCTAATTAGCAAAAAATCCAATATGGCGGACTTTATGGGTCCTTGAGGCAAATTTGTTCAGAATGAGCAAATGGACATGCATACCAAATTTTGTGACTCTAGGTGAAACGGGGCGTCGGCAGTGGGCGTGTCAATGTCAAAAATTTGTCACGTGCACTACAGCGCCACCAGGTGTTCAATCTGCGTCATAATATAGAGGATTCAAGAGTTTGGGAATCCCAACAAGCGTGCCAAGTCTGGTGATTCTAGGACAAACCAGCTCATGGGAATTTTAGGTGAAAGGGGAGAAAAAAAATAAAAATAAAAATAAAAAGAAAAAAAAAAAAGAATCTGAACAAAAACAATAGGGTACCTGCAGCTTCGCTGCACGGTCCCCTAAATATAGCTGCAAGCAGCGATTTCCGGGGACCGTGCGGCATTAGCGGCATTTGTCAAACGCAGAAGCCGCAAAATGGTAGACAACTCTAGACAGGGTTGACCCAAAATACAAATATTTGTTTCTAATCATGGCTTTTGCCATTGCTGATGGTATCTTAACCCGATCCAGTAAGGGATTGCGTATTAAGTCTTTTAAGTACAAGTGAAACAGTGAACAGTTAATACTGTTAAATTTCTTAACTTTTGCAATGAAAAGGTGTTTCTTAATGTGAAAACAATATTAAAAGAAGCATAGCATTTGCACAATAGTTTTGGCAAACATTAACCTAGCCATTGGTACCAATTTGAAATTGAACCGCTGACCACATACATGGAAAGCCAATACTGAATCCGCTAGGCCAAAGCAGGTTAACAGAAATGAGGAGGCCAAATAAGACTTGTGTGTTGCGGTATCAGATTGTTTTGGCTTACTGACTTCATAATTCATACAGATAACAGGTAATATTGTGAAATTTCCTAGCCTTTGCAATAAAAAGAACATTCTTACAATGACATGCACATTGTGTGCCTCAAAAAAAACTCGAGAACAGGTGGGGATCGAACCACCAACCTACTACACGGCAGTCAAATGCCTTAACCACTAAGCTACAGGAACTTTCACAGTTGGTATAGTAGGTAGACGGCCTGTTAAGCAGAGATAGTGTACTTGGCGGATGGCATACCTGCCATCCCAACATTTGTATTTCTTTAGTGCCACCACGCAGATTGATTGGGTTAACACTGCAGGGCTCGAGTCTTGATCTAACTCTCAATCAACCCACCAAGTTTCAGAACTTTATATCAAATGGTTTTAGAAGTACTAGCATTTGTGCGATAAGCCACGCCCAATGCAAAATCCATTGGCTTCTCATTCGGCCAATATTTGACATACGCCTTAGTAAAGTAAAACGTGTATGTAGGGAAGCGTGTTCAGTACCTTGAACAGGTTTGGTGCAAATTGGTCAAATTTTATAGGAGGAGTAGCATTTTAAGTGTTTTACAAGTAATGCTAATTAGCGGAAAATCCAATGGGGCTAACTTGATGATTCCTCGAGGCAAATTTGTTCAGTATGAGCAGACGGACCTCTATCCCACATTTTGTGACTCTAGATAAAACGGGGCGTATGCAGTGGGCGTGTCAATGATTTTTAGTGAATTTTTAAATATTTTCTTATATTTGAATCTATATAGCGCCACCACGTGGCTCAATTGGGTTGAAACTGTAGAGGTCAATTCCACATGTTACTCTTAATAGATCTACCAGGTTTCATAACTTTCTGTCAAATTATTTTGGAATTATCAGCATTTTTGTGATAAGTCACGCCCATTGAAAATTAATTGGCTCGTCATTCGGCCATCTTTTAAAATATCACAATTTTGAATATAAATTTTATGAAGCATGGTCTAATGAGTTCTTGTCCCACGTTTCATGTAAATTGACCAAATTTTGTAGGAGGAGTAGTATTTTAAGTGTTTTACAAGTAATGCTAATTAGCGGAAAATCCAATAGGGCTAACTTGATGGTTCCTTGAGGAAAATTTGTTCAGTATGAGCAGCCGGACCTCTATCCCACATTTTGTGACTCTAGATAAAACGGGGCGTATGCAGTGGGCGTGTCAATGATTTTTAGTGAATTTTTAAATATTTTCTTATATTTGGATTGATATAGCGCCACCACGTGGCTCGATTGGGTTAAAACTGTAGGGGTCTATTCCTCATGTTACTCTTAATAGATCTACCAGGTTTCATAACTTTCTATGAAATGATTTTGGAATTATCAGCATTTTTGTGATAAGTCACGCCCATTGAAAATTAATTGGCTCGTCATTCGGTCATCTTTTAAAATATCAAAATTCTGAATATAATTTTTATGAAGCATGGTCTAACGAGTTTGTGTACCTCGTTTCATGTAAATTGGCCAAATTTTGTAGGAGGAGTAGCATTTTAAGTGTTATACAAAAAATGCTAATTAGCGGAAAATCCAATATGGCTGACTTCATGGATCCTTGAGGTAAATCTGTTCAGCATGAGCAGAGAGACCTGTCCACCACATTTTGTGACTCTAGGTCAAACGGGGCGTCGCCAGTGGGCGTGTCAATGTCACAATATTAACACGTACACTACAGCGCCACCAACTGGCCTATCGCCACGAAATTCGGTGTGAGCTTGTATGATGACAACTTCTAACTACTTGCCAAGTTTCATGCTAATGAGCCAAGCGGTTAAGGAAAACCTCAAAGAAGTAATAAATGAGTACATTTAAGCCAAAATGTCGGCAAATTCAAGATGGCGCCCACCAAATTAGTAAAGTTCTATGATCCAAATCCGGCTCTTTGTCACTGTAGCAAGTTATACATCTCTGCAAAGGAACTGTGATTTTTAGTGAATTTTTTTATATTTCTTTATATTTGGAACTCTATAGCGCCACCACATGGATAGAATGGGATAAAACTGTACATGTCTAGTCCTAATGGGACTCTTAAAAGACCTACCAAGTTTCATAGCTTTCTGTCAAATCGTTTTGGAATTATTAGCATTTTTGTGATAAGCCACGCCCAGTGAAATTTCATTGGCTCGTCATTCGGCCATATTTGAAAATATCAAAATTCCAAATATAACTTTTATGAGACATGGTCTAAGGAGTAGGTAAACCAAGTTTCATCTCAATTGGTCAAATTTTGTAGGAGGAGTAGCATTTTAAGCGTTTTACAAAAAATGCTAATTAGCAAAAAATCCAATATGGCGGACTTTATGGGTCCTTGAGGCAAATTTGTTCAGAATGAGCAAATGGACATGCATACCAAATTTTGTGACTCTAGGTGAAATGGGGCGTCGGCAGTGGGCGTGTCAATGTCAAAAATTTGTCACGTGCACTACAGCGCCACCAGGTGTTCAATCTGCGTCATAATATAGAGGATTCAAGAGTTTGGGAATCCCAACAAGCGTGCCAAGTCTGGTGATTCTAGGACAAACCAGCTCATGGGAATTTTAGGTGAAAGGGGAGAAAAAAAATA